>VYXH01001720.1:97174-133785 GCA_013397275.1 Burhinus bistriatus
AAAAAAAAAAAAAAGTACCAGATCTAGTGCTTGTGTCTTTGAAAAGATCAGTTATAGTAAATGTGCTGTGAATGTGAATCAACTCCACTGTACATGCACAATAGCCCCTATAACGTGATAAGGGAGAAAATGCTTGACCCTCTAATACTGTGATAAAAGTAGCCTACCTAACTAGAAAATTTATGCACATATATTACCTTATTAGCAAAAGATGAGGCAGGATCTCTGTAAAGGAAGACTTAGAGAGCCAAGTCTAACAGTTACCTTGTGTAGTTTTTTACAGATTAACAAGAGATGGCTTTGGAAAGACTTGAAGACCTCAAACATGCTATCCCAAATTTGGCAAGTGAATAGCTTGTGTATGGGAATTACTCGTTATAACCTAGTTATTTTGGATATCTGCTTAGCCTTAAGTTTAAAGGAATGTTGCATTTCAGACTAGCTTATTACAAATAATATTCTTGGACTATGCTTGGCATTTAAACACAAACATGTTTGCAGTGGATTTGCTAATCTAATTCTAAATTAGTTTTAAGTGTAATTATTCAGTTTTCACAGTTGCAAAATCCAGTTCCTTCATCTTTTTGTTAGTTGCAGATAGTTTGAAGTAGCTATTCAGTTTTCTTGCTTTTCTTCTGTACCAGTGAAGTTAGTGGCTCAGCAACAGAACTCTCTCGGGTGGAAAGCCTGTTTCAGCACAGAAGTCGTTTTGTGTAGTCTCATAATCATGAGCTGTGAATCACAGTAAATAGTTCTCAGGAAGCAAGTAGAGATTTTTGCCCAGTAGTGTTTTCATCTTATGTTTGCCCTCAAGCGTTATGGGTTGAAAAAAATCAAGAGACAAATTCTGTTCATCAGTCTTTCATGACAGTATGTTCTGGTTTGTTTATGTGATTTTATGAATAGCTTCAGACCGTAAGTGATAGCTTGCTTTTGTCATGTGAGTAGGTAGGATTAAAGTATTTTAAAATATAGGTAAGGGGATGCTGGCTTTGAGAAAATAATCTGCGATGCGTTGGATGATACAGTGTAATTTTTCACTTGTATGTCTAGTATATTGCACGTTGTTTTAAAAAAAGACTTCTAAATTTTTACTTAGTTGCGGTACATAGCAGGGAAAGTTGATTGTCCAGGTTCCAAATGAACTGGTCATGTGATAATCTTATATGTGTAATTGTACTTGAATGTTAAACCAGACTGATTTCACTGTGTACAAAGTCCATGTTTATCTTACAGAAATCATGGTGGCTGGGGGAGTGCTTATACAGGCCCATCCCAGCCCTGGATTCTCTTAGCTTTTTAGAAACTAGAGTTGAGTGTATTATAGTTTAGTGTGAGGTCTTATCCCTAGTCCTTTAGGACATGATGTGCATTGCATTGAGGCTTTTAAAAATAAGTAAATGATTGGATGCTAAGTTCAAGTGTAAGCAGGCATGTATAAGATAACACACTTTGATCAAAACCCAATGCTAGATTTATTTCAGATGTATGTTGTGGAGGTTTTTTTCTGCTCTTTAGTAATTTAGAACTTGTGCAAGTGATATCACTATGGAAGAAGTATATGCTACTGAGAATGAGATAACATTTTGCCTTGCTGAATTTAATATGATTTTGAAGAAAGTTTGCTGACTCTTCTGTAAACTTTTTTTGTGGGTTGAAACTTCCAGACCATTACTGGAAATCTTTCATAATCCCTATTTACTAGTTAGTTGAAAAAACGAAAGCACACCGATGTTCTTGATGAAATGTGCTTTTTAAGCATACTGATTTAAAATAGATACACATTGAAGTAACCATTTTTTAAATAAATAAACAAAAGGTTCTTCCTGTCTGGGAATAAAAATAAATAGGACAGATACAACATCTGCAAGATGTGATGCTGTGAACATGAACACACTCATTATTTACTTTCTTGCCTGACTTTTGCCTTCCACAGTTTAAAATGTTGTTTCTGGTAAATAGGACTGGGGCAGCAATATGCATGTCAGTGTTCACAAAATTATTTAGCAGAATATCTTTCCATTAGTAGGAAAGTAGAGTGATAATCAACAAGACAGTAAAACTAATTAGGTTCAAAGTGTTCTCAAACACAAAAGTGAAACGCTAAAAGAAGAATGACTGTTATAAATGGATCGGCACTGTTAATGATTAAAGAAGTAATATTAAAGATATCTGTTTAGATGATAAAGTTATTTTTAGACTACCACATCAAATTCATCGTTACTTGGATTTTTGTTTTTGTTTTTTTTTTTTTTCCCTTCATATAGGGGAGGAAAAAAAAAGTGTGGTTACAGAAAACATGTTCTTTCATCTCCACAGTTTTCTGTTAATATTGTTCTTCCCAGCTCTGTTCCATCTACAAAATATATAGATTTTTTTTAAAAATATTTTTACAGAATGAAACGAGGAAGGAAAACTAATGAGGCCGACAGTAGTTCATCTGAAGAGACAACTGAGAAAGAATCCAAGAGACACAAGGTTATAGATGAGAAAACCATAGCTGTGCAGAGTCCTGACTGGGCAAACCTGCTTCAAGACATTATCCTGCAGGTGTTTCAGTACTTGCCCCTTCTGGATCGTGCTCATGCATCACAGGTCTGCCGAAGCTGGAACCAGGTGTTTCATATGCCTGATCTCTGGAGGTGTTTTGAGTTTGAACTGAATCAACCAGCTACGTCTTACTTGAGGGCTACGCATCCTGAATTAATCAAGCAAATAATAAAGAGGCATTCCAATCACCTGCAGTACGTAAGCTTCAAGGTAGCGTATTTTTGAGGCTTTTAAAAAGTAATTTTATAAAAATAAAAGCATCTGTTAAACTTAGTTCCTTTCATT
Source organism: Burhinus bistriatus (assembly GCA_013397275.1). Lineage (NCBI taxonomy): Eukaryota > Metazoa > Chordata > Aves > Charadriiformes > Burhinidae > Burhinus > Burhinus bistriatus. The sequence goes on from VYXH01001720.1 coordinate 100,010, forward strand.
TTTTTTTCCATTCAAAATGTTTTGAGGAAATATCTCTGATACTTTTGAGACGGTTTTGATGGTTCATCTATATAAATATCAAAGAATGCGAAGTATGATTGAATGTCAGTAATTGAAATACTGATGATAAGTGGTAATAGACAGTTATGATCAAAACATTTTAACATGCTGAAAATTAAAGAATATCACTAAATGTTAGGAAAGGTTTATGATGTTATTTTTGTGATTAAGATTGTCAGCTATTTAAAAAGGAATATGGCAGCTCTCAGTGTGGTAAGCCTTGTTTTCAGGCCTAGTGTACTGAAGAAATGGGTTCTCTAAATGGTCATATAGACATAGAGGTTATCTCTCAATTCAGTTATTTATTTGCTTGTATTTTTCAGGACCAAAACTTGGAATAACAGTTCTGAACATACCTTTTTGTTGCCTTAATTCCATTAGGTGGGGATTTTTTTTGTTTGGGTTTTTTTCTTTTTTCTTGTAGCATGTTAGCTGCTTAGAATTCTGCCTCAATGAGTGGGCACAAATACTTCTGTTCTGATACTACTGTATGTGTGGGCACCTGCCTCAGAATTTTTATCAGGATGCATAAATTAAGCATTTCCCCACTTCACATCCTGTAGGGAGCTGGATCTAATATTCATGATTAGAAAACATCTAATGCACAGAGAGTGACTTCAGTACTACTAGTAAGCACCTAGCAGTTTTAGTACTAAATTGTATGGGATTGTCCATGTATGGCATCTACTCAGCACAGCCGTGTTTCGGTTATCTGAAAAAGTACATGGAATTTGCACAGAATGGTATATCTACTGATTGTGCTTGGCTGAGAAATACCATTTGGTGAGAACTGGCTTTGTTAACATAATGGAATTATTTTTAGCAGATAAAAACCTTTAACATTGGCCTACATGTCACTGTTTTGAAAGGGTGCTGTGAAACAGTCATGGCTGCGTATGCATCAGCTATGTGGCAGATTTGGAAGGGAAATGGCTTTGCAGCAAGGTGGACATACTAGTTGTTTGTTTCTGAGACCTGGCAGTTTTAATGTAGGAGTCATCAGCATGTGCGTAGCTGAGGCACCTCTGCCTGATCCTATGTATTGCTACTGCTTAATGCAGTATTAGATGTAAACTGGTTATTACAAGGTTTGCACATTTTTTTATCAGTGTCCAAGTAAAGAAAATTTATAGCAGTATTGAAATCGCCTTCTAGTGTTTATCTCCAGTCTACGTTGCTTTGCACCAAATGTTTTTGAAGGATTTCAGATGCCGTTCCCTGGTAGGGTGATACTCGTGTCGTTTCTTGCATGTGTCCCTTCAGTTTTCCTTCAGTGTTGCAGAATGAACATTAGATCGCAGGAAATATTAAGCAGTCAGGATAATTAAAAGGAAGTGGATATAACACTGACTGCTACTCTGTCAAGGCTGAAAACTTGGGATTTTTTTTGTAGGCAAAGAAAGATTGGATTGTTGAAAATCGAGGTTTTTCAGCTTGTGTTTGAGCAGAAAACGAACATTCATTGGACTTAGATCAGTTACTGAAAAGGTAGCATGGCTTATGGTAGACTTAAACTTGATCACAAGATCCAGTGTTCTTACTGTTCTGTAGGTTTGCAAGGCTGTCACACCTACTGTATGTAAGAGGTTATCCAGAAAGCACATCTGAGTGTTGGGGAAAATCCACTGGAGGCACATTAAGTCATTTGGTTGTGCGACAAGCTGACTAATGAAGTTGGGGTTTTTTTTCAGACTGTCCATTGCATATCTGTTATGCTATTATTGATGAAGGCCCAGTTGTATAGGTTCATACGATAATGCACTTAACTCTCCAGCAGCTCAGTCACTGTAAAAGGAAGCAGCTTTTTCACATACTAAAGGGTTTATAAAATTCCCACATTTGGATAAGAAAGAATGTAAAGAGGAAGTGGGGTAGGCTCTGGACCCAAATGAACCTCCACTTTCGTATTATTTGATGTGGATTGAATATATTATCATAGAATCATAGACTCATTATGGTTGGAAGAGACCTTCAAGATCATCGAGTCCAACTGTTAGCCTAACACTGCCAAGTTACTACTAAACCATGTCCCTCAGCACTACACCTACATGTCTTTTAAATACCTCCAGGGATAGTGACTCAATCACTTCCCTGGACAGCCTGTTTCAATGCTTGACAACCCTTTCTGTGAAGAAATTTTTGCTAATATGCAGTCTAAACCTCCCCTGCCACAACTTGAGGCCCTTTCCTCTGGTCCTATCACCTGTTACTTGGGAAAAGAGACCAACCCCCACCTCTCTACAACCTCCTTTCAGGTAGTTGTAGAGAGCGATAAGGTTTCCCCTCAGCCTCCTTTTCTCCTGGCTAAACAACCCCAGTTCCCTCAGCTGCTCTTTGCAAGGCTTGTGCTCTAGACCCCTCTGGTCTTGGAACAAACTATTTAGCTGACCCTTCACCATGCTAAATTTTACCAAATAGGATGGTGGTAAATTTATAGCAAATTATCTTGGATTTTTGGCAAGTACTTTTTTGGGGAAAAAAGAATGACGTTGTTGGATTCCCAGTGAGGTGTTTTGTGGTTTTTATTGACGTCACATTTCAGAAGTAAAGAGAAAAAAACGTTCAAGTACATCTACTCTACTCTGCTTTTTCATAAGGAGTGTGTTTGATGCAGTGTTTTCTGAACAATAAATCTGTTTTGGTTTAAGGTGGACAGTAGTAAGGAATCTGCAGAAGCTGCTTGTGATATTTTGTCACAGCTTGTGAATTGCTCCCTGAAAACACTTGGGCTAATTTCAACTGCCCGGCCGAGCTTCATGGATTTACCAAAGGTATTTTACTATGTATTTTTTATTCTATAGCAAAGTATTGCAATGGTTCATACATTATTTCTATAACTTTACATAAAGTTTTATTGTAAAAAATGTAAATCTTTGGTAAAGAAAATTTCATTACTGGGCTCTATTAAGGGGAGGAACTAAAGTATTGTACGAAGATGGATAACTGTTTCACTCTCTGCGTCATGTGAGAACTTAGCCCTGACCTTGTTCTTCCAAGTCTTCCTGTCTATTGACCTCAATGTAATACTGGGCAATGTGTTGCAAGTCGGGAGGCTAGACAATTCCTGTCTGTCTAATTGTACTGTGGGGGATGTTTAGGAGATGACTGTGATCGAATAAGTGGTAGAGTTTTATCTATGTAGACTTGCTGTAGGGATTATTTTCATTGAACTCTGTTTAGAAAGATATGATCATGACTTTCAGTAATTCATGTCACACAGTCAAGTGTTGGATTCTTACGCACAGTGCACTGTGTTTCTGAAACTTTGTCAGATACTTTTTTTTTTTACCTTGCATGTTTACCAAAAATTAGATTTTGTTAGAAGGCATCTAATCTAGAAGACAACAAATCTCTTATATGTGCTTCTAAACAAGAATTCCTGCTAGTGAGGTATAAATGTACTGTTGTTGAGGAGCAGAAGAGTGGTTGGGGTAACCTGGGCTGCTTGTTCTATGACAGGAATGTCTTGGATGTCTCGCAGCCTCAATTCTTGAATCCAGTCTGCGTATACGTGAAGGGCCAGATACAACTAGACTATTAGCTGGATCTCAGTGATGTCATTGCTGATGATGGCAACAAGGACAAGGAAGAAGTAGGGACAGCCTCAGGAAAGGAAGTAGGCTATAGGGTTTAAGCAAGGTTAGCTACAGAAGGATTATCAATTATTATCCTTGACAGCTGCGTCACGTAATTCTCTTGAATATGTATTTTTAATCCTTAATTTTCAAAGAGGCTTTCCAGATCTTTAATTAGTTTTTGTATGATTTTTTCCCTTTTTCGGTGTGCTTTGAGATGTGACTATAAGAAGACCTGAATGTAGTGGAAAAAATCCACAGTCTCAATGTGTTAGCAGTACTTTGTCCTTTCAGCTGTTGCATATTGTTTCATTTTTTAATCTGAATGCTGGTTTAGCGCTCTTACTAAATTTTCACTGAAGGGAGATGTTATGGTCCTATTCAGCTTGCTGAATAATTATTTGTAGTCATTCATGCTATGGTCTTATTCAGCTTCAAGGGTTCTAGAATACAGGCTTCCTTTTTTTTGTTCCTAACAAGTTCATATATGGCCTTTAAAAAAATATGTTCAAAATGAGCCAAAATCAACTCTAGGCATAATTTGCCTTTTGATGTTTACCACTCCAGTAATATTGTCACCAACATATGGTACCAGCAATGATTTTTAAACTTCCTTAGACCACTAATGAAGCTAAAGAATTTAATTGGACCATGAGTAAGTTCTTGTGGGAAGCTGTTAGTAACAGGCCCATTGCTTGACAAGCAGGCAAAGATGAGTGGATCTGAAAAATGGTTAATGCTACACAGGTTTTTTTATTTTTAATCAGACTGTATAGGAGTCTGAACTCCTTTGCATTATCTTCATTGGCACTGTTCTGATTTCAAGTAATGTGACAGCTGGCAAATATTTGTAAATCACATTTAGCATTTTGTTGCCTAATCTTTTCACTAAGCACGTTCCACAAGTCTACCGTTAGCTCTTCAAACAACAGTTTCAAGTTACCCATTTTTGTAAACATGGTTAACTTTCTTTGTCTTTCTATTTAACAGTCTTCTTAGTGAAGGGAATTACATTCTAAATACAGAGAATAAAACCACAATACTAAAACTTCTGGAATACAGAGTGGAGATATTATTAAAGGATCTTTTCTTCAGTACGTAATGTATATAATCAGCCTATTGTCAGTATAGTTGGGAGTGGTCTCTAAACCCAAAATGCCTAATGCTTCTGATTTGAACTTTCTGTTTCCATTTGCAAGAACTGACTTTGACAGTTTATGTTAATTTGAAAATACTACTTCCTGCTTTAAATCGAATTGTGCATGAGTTTTAGCAAAAACCACAAAAATGTAGCATATGAGTGAGCAAATACTGCTGCCAGGTCTTCTCTCATATAACTGTATTCAGGATTCTGCAGGTGCATGTGGCTGAGAGTGAAACAGTATTGAAATCAAAGTAGCAGGTAATTTTATGGGATACTTAATGTAGTGCATGGAGGAAGTACTTTTTTGAAGTCTTCTATTCAGTCAATTTTATAAGAAATCATGAATATAAGCTAATTACTCACTCACTTCATACCACCAATGATTTTTACAAGCACTGCTGTATCTTGCTTCTTAGTTTGTGTTTCTCAAGTTAAGGTGTCTTGAGCTCTGTTTTTACTGGTGAGTTTCAGTGGTTACATAAAACCACTGAGGAGCAACCTTGAGCACTGCACCTGTGTTGTCTGTGCTGCTTAATTGGTAATTAATTGATCACCTGCTCCTTGGCTCTGTTTGGACCACTCCACTTAGCTTTGCAAGATAAATCCGTTCAATCCATAAATACTCTGTGTGGATGGTGGGCAGGCTGTGGTACTGTTTGGCTTTAAACACATCTTAACAGTACAGGGTTGCCACTCTTGATTGCATTCGCATCCCACCAATGCAGCACAACTCACCACGTGGGAATTCCTGGTCTAGAAAATGCTTCTTTTGGAGCTCAACTTGCAAATTATTCTCAAAATTAGAGCTTCTAGGCTTTCTCTTTGCTTGTGGTCTTCCTGTAGGCTTAAGTTTGTCTAGTGGATTGTCCTGGGTGAGGTTCTTCATTTACGTTTAATGTTAGACATTCTGATCTACCAAATACATAGACTGATAGCAAAAGATTATTATACTTCCTCTACTTAAAAACACGTCAAATCTAGTATTAATTTTTGATTACACAATATCAAAAGGATGCTTTTTCTGCAAATACTGTCAATAAGTAAAAGAAAACTAGGACTGCTGTATACAGTGTAAAACCATTGAGATTTTTATTTCAGATACTGTTTCATTTAAACTTCTTTTTTTCCCAGTCTCACTTTATTTCTGCACTGACAGTGGTGTTTGTAAACTCCAAATCCCTCTCTTCACTTAAGATTGACGATACACCAGTAGATGATCCATCTCTCAAAGTGCTAGTGGCTAACAACAGTGACACACTCAAACTGTTGAAAATGAGCAGTTGTCCTCACGTTTCTCCAGCTGGTAAGTTTTTTCTACATGTATGCATTGAATTCTGTCTGAAACGAGTAAACTACTGGAAAAAATAGGGGTAGGATGAGAGGATGAATGTGGTATCTACAGCAACTGTCACTGAATAAAATACTAATTCAACTGGTTGTCAGTCCATCCATCCCACCACTTGCAGATTGACTGCTGAGCTAATAATAAAATAGCGTGTGTCTGTTCTGGACAAATGACTAACCTCTTGTGGAACTTAAAAGTATGTATTGACTTTTTAGTGCACTACTTCTGCAATGATTATTTAAGTATTCCAGTATAATTAAGCTTTTTGGAACATTAGTTCCTTTTCTGCAGTTCACTATGTATGGGTTTTGAGTGTTGCAATGTCACGGATTACAAAGATGCTGGTCTAGTCATTCTGAAAGAAAGCAGTTTAATCTTTTCCTGGACGGTAAGTGCAGACAGCATCAACAACGGGGAGATGAGACTGAGCAGTGCAGAACTTCTGCCATTACCAAATGTACTTCATTAGCACTCTAAGTGTGTTTGTAGCAAGAATGAAGCCAGCTCCTATCAGAATGAAGGACTTAGATTGTTGAAGTTCAGAGAATTCATGTTTGTGGAAGATTTATGCAATGCACAGCAAGTTTAAGATTGTAAGTGTTAAGTTGATGGGCTGTGAATCAGTTTTTCACTGAGAAATGGCAGAGGGATTATAAATAAGATGCTGGCAACTTAGTTACATTCCTCTTCTGAGGATAAGTAGAAACTACTGTAGTTTCATGCAAATATATTGCAACTGTAAATATTAGGTACATTATAGGTAAAATTCATCAGTGGGAAAAGTGATACTGTAGCAGAGGACATGTTGCTGTAGTGATAACAAACATAACACTATCTTTTGCAGGTGTTAGCTCTCAGGCAAAACCTAGTGTTTGGTTTTGTATCAAGAAGTCCTGAAAACGCAGGTTTGTTTTGCAGCAGATCTTTCTAGCAAAGTGTTCACTAGTGTGTTAACTGGAATGTTAGTTCCTTCAAAGCTGTGTAATCATAGATAAGGGGTTGTTTAAATTAGCTTGAGTGACTGGTTTTTTCTGACTTAACAAGTCATTTGCCAAATCTTTGTGACTGAGAAGTACAGGAGCCATAACGTATCTGTCGAGAGGAAGAGGCTCCAGCAGTAATTTGTAGCTACGCAAAGAAAGCAATTTCCTTGGACTTGGATCCAAGAGCAACCTGTGAGTTCTAGCAGACTTTGCTGGCTTGTGGCTAATCCTTGCTAGAAGGTTTTATGGAACATCATACACTTTGTAATTTGGGAGAGCACACGGGTTTACAAAGCTGTTTGACTGGTACCTTCCATTTGATGTATTTTGTACGATGTTTTAAATTGAAGGAACAATGGATAAGAAATGGCAACACCTGTTTAAGGAACAAGGAGCACAACTACTGTTGTCCTTCGTGGAGTGGAGGTAAATAGAATGGGATTAGATGCATTGGTGACAAAACCAGAGAGTGCTAAGCAAACAGCAGGAGAATTTGATTGCTTAATTCAGGTCTGGGGGTGCCTTGAGATGGAGGAAAAAGTGGAACATAAGAAAGGAGCTAGTATGGGGATAGTTGGCTTCAGAGCAGGCAGGCTGCAAAAATGAGACTTCTGAAGGAAAATGAGAAACCTGGAGCATTGAGACTTACGTGGATTTTTTTCCTAATGGGAAATTAGGAAAAATGGGAAATAGACGGCTATAAATGTGGAAAAAACTTTAATTGAACAAAAGGGCCATGAGTTATGCAAAACTAATTACTTCTAGATGCACTTAAAATGGTATAACATACCTTCAAATTGCAGGTCAGGGGTGGGGGAAACATTCAGTATTATATTAGTTCTTAAGGATTTTGTTAGTGAAGGGCGGAGAAGAGTAACACAAGTAATGCAAGAGAGACTCCACTACTGCGGGGACAAAGGAAAAAGATTGATATCAAACTGAATTGCTTCCAAAAAATGCTCTGAATAATCCCTAAGTTACTGTACAAAGATAGATGTATGTTTGGGTTTGGGCTGGAGAAACTAAGGCAATGGTGTATTTCTGATCTTTGTGAAGAGCTCTGAAGTTTCTTCTGCTTGCTGTTTGCCCTCTGAACTTTAACTTGCATTAGAACTGCAACAGTACCTTGTAAAACAAAGTAACAGTTATTTTTAAATCCACATTGATGTGCTGCGTTTTATTACCTGAAATACTAGCTATTGGAACAGAGGGAACTGAAAGCATTTCTATAAAGGCTGTGTTTCTGCTCTGCTGCGAGGGTAGGAAGGTTGCTTCTTTTTGAATGGGGGGGATAGGGGAGAAGAGTGGATGTAGGGTACGTCTGCATCAGCAGTTTAGTAGAGGGGTTTTTGATGCTAATCTGTGCTGTGTGACATTAGAGCGGTTTACAGCTTGGTGCCACAAAGGCAGAGGCAGCACCCAGGGGTGTTCTGTGAATGCACCACTCACAGCATGGGCTGCAGGAAGGCCCTCCAGTAACTACCTACGCTGTATTCATTCTCGGTTCTATTAATTTCATTGCCAGTATGTGACAGGGATACGCAGTCCTAGACTCATAAAAGAACGTGGCAAGTTGAACCTCAGTTCTTCCCTTTTTGCATTACACTGGTCAATAATGTACCCTTAAAGTTAACAAAGATTATTGTTTGAAGGATGGCAGTCTGGGTAACAAGCTAGTTTAGATGCTAAACTTGTAGCAAGTTGTTTTCTGAAACTGTGTAGTGGTGAGACAATGTATCTCAATCTTGAAACGCTGTTTAAAATATTTAATGTGTCAACAGACCTAGGTATTAGGAAGCAGCACGCCTGAGTTTGCTTAAATGGAGTGGCCCCAGTGGCCCTTATGGGAGTATTGCTGTAAGAATAACTTTGTTTGTTATGATTTAAGGACAGGAAATGATCTCTGGAATGTGTTTGTAGTTATACTTAGCTATTCTAATTTTATACTCTAATTTAAAAAAAAAAAAATTAACTTCATCTTGGATACTGTCCCCTCCCCCCTGAATGAAATAATGGGTGTACGTACCTATATAAACTGTTTTTACATTAAAATAGTTGCAATAAGAGTTGGCTAAAGTTCTGTTTACCTAAATTCTTCTTTTTTTCATTTAACAAACTTTTTATATTTGAAATGACAGCATTTGATACAGTTAGAAGGGCTTCTGATGCATGTGTTCTTGCAGACACTCAGGTGGAAAATACATACTTTTTTGGTGTATATATTCATGCAATGCAATATTTTTATGGTAATCTTTAAGAAAGTGGTTTTAGGCTCAATATAGGCTTTTGACTTTAATAACTGCATCTTAAAATAACTGCTGTTTTTCTATACTTCTTCCCAATGCTTCAAAGCTATAGTGTATTGAGCTCAGTTTTCTCAGTTGCGTATTAAATGCTATGTTCTCCTCTCCTCTATTAATGGAAAGACTGTATCCTCAATTTCACGCAGTTTTCTGGGTCATATGAAATGCAGAGGACTGTATGCCTTTTTTTTTAGTGCTTGCTTTTTTTTTTTAGCACTGTTACCAGTGTGGTACCATTGCTTGTATCTGGAAATAGGATGAATAGAAACCTTCTAGATGGAACTGAATTCTTCTTGTTAATGTCTTTGTCTTCCATGAGCAGCAGGTTACATTGATTCATTAAAGGGAGAGTCTGAAAATCACTGTTCTAGGAATTACTGCTCCCAATTTTTATTGTTTCCCTCTTTTTTTTTTCTGTTGTTTTTTCCAAATTTAAATATTTATACTTTGCTAGAAAGGACAAATACTGACAGCAGCAATTTCTTTATTGAATTAAAATCTAGCATTCATTTTGCGTTTGCTTCCCTCAGGTGACAGATTTCATTCACGGCTGCTTTGTCAGCCACAAAAAGGGAGAGTAGTGTTTCCAGAGCAGGCTAGGGAAATACTTCTATTACGAGTAAAACCCTTTTACAAAATTGAATTTTAGTGTACGTGGCCTTACAAGAGGGCAGAACAGTCAGAGTATGCTTCTTACATATTTGTCACATGAAAATCAGCTCCCACGGGAAAGTATACACTGCAGCTTGTTAACTTCTTTATGTTTCCGTAGCAATGCGATGTAGTCGCGTAGTGTATTTGTATCTTACCATGTAGGTACAAAGAAGTCACAAGACCATGCTTATGTGAAAAGATTCATGCTCTGGTTGTCCAGTACAATTTTGTTTTGATGTTAGGTCTTGACTGCATGTTGAAATACCTGGGCTTTGCACCCTCTTGACCTACGTAACAAATTCAGTTTTGCATTTCTTGTTCAGTTATTTGTGTAGCCCCTTTCATAATGTTCTCTTTTTCCAGGTATCCTTTGTGTGGCTGACCAGTGTCATGGCTTACGTGAACTGGCACTGAACTACCATCTTCTGAGTGATGAGCTTCTGCTTGCCTTGTCTTCTGAAAAACATGTCAGGTTAGAACACTTGCGCATTGATGTTGTCAGTGAAAATCCTGGACAGACTCAGTTCCATACGATTCAGAAGAGCAGCTGGGACGCTTTCATCAAGCATTCTCCTAAAGTAAACTTAGTAATGTACTTTTTCCTGTATGAAGAAGAGTTTGACCCATTCTTTCGTTATGAAATACCTGTCACTCACCTTTACTTTGGAAGATCGGTAAGCAAAGACGTACTTGGCCGTGTTGGGATGACATGTCCTCGGTTAGTTGAACTGGTGGTGTGTGCCAACGGATTGCGGCCACTGGATGAGGAGCTGATCCGTATCGCAGAACGTTGCAAGTATCTCTCAGCTGTTGGCCTAGGAGAGTGTGAAGTCTCTTGCAGTGCCTTTGTTGAGTTTGTGAAGATGTGTGGTGGTCGTCTCTCTCAGCTTTCTATTATGGAGGAAGTTTTGATTCCTGATCAGAAATACAGCTTGGAGCAGATTCATTGGGAAGTTTCGAAGCATCTCGGTAGAGTCTGGTTCCCAGACATGATGCCCACGTGGTAAAGTCCTTAAAAGACTTGAGGGCGGATGGAATAGCACCTTAACCCCAAGCTTACCATATTGCAATTTACTGTATAAGCTTACTTAATACTATAGTTTTTACTATAAGTTACTTCATTGTTTGATTAGAACAGTAATTTTTTCATTTAAAAATTATTTATGAAATCCAGATTGAAAAATAGAAATCATGGATAGCGCCAAAACCCATTTTCATCCAAACAAAAATCTGTTTTCTGTTTTAGATTCGTTCTTTTTTTGTTGACAGTGACCTCAAACTTTGATGGAAGTAAAAAACATATTTAAAATACTGAAATGTACCTGCAAAATATCGCCTTTAATATGCTGTCCTTCTTTTATTTAGGTACTGGTATTGAGCATGATCAGATTTGATCTTAAAAAAGAAACAAAACCCCACCGAAACTGCATGCTTCTGTTGCAGATTATAGTATTTCTAAAGCCAGTCACCCAGATGACAAGATTAAGATTATAAGGAGTATTCAGCAGGCTATGAAATATACATGTTCTTTTATATAAAAGTCATAAAAGGCAAGAGCAATACACAGTAATATAGTTTAGACAATAAAGTTTGCTACCTTACTCAACAGATTATTAGATGCATCTAAAATGTATTTAGAGCACAAACAAATAGTAGTGTGAGCTACCAAAAGTGGTGTGGGTTTTTTCCCCCCCTCTATGCATTTTAATGTAGTTTGCTTATGGGGGCTCAGATCTATGTCTAAACCTGTTTTAAGGTATTTATGTCTAGCTCAGGAAGCGAAAGCATTCTGGGGAAAAATGTAGATACATTGTATTTAAAAACACATTGGAGTTGATGAGCTTTCTTGCGCATTAACAGGTTTTGCAGCATATGGTTAGATGGAATAATGTATAGTTTATTAAATGAACCCTGCAGTGTTAAATGTGATGACATGGATGTAAACAGTGTGAAACAAGAAAGTTAAAATTTGAATGGTGACCAAGAACCTTTTAACAAAATCTTAGACCTCTTGGCTGCTTTGATTTGAGAGAAATGACATTGTAACATTTGCTTAAGCTGTATAAACTAACTGCATACTGTAAATCTGTTTCAGAAATGTTTATGTATAAACTGAATGATAGATAATCATTTTGTATACCTTTAATTCAGCTAGTTTGAGCATTTCATAATATTTAAAAACCCTAAAGCAGTAAACTTGTGTGAAGTAGAGCAGTAGGCAAAAATTTGTTTGAATATTTGGTAAATCAGTTTCATTAAAGAAAGTTTTTAGTCTGTAATCAGTGTAGGCGATGTATTGCCTGTGATCTGGATGTGGCTTGTGACTTCATTTCTTACTGCCAACAGTTACATTATTTTTCTCTTTTACATTATTGATTGGTGACGCTGAAGTATTCACGTGACTGCCACATGTCTTGAAAGGTGCGGTCAGCCACCAGCAAGGCAAACCTGCTCCAGCTGTGGGCTGTATTGAACTTAGCTGGTGGCTTCTTCTCATTTGAACTGTACAGCTAGTTCTGGTAATAAGTAGATTTTTCTTCATTTCTGATTTCAGTAATGTTTATCCAAATGTATAGTTTAAGTGTAATACATTTATGAGCATATTTAAGTTCATAACTATATTTTGAGCAAACATTGCTCAGCGGACTGGACATCTTTATAGGTGAGTTGTGTCTTTCTGTAGAGCTTTGATTTAAAAATAGCATTTTATGAAATACGCGGTTTTTGTATTAGAATTTGTTAAATTAATGTAATACTATAATTAGCTTTTATTTGTATAAAAGGTGTCAATATATTTAGTCCGTAAAAGTAAAAAAGCTCAGTGTTTTTTATATTCTGGCTCACAGAATTGCCTGTGTGATAAAAGCAGAGTAACCCTATTCATCTGGGGAATAAGATGTGTTTTCACTAAATTAGCGTGTGAAGTAATCTCATTAGTAACACAGCTAAAACCTCTTTGGACCTTCACCGCTGGTGTCCTGATGCGGGCAAGGTAAGTTGGTCTGTTGCTCACTGCTGCAGTAGTGGCAACAACTGAAAGGCAAGACACAGCCTAAATACCCAAGTTCCCTCGCTTCTGGAGTTCATGTCTCTGAAACCCGGGGTTCTGCTTCCCACAGAGAAGACCTCCACCAGATCCTGAGGTGGGGAACACATGAGCAGTTGAAGGCTTTATGCTTACTTGTAGTGGAACTGCTTTCCCCTGCAAGGAAACTGGCTGGCCTCTTCTGAGAACGTCTCGGTCTTGTTGCATAAACTTCAAAAAGTCCTTCATAGATGCAACACAGTATCGTAATGGTTATCAAAATGTTCAAGGATAAGAAAACCACTTGAAAGCAGTTGTCTCTCTTCCAGTGAAGGTTGGCAGTTTTTATACATCAAACTAACTACAGCATCCTGATCTCAAATAATCCAGCTATAAAACAAACTTCCCAGGCAAGCCTACATTCTAAGTAGCTTCAGGAAAAGCTATAATGCTCCTTTTTAGCAAATCTTATACAATTCTTATTTTGCCGTATACACATGTTGGAAAAAATTAATAATAATTAACAAAATCCATGACACAAGTAGTAACAAGAGTACCACAGACCGTCATGAAGTTCACTAGAAACATGAACATGGGTGTCTTATAGCTGGATAAAATAATTTTCCCTGGGTTCATCTTTTTCTTCTTGTTTTCAGAAGAAGGTAATCCAGTGTTGGCTTGGTTGTCCAGTTTTGGGTACGAGTTGTTAATATGTGCAGTAGCAGATCACAAGTGCTACACCACTTCAGTTTTTTGATATAAAATTACTCTTGAAAGCTGTCGATGCCAAACAGCTGCGGTTATCCTTGCCAGTTATGCTAGCTCACAGTGAGAAGTTGTAACAAAAGTGAAAAGGTGAGTGATTTAAAAGCAGCTGTTTACATTAACTCTTTGTCATTTCCTGTGTTTTACCCAAAGCTACAAACTTGTGCATTTCAGTGGTTGGTTTGGTTCCAGTCAGAAACTTTCACTGATACTATGCAAACTGATCTAACTACAGAGGTATAAATTAGCTATATTCCAATTATTGCTTGATGTGCACCAAATTAATTTCCTGTGAATTTAAAGCAGGGTTCGTCTGGGTCTCTATATATTTGGAGTAGGTCTGACTACAACCTAAACTTTGTTGCATTACTTCAGAGAGATCTGTCTTGATCTTTGGCTGGCCTAGCTGGTTGCACATGGAATGGTAAAAGTCAGTGCTGCTGCTGTACCTAAAACTGGAGCATTGATTTAATGAGGAAATTTGTGAAACCGTAAAGGGGCTCAGAACTTCAGTGTCTCTAGTTCAGACTACAAACTGTAGATTAACTTTCCTAAAATAAAGGTGCTGTAGAAACAAGTTCCTTGGAGATATGATTGAAGTTCAATAGTATCAAAACTAGGACAGTGAAACCACAGTTAACTTAGATGTTCTGTACTTCATCTGTTTGTCGTTTTTGTTAGGTTTCTCTTGTAGGATCACATCCACTGCTGGCTGTTGCAGTTCATGTGCTTTGAACCAGAGACTGCGGCATGCTTTCTGCTCTGTCTTCCACCTGTGCTTTAAGCATGACCTGACAGAGGAGATAATTCTTTTTATTCCAGCCAATTATCCTAGACTGAAAATACGATGTTCTCTGAATGGCTGGTAAGGTCTATTTTCACTAGCTAATATTGCTAATTCACAATCAGCAGCTGATGGTGGGATTTTTTTTTTTATGCTTTAGACTTAAAATGGAGTCTAAATTATAAGTGGAAGAGCAGAAGCCAGCTCTGCTTTTCAAGTTATTCCCTAGTTGTGGTGACTTCAAAACCAGAAGGACCTCAACATCACTGACACTATCCTCAGTTAATGGTACTGAAGGTGGCAGCTTTCCTAATCCAGAACATCTGTGAGTGGGTTTGTGCAGGGGAAGGCAGAAAGCATTTGTACCAGCTATTTCCATTGCATGGCCCTTCGGGGAACAGGAGCTGCATGCTCTATTTGACCTTGATGTATGACAAGCCAGGAACTACCTTATTTGAGAACCCTCCTGGAATGAAGTGTGGGTTACAGCCCTGAGCAGCTCAGTGGTATGAAAATTAAGCAGCTTTGCACAAGCTCACTGTGCAGACTTAAAAATTTTTATATTACAGAATGATCATGTATTTTTACCCTGAGCTGCAAAGTAGATAAAAACAAGAGCAGAACCAAGCACAGCCTAAAGTGACTGATAACTCCTGTATTCAAAGCATGAGTAATAACACGTTCACTGGCGACAGGTAGAAGAGAAAGTAGGAGCTCATCCTTGAGCCTGGCAGTTAGGACAGCCCCTGGTTCCTACCATCAGGCAAGTGCTGTCGCCAGCTGGTTGTGAGTGGAATGTTAGGTGTGATCCTATTATTTCTGCTCCCCTCTGGGACTTCCAGCAGAAGATCACCTCAAATGCTTGAGCTAAACGGGTGGTTTTCAGGCACAAACAATAGATCATCAAGTGTACAGAAGTTGTTAGATATCACCAACAATTGCTTTTTAAGTGACAAAAGTGTCATCTTTATGGATCTATTTGGGGCTTGTCTAAACTTCACAGAAGTAGCCTGCTCATCACCTGAGTATTATTTTGGATCCAAGTTTGGATTCTGCCTACAAGAGAGCACTGCACTTGCTAACTTCAGTCTAAACACTAGTGAAACTATTTTCAGTGCAATAATTAGTCAACTTCAACAAGTGCACCTCTTCCAGAATTGCAGTTTGTGCTGGTGGAGTTTATTTCCACCTGGTTGTGCATTGCTTCTGAAGAGTTGGCTTTTTGTTCAGAACCTTAAAACTCCCAAACTGAGAGAAGCAAAGAAAGTGAGGAGTCCTCTCTCCAAATATTGTGCCTATGAAGGAATAAATACTGGCCTCAGAAGGAATTTGTGTGTTAAAAAAGGACAACTACTACATTGATAATTAGTACCTTAAAATGGAGGATAGAATTCCTTTTCCTTCTGAAGTAAGACACAAACTTGTATGCCCACATAGGTGCACAGAGGAATCGTCAAATGATCATCAGTATGACCTACTACAGAATATATTCGGAGATTTTGTCTTAAATAGTTGCTCCTTCCTGCTTCTGACTGGAAGGGATGCAGTGTCCCTGACAAATAACTGTGCAGTTGTCTTAATCTTATCTTTTTTTGTTGCCAGAAGTGTACTGTCCTCTAATTTGCAACTAATACATAGTAGGATGTAACTCTTTTTTCCTTGAAGCAATTCCCTGTACCATCCAGAGTATTAGGATTACAGTAAAACATGCTAAATTAAGCAGATTGTACAGCTTAAACTGGAAAAGCGAGAAGGGCTGGGTTTTAGTCACAAAAAGCCCAGGATATTATAAACTTGTACTGACAGAACCATGAAGTTACAGTTCCCACAGCCATGAAAAGCAATTACTTCTTTCATAGAGAGAGACTTCCACTGGTTTTGATCAAGTTCTTTAATAATCATGAAGGTTTTACCTCTGTAACAGTCAGCTACTAGTCCACAAACATCCATCTTTTCGTGAGGAGCTGTGCAAGGCAGCTTTGATGCGTGGCATTCAGCTACCGTTACCTGTGTATTGGAGGATTTGGCATTTCCAGTTGTGCAGGGCTCTTACATACCCTGACTGTTAGGGGAAAAGAATTACTCTGATGTCTAGGCTCCCTAGATCCCCGTATAAGGACAAAGTAATACTGTACAGTGAAGGAACAGCACTGTCAGACTGAGCAGAGACCCTTGTTTCCCAACTAGGAGAGAGCATCACCCACCCCACCATGGCATCTGCTTCAGGCTCTGAAAGGCCTCTCTAGCTGCATCAATGGCTTTGTAGCAAATGCTAGAGAAGAAGCTTTGGGGGCTTCTGCTGCCTTGGTTCCATGATCCTATTTCCCCTGCAGAGCTTGGGACACTGGTTTTGAGGTTGAGGCTTTTTCCTGAGAGGATAAATATGGACTCACCAATGTTGAGGGGTTGAAAGCCATGAAAACATGCATCAACAGGAACGCATCTTCTGTAGACAGGCTTGTTGCTCCCTTTTATCTTCCCTAGTGCCTCCTGGATTACCTTCTTGGTGGGTAATCTAAAGAATCTGAAGCTCCACTGGTTAAAGCACAGACTTGTGACTTTGGCTGCAGAAAATCTTTCAAGTTGAGGCAGAAGATGAAGTTTCACATCACAGTGGAACTAATCAGCAGTTTTCCCCTGCAGAACAGAGGTGCTCTGATCACCTAATTCCTCTCACACTAGTTCTCATGCTCATCCCATTACATGATAATACAATTCAACTAATTAATTTTAGTGACATCTTTAATATAAGGTCAATTTTCTGCCATTCTTATGATTTGAATCAAATCACTGTACTTGCACTGTGTACTCCCCTCCTTGGCTGGAGCAGGCTATTAATTCAGCTCAAGCCAAATGAAACTGCAGAGTTGGGTTCCTGCACTATTACTACGTGCTTGGCCATGATGCAGTAATAACCTCTGCAGGAGCGCTACTCATTCTGCAACTGGTTTAAAAACAAACAAACAAAAAAATATCAAAGTGAACAACGTACACTTGGAGATGATTATGCTGCTGAAGGTGTATTTTTTTTGTGTATAGGCACCTCACTGCTTTCCAGAAAGCCAGTGTTCCCTTGGCTTTGGTCAGTTGGGTTTAAAGGGAACCAGCTGCCAAACTGCTCTAGACATAGCCAGGAACAGGACCAAAGGACACCTCAGCTGGCACAGCACCATGACTGCAAGCATCGCTGCCAATAAGAGGCTGCAATCTCTTTTTACAGGCAAATCTGTGACAAGCATTGATTTTTAACTGTGACTTTGACACCATACAAGCTGTCATTGCTTCTTTCATGTTAAGGATTCCATGCTTTTTAAAGAAATATAAAAGGAATATAAACATGACTTCTATGAAACTGATCTAATTGAAGCCTCAAGTAGACTTTTAGACAGGAGACTGCTAGAACATTGCAGTTATGCATCAAAGTTGACATGAAAACAAGCTGTTTCCCTTCTATCTGCGCTAGAAAACTCACACACAAATCTTAGGAAGAGCCATCTGTATTGTGCTTACAGAGCAGGCCATGGAATCAAAGTGCTGAGAAGATATTACCAGTACCATCTTCTAATAGATTCACTGCCCCTTCCCACCCCCACTGCACACCTACTTCGTGAACCAGAGAAGAGTTTGTAGGTCCCTGTTGTACAAACCAAAGAAATACAGAAACACTGATCTAAGGCACAGGTTGAGGGAACTGGGCACATCTAGGCACTCCAACGCACAGATAGCTGTTGGCTAGACCAGAAGGTCTTTGTAATGCTTGTGTCCCATCTCTGTGGGTGGCCAGGTCCTATTTGTCACCACATGGCCATGTATGTAGAGCATGCCTGAGACCAGAGTAGGCAGGCTGCCTCCCATTCACCCTCTGACACTGCAGAGTTTAGCCAAGAGGAGCCACATCAGCCTACCTTCAGGCAGCAGGTGTTCATGGTTACACAGAAGGTGGCCAAGTCAGAGACGCTGAAGCATTCATGAACGTATTATGCAGGTAATAAGAAAAAAAGGCATAGTCTTTCACGTGGTCTAGCACAGCCTTCCCAACACAACTTTTATAGTTAGCAGTGAAACATACAACACTTTAATACCATCGTGGTAGCGCTCCAAAATCCTTAAGGATATTCTGGCATAAGGGCAAGTTCAGTTCTGTAGTAAGCAATTATACACCAAAGGATGTTTTGCTTCCAATAGGTAAAGGGACCTCTTCATAAATTATTTTGAGATAAGGGAACTTCATAGGTAAAAACCAGTATTCCAAGTTGTAGAAGAGGTAAAACTGACGATTCAAGATGACACGATCAATTATTTTTAAAAGATCCACAAAAAACTCTCCGACTGTCCGATGAGGTTTGAATGGATAGTAGAAGTCCCTTATAGCTGCTGCCAATGTCTTGTTTCCTAGTGGTCCAAAAATAGATGTTTCATTTCCCAAATAAATGGGTTCTCCACTGAATAAAATTATGCTCGTATAGTTTGTTTGTATCTTCCTAAATACAGCTCCTAAGTCAGCTAGCTTCTGGTACGTTCTCAGTATAAATTTAGAGCATTCATAAGAATCAAACCACACTATTGATTGTTTGTTGGGGCTTGCTTGAACTGTCCAGGTCTCATAATAAATGCCAGTCTCATTGTCATATTTTACCCATTTTGCCATTTCATTAAACATGGTTCCTGTAAGAGATAAAAATAAGTATTACAGAGACAAGGTAACAAATACACGACTCAAAATATTTTCCATCTATTTCAAGGTTCACCTCCCTTCCCTGCAAAAGTTTACCTACAACATTACCTAGCCATACAAAGACACAAGGCTTAGGTTGGAGGGAGAAGTGATACCCCACTGAATAAATTATATTTACATGTAAGTTATTTAAACTGTAATTTCTTTTTCTGCCTCATTTCCTACTACTATGCCAGAACATCCAAACATCAGGGAACCATGATACTTCTCATTTTGTTTTATCCATGTAGACAAACAGGGCAGGTAGTACAATCTACAAGAGATGCTGACAAAATGCTCACCAGTGCAACCGGCGTTTCTGCGCTTCCTCAAGTTTTAATTAAATTCAGCAATTCAGGGCAGAAGTTTTCATGTGTCTCCACAAAAGAAACCTTAGACTGGGACAGCCTGCTGTTCTAGCAGCTCCTCAGCCAGCAAAGTTGAACTAAGCTAAACAATATGAGTGGGATGTGAAGACCAGTAAACTTAAAGACCTTGTGGATTATTTTTTTATTTAGAATACATGCTTGGAGTGTTTTGGTGATTTCACAACTCGAATGAGGAAGACATCTCTAACTCAGCTCATCCCTCCGGTACCTCCATACATGTGATGGATCTGCCTCCCCAAAATAAAGCTGAAGCACAGGACTAATCTTCCTTCTTTTGTTTTTCCTGTAGTCCTAGCACTGCACCTCAGCCTAGCCCTTCCCGCCCTCTCTTTCCACAGGGCACGGAGTACGACCATCTGTGAGTCAAATCCATCTAGACCTCGCATTCATAGCATGGCCAAATTTTGCAGATTCTTTTTGTGCAATACATCAGAAGACACAGTCAGATGACAGCTTGCAATCATGACAGTGTTCCAAGCCATGACCTCTCTTTAGCTGCAAGTGTCACTGCTGTGGGTACAGTAACTGGGCCTGGTAGCTGCTGAAAGATGTGCAAGACTGTTGCAAGCAGTTACCTCACAGTTCAGGGGTGGCAGACATCAGACAGATCTGTGTCACAAACACCACCCTTCGCACAACAACCAGCCTCTCGCATTAAGTCTAAATTCACTGCAATGTTGCATTCGTCAAGACCAATGAAGAGCACTGCATGCCACACATCTCCCTCCAAAACAAGCTGCAAAGGTCAGATTGCTGGGTCTACTCTTCATCAGAGAGTGAACACATCTCACAATTGCCCTAAGGTCAGGCACATGTGCAAGCTACTACCTCAGAGTAACTAAAGCTCTGCACATACACCTCCTAGGCTACCCCATTATAACTGTTCTTCACTCCACACTTCAGAGCTTTTGGGCTTCACAGTAAACATTAACAATCATTATGTTCAGTGAAAGTGTTGGATACTTCCTTTTTTAATTGCCCATGACTTGGTTAAATAAAACAGCAAGTCATTTAAATTTGTATCAAGAACTGTACTTACTATAAACTGTAGATGGGCTTGCAGCTCCCCTTTATCTTCTCTACCAGATTAGCTTCCTAGCATGTATTCTGCAAGGCACATTATTGAAAAGGATTTGTCTCTCCTAACAAAACAGATGGACTCAATATGAAGTTCCGGCCTTCGCATCTTAAATTAAAGAAAAATATTACAGGTTCATGCATGGCTCCACGATAATCTACTGGAAGATGCCTAGACAGTAAAAAATCAGACTTTGGATATTCCTGCCCTATTTCCACAAAAGAAACATACCCCTAAGTAACATTAACCTGGCTGATGGGCTTTAAAAGAGAATGAGAATGCTTCAATGTGGTCTCTGACACTGCTGACAAACAGCTCCATAGGATCTTGCAAGGGCAAAGAGGGTCCAGCGCTCTCATGCATTAAAGCCCTCTCCCACGAGATGGGATGCTTTTTGCCAGCTCTCTGAAGGAAACAAGTTCAGCTCGTGATGCTGTCCATCTGTGCTTGCATCCATTCACCCTCTTCCATGGTAACTTTCAGATTCCTAGTCAAATTCAGACAATTCAAAACTCTCAGAGATGCTACCTTCCTAAAAGTTTCACGGAAACAGGAAGCGAGAGAGAAAAGGAGGACCATAACAATGTCTCCACAAGGCATCAGCGTAACCTCCCGCTTCTTAGGCACCAAATAATCCACACGGGCAGGAAGCATTACAAGTTCCAGAGCAGTATGAAAATATTTAACTTGGTATTCATACAAAAGAATCCAATCATATCAGGCATCAAAGAATTCAGTCATCGCCTACACTTACCTCATTGCTTAAAGAACAGCCTAGAATTTCTTAGCAGCACTGAATAGATTATCTAGAGACTGAGCCCAGCAAAACCGCTAAAGGTAGAAGTGGGCAAGCATAAAGAACCACATCACGCTAGCTGTAACTGACTTTCCGTTGTGTGCTGTACACTACGCTAGCTTTGGAGAAGAAGTGGTTTTGGTCACACAAAATGCAACTCTCCAAGTCCTCAGGGGACTCTGTTCATAAGTCATTCACTGTATTACTACATTAATCAACTAGATTTATTTAAATAACCTTTTTATTTTAGAAATTCAGTGTCCATTATATACCAGGAAGCTATTCTGGTGATCATCCACATATTCAGAGGTGCAAATTGTGGTTTTGTTCTGCGACCTATGACGGAGACCTATTACTGGGGACATTTGCACAGTTTTTATCACACATAATGGGGGAGATGGAAATAGAGATTAATATTTTTTATATTTTTGAGACTATTTCTAAATATGCTTTATTTGTTTGCTCAGTAATGCACACATTCACCAGTTTTTCTATCTCAGCAGTCATCTGCCACTTCACAATAGAAGGTTTTGTTTTGGTGAAGCCATGTGAAAAGAGTCCATAATTCTGTATAAGCTGTTTTGCTATTTTTACACTCAAGAGATTCAAGTGGTTTTGTACAGCAACACCAAATGACTCTCATTTAACAACTCTTCAGTGTGCGCTGTTCAAAAGGCAGCAGCCTCATACCACTTTCTCTATTAAAGAAAGTGCAGAGATAGTATTTCAGTTTGAAATTAGCATCAGTGACTAACATTGCAAACAACCTACAAAACATAAATTAAAAGGTACTGCTTTACATGAAGACAAGGCTGACTCTATCTTATGATATTAGCACCATCCAAAACATCTGAAATCTACCTGATATTGTGGTGACGAGAACTAAAGTTCCATTTTCCTTCCAGTGTGCATCATCTATTCCTTCATAAAAGCAGGCAGCTCCCTGGTTACACCAGAATGGTGCGTCCATGCCAGGTCGGAGATGTGGAAACGTGCAGTTCCCAAGCTGGAAAAGCTCATACCACTCCATTGTGTAGTTTTTGCCTGTTAGAGAGCTCTTGAAACCCACAGCATCATGCATAATTTTCTGAAAAAGCAGAAAAAAAACCCCAAAAGCCAAAATTTTAACATAAAACCGACTTCAGCTTGACCTGTACAGAAGATAAGACGCTTGGGAGCTGTTGGGTGAGAAGAGGGGAAGGGGTTCCTATAACATCTTGGATTCAGTAGCACTGATGCATAACATACTAGATAGTATCACGCACATAATTTTATCACAGAGTCACACTGTCTCAGTGTTTGTCTATCCATCCATTGTAAATTCTGATACTTGGAGGCAGCTACCCAGTGGGAGCTCACCATCAAAACTCAAGCTTACTTTTGAATCCTTAACCTCACAGGGGTATCAAAGAAATAAAGAGCAGAACTGAGTTACCAAAACCAGATCTTAGTAATGAAAGCCACAAAAGGAAGGAGAAAAATATTTATTTTAAAAGCTGTGTTGTAAATACATAAATTGAACCTTAGTTAGTTTAACAACTGAGATAACGATATTTGATGCTATTTCCATTTTTGACTGTGTGCTTGGTTTTGACGTTGCTATTTCATGTTCACTAGTATTTCTTTATTCATTAGGGATCGTGCTTTCAAGCTTAATTACACTAACGCTATAGCTATTACTAGAGTTGAGATTCTTTCATATTTGCATGACTCCATGAACGGAGATTTTAATTCAATACTGATCATAACATTCAAGAAAGAACCCTAAAAGCAACGAACTCCCTGTGATCCACCATTCTGACCAGCTAGCTGTCCACTTGTGAGATATCCACGTTCATGCAAATATATACATTTTTAACAACAGAAAAGTTAATACACTAAATGAGTGTTTCATCTGACATAAGGGGACAAATAAATGTATTTTCTTGAAGCAGTGCTAGCACAGAAAAAAAAGACACCCAAAACTTAATGGTGTGTGTATATAAAACACTCCCAATGTGCAGCTCCATGGGGGCACACATTCAAACCCACCGACAGTGCTGGTCATGCTCTTTTCTTTAGCTGAGCTAAATTCTGTAACTTTTGTTTGAAATGTACTGCTCTTTGGGTATCTTTCCTATAGATAGCCTAGCTTGTGTGCTCCGATACTCTTCCATACAAACATATCCCAGCCTTACAGCTCCCATTCTTGACACCTGCTGTTGAATTCAGCTGAATTTGCCACTGTAACTTTGTTAAACAAAAACACCACCTTACCAAATGTCCTAGTAGGTCCCCATATTTGAATTCCCATACTGGAGCCTGTAATCGATACACTTCAATGACATCCTCTTCTTTCATAACTGGAATGGCAGAGCCAGTGGGACAGAAGGTGTAACGAGCTTGGCAGTAAGGATCAGTTTTTGGACGGTAATCAAAGCGCCTGTGTTGAGAAAGAGAAGCACACAGAACAATAAGCACAGCTTCATGGCTGGAGTAACTGTCTCATGGCTTCCTAAGGGCCTGAGTGGGAGAGCTCAAGTGTGCAGCCACCACCCAAGACAGATTCTGTGATCCAGACACTGCAACACTTGGAGTACACAAGTTCATAAGGCTGCTGAGGTGCACGTTGGCAAAAACAGGACTTAAGGACTCAAGACTTGCAAATGCAAGTCATGTTGTACACAGTGCTGATAGCTAACGAGTGGGCATGATGCCGATTACAAAGAGTGACTTACACTCACAAAATCAGAGACACATAGATGCTGGGTAGAGAATGGTTTGAGATCTGCCTCAAAAACATTCTCCTAACAGTTTCTCTACACAGGGATTCACCAGTTTGCTCTGGGAAACTATTCTACAGTAATAGCTCCTCTGATGGAGTTGTTTTAATGCTAGAACATTGCCAATATCAGAACAAAATATTCTATTCCTCTATTAGATAAAGAGGCCTAAGAACCTATGATCACTGTTTCCATTCATCATTCCTATTAAACCTCAAAAACCAAAGACCAAATCCGTTGACATACTGCACTATTTACAAACAGCAAAAAACCTTTCTGACAAGTCTTCCTTTCCCAATTTCCTTCAAATTCACTCATTGTATTTTACTTAAAAAAAGGTTCCTATATTCCTGTTACTGAGACAGACTGGTATACACAGCTTGCTCAGAGCACAGCCTGAGACTCTAACCCATTCAGTTGCCCAGGGCTCCTGAATGGCACAAATAACACAGCCACGAGATGACTCAGGGACATGGGACTTCCTGAGCCATAGTAAGGCCAGTAGCCCTGCTGAGACACCATAGATTTTCCCTGTGGACTTCTCCAAGCTTGCTGGGTACCTCAGCATGACTGCCTTTATTCTGTCCAGGGGAAAAAAAAAAAAAATAGAAGAAAGAAAAAAAAAGAAGAGTATGGCTGGAAAAAGAACATACAGAAAACCAAGACTTATGCCAGCCACACATTTAAGATTTTTCTAACTTGCACATCTTAAATTTTCAATTTCCTCTCCCACTGCACCTTGCATGTGACAACAAGGTGACAAGCATGTTAAGAAGCATTAAAATACCACATTTCTGAGTGTCTCACACTGACAGGCTTGTACTCCCAATTTTGACCATCCCAAGACCCAGCCTTGCCACTACTGAACTTGCTGGAAAACCCCAACAACCCATGACTGCAAGATCAGCTCCTTCAGGCATCACCTGATACGAACTGAACGGCTTGGAATTACGCAACAGGCTTTCAAAACTTCAGGCGTGCATTTGATAACAGTTAAACTATAACACCTCCCTTTACAAACACCAAGCCCACACAAAATACACATGCCAGCGTAGCTCTTCTCCTGAAGAGGCTCATTTCCTCAGCATAACCCAAGCCGCAGCTACTTGCTTCGGCAGAAGGTGGTAACAGGCAGTCTTCTGCTTTCCCCAACTGCACCAGGCCCTCTCCTGGAACTAAGGCAGCAAACGGAATTTTATACCATTTCAACGGAAGTATGAGGTAAACTTAAATTTAAAAAAATAAAGTAAATCATAGCCCGACTTCCTCATCGCAACTTCTTGCTAAAAAAAGGAATTAAAAGATCATCTTTAGAGTAAGGGCAGTCATTCCCGAGGGCAGCAGGGCGAGCGCAGCTCTAGGCCAGGAACGGGACACCCGTTCCCTTACACTTGTGAGTTAAAGACACCAAATACCGCACAAATGACAACCTCCCCCGTGATTAAAAAGGGGGAGCTATTCATGCCCTTTTTAGTATAAAAATTAAACAAACAACCAAAACAAACGGAAAGCTGACGGGCCCCAGAGGAGGAGCCGGTCAGGCGCAGGCGGCCGGGCCGGCCGAGCGGGCGGCGGCGGGGGGGCCGTGCCTCTCCCCTGCTCCGGCCGCCGGGTCCTGTCCCCCGCCCCCGAACCTCCCCGCCTCACTCACCTGTACGGCACCGGCCACCGCCGCTGTGGGGAGCGGAGCTCCCCCGAGAAACACGGCCCCCAAGCCGCCGCCAGCAGCGGCAGCAGAAGGAGCCGGTAGTGACGGGCGGCGCCCATGGCGACGGGGCTATGAGCCGGGCCTCGGTGCTGCGGGGGAAGCGGCGGGGCTGAGGGAGGCTGGGCGGGAAGGAGGCCGCCCCCGCGCCCGCCCACAGGGCCCGGGGCGGCCGGCGGAGGGCCCGGGCTGGAGGAGGCGTGAGGGGGGGAAGGTCGGCACCGGGCTACGTGCCGCGTCCTGACCAAACCCAGGTTGGTTGGGTTTTTTTTTCCTCCTCCTGAGGAAAACCAACCGTGTGTTGAATCGTCCCTTAAAACCGTCACTTGACTGAACTACGATTTCAGTTTTCTGGAGACAACTGCGCGCTCCTGTAATTTAGCTGAAGTATTTTTTAACAGGCTGGTATGTTGTTTCAAGCGTTGCTTTGGAGCTGATTTACAACAGGCGCCCAATGCCCATCCTTACAACCAGAATCCACCGAGAGGGATGACCTCTGGGTAGGGACCCAGCACCATGACGTGAGGCCTCACCAAATGGCTGAAAGGCTTTTGCCGTGGTAAACCGTGTAGCCTTGAGCCTCTTCTGGTTGCCCAGAAGCCTTTCAGGGCTTCAAGCTAAGTTCATATACCCGTCACCCGTTTCAGAACACTTATTCAGGTTGTGAGAACTTACATTATGGGGATTATATAGCAGTTTTCTTCTCTCAGTTTTACGACGATAGGGAGAACCATCTTTAAGATGAACTCTGGCTAAGAGAAACAGTGAGGACAGGTTTGCCAGCAGCATCCCTGCAATAAACACAGCCTTTTCCAGCTCTATAGAGTTCAAAACTGGCTATGCTGGCGTCAGAGTCCAGGAGGCTAGGTTTGGTAATTGGCATCTGCAGTGAAAGCGCTGGTGTGTGCTCTTCACTGGGTAAATAATAACTGTGCTGTGGACTTTTGACTATCAGGAGCCAGACAAACATCCCTGCTCATTGCATGTAAGCCCCTAAAGAACAAGCAGTTCTCTAGTCAGCACTATGCTAGGCTATATTCAAACTAAATTGGAGGTGGAAAACCCTGCATCCGACATAAAAATGCAGGATAGGCTGCTGAGTATCAGTTCCAGTAATGCTGGGACTACTAAACATGTTCAGAAAAATGTAAGATGGCACAGCTAATAAAATCTTTAATTTCAGCAACATTTCTGTATTTCACTTCTTTGCTGCCCGATTCTATACTGCTTATCTTTAAAATCCATGCTGTTCAGCACTATACATTAATTTCATGCATGTATACATAATCTATACATACTTAGACTTCCATATTTCATTTTAATCTCATGCATGTTATTTGCGTCTGCTTTAAAGTAAAGCTCTGGTTTTGTTCTTTATAAAATAAAATGTGCTATTACTCATACGTGTTTCCTAGCTTAAGCCTAGTACAAGATGCCACCTCTTTCATCTGTTCAAAAAGTTACGTGTTTGTGTGGAATATAGCCGTAATTCCTAGTTTTAGAGATTTGGATGTGTAACTCTGGAAGTGCTTTATGAAATAGGGCAGCATAATTTATCCCTTCCATGAAACCGGGATGCAGGGAAGTGAAATGACACGATGAAGGTGCCGTAACTGCTTGTTAGCCAAACTAGAAATACAGTATGAACTGGTTTTTAGTCCTGGCTCAGCATGTTTGCAGTTTGGACTATGAAGTCTCCATTTAGGCACTGTTGTGGTTGCTGAAGCTGTCAGGTCAAATGACTAAGATGGCAAAGCTATTGTTTGGGGTTTGTTTGTTTGTTTGTTTGGTTTGTTTGTTTGTTTGTTTGTTAGTTCAGATTTTAACATCATTTTTGTATCTCACTTCATTGCATCCAGTAGGAAACTTTTGCAGCACAGTACTCTGTTTTTTCTTCTCATAAAACCTAAGTTATGTCATGAACCATATTTTAACATAGAAAATAAATGACTAATAAATTTGTGAAAAAATATACTTCAACTAAAAAGCTCACGTCTGCAATTTCTGAGTTAGCAGCTTTCTTGTTTATTGTCCAGAAACATGTCAAAGTGCCCTTTATAAACCCAGAGAGCTGATCTGCATCTTTTTCCACTAGCAGGCTCAGAGGAAAGATTGGGATTGGCTGCAAAGATTAACTTCTGGAGGTGATGGGATTCCTCAATTTTTCTCATTTCCTGGAGTATTTTCTTTTGATTAGTGAAAACCAAACATTTTCCTGAGACAAGGAAGAAGACTCTCAGTGATTTCCCATTATAAAACAGTACCTTCTCCGTCTCTGCCCTTGAGAGTAACAGGATGGAAGGAACAGAGAGAAAGGGGAAAACAAACCCTGTCACTGCAGCCAAAAGTTGTCGTTTTGAACAGCTAGCTTAGTTTTTGAACATCTACATAAGTCATCACACTGTAATAGTCACAGCAAAGAGGCTGTTGAACCTGAAGTAACAGCTCCTATCTCACGAAAATGGGATTCTCTGGCTGGTGCTTGCACCCTCACCTGCACATCTGCCAGCCTATATACTGGCAATATGCCAATCAGTACGAAAGTTACAGTTATATATATATGGATCACAGTAGACAAAACTACACAGCTGGCAGTTCAGTTTTACTGCTCAGGGGTTTTTTTTATACTTGCACTGGTATATGTTAGCCATTGAGTCAGCTGGATGCACTCTGAGAAATACAAATATTACCTGAAGTCATACTGAAGGCCGTCTGAAAGACAGGAGTTCATCACTCTAAGGTCCACCCTCCTCGCCTTTCAGGGGTGTGAAAGACATCTTGAGAAAAGGAGCCAGATACAGGACTCCTCTGCACCTACACTCTGCTACGCAGTCTGAGATGCAAACTGAACTGTGCATTGGGGTGGGAGAAAGCCATGTCTTTTTCTACGGGAAAGGAGAATGGCCGGGCTTTGCGACTATGTAAGGTAGGGCTAAGGGTTTGCCTCAGGTCCTCCTCAACCATGAGAACTAGGATAAGGACTGTGCTCAGGACAGACTGCAGTTCAGTGAGCATTTTGGACAGCCCCAGCTTTGTCTGGCAACTTAGGGAAACTATTTCTTTCCAAGCTGGAATCCCAGAGGGGCTTTGCTGAAACCTAAGAGATAGGATGAGGTCTGGGATAAGGATGTAGATGAAGTTCATAATGAGTTTTAAGCTGAGAGGGACTCTCTGGGATCTGCTGCAGGGTAGGAATAAGTGAATTGATGAGTCAACTGGATGCAGTCTGTGAAATACAAGGAGCTATCCAAGTCAAATTGAAGCTAATCTGAGAATCTGTTGTTAGGCAACTAAGGCCTTTCAGAGCAGGATTTCCACTAGAGAAAACGTCTTTCTCAAATCCTGAGTAGTAGGAAAAGGGTTGGGGTCCAGGACAGAGACGTAATTCAACAAGTTGAAGCCTGAAAGGCATACTACATCAAGGCCTAGGGCACACTCTCCCCTTCAGGTTGTGTAGCTGGTTGCTCAAGTTCTGGTAAGAACTGTTGTGAAGAAAGCCAGAAACTGCTCCTGCCTAGGCTCTCCCAAACAGCTCTGCTACAACACCTCAGCAGGAGCTCCCTGCTCCTTTCCTGGGGAGCTGCTTTTAAGCCGAGGCTCTTGCCTCTCACCTGAGAGGCCCAGCCCTCTACCCCATTGATGCAGGCCCCAGCCAATGCATCTGTATCCCCAGCTTGACCTTGGATCTGCCTCATCACTGTGGACTTGCCTAGTGATCGGACTCTTGGTGGAACCTCACTGCTATCACCAGAGCTGCCCTGCTCACCTTGCTCAGGGTGGGCAGGACTGGACCAGGCTGGTGAGGCACCTACCTCCACTCACCCTCTTATCATGCTTGGCTCCCCTTGGGGAGCAGCCAGCCCTCACTGCACCCTGGAACCCTAACTCTGGTGCTGCCACACAGCAGAGCAGTGAATCCTCTTCCCCACTTCAAATACATGTATATCTGAAGTCATATAACAACCTTTGTCGTCTATGCTAGCTCTAGGGGTGTCAGGGAGCAGGAGTAAGGCTGCTTTGCACAGGAGGACAAGCCAGGAGCACAGGTGACCATGGTGCAGGCAAAGGTAATGACCTCAATGACCACGGTGCTATCCTGAATTTTCTGAATGGGAGCAGATATGTAGTAGTGGCTGCATCCACCAACAGCCCCAGACACAGCAAGGTAACAGTCAAGCCCAGGGCTACCTATAATATGTGCCCAAGGTCCATCCAGGAGGTAGGACTGATGATGAGGCTACCTGCAGCAGAGGTTCAGTCTGTGCAGGAAGACCAGCCCATATGTCAGGACAACAGGAAACAGGACTGGACATGCACATCTACAGCATAGTTCAGGTCATGTCTAAGTTTACATGGAGCCCATGGGTCCGTGGCCAGAGGGTGTGTGGGTGGAGGCCACAGCTGAGGCTGGCCAAGGTAATTAAGGGCTATTAATGCACTCAGGGCCCTGACAGCAGTTTCTCCGCCCATCAAGGTGAGTCCTCACACCTTACAAAGATCTGGCTTCAGAGGTGTACTACTTGTGAAATGCTTTTGTTGCTATTTTCTGTTGTGGGCTCAGGCCAGAGAAGAGTCATCATGTGCTGTTTCAGGGTGATGCAGAGCCAAGGCAGGGACATGTCATGAGCTGGGATGAAAACATGGACCCAAGACAGACACAAAGGGCCATGACAAGGCCACAGAGCCAGGGCAGGAACATCACATGAGCAAGCTGGAGCTAGACCATGGCACAGAGCCAGGGCAGTTATGGAGCTGGCAAAGGGATGTGACGTGGGGGACCTGAGTGGGATGGGAACATCACACCCCAAACAAGTCCAAGATCCATCCAGGAAAAAGGGCTACCTATAATGTGAGTCTGAGGTCCACCCGAGAGACAGGGCCAGAAGCAAGACTGGAGATGAGGCTACTGACAATTCAGGTCCAAGGTCCATCCAGGAAGACCAGTTAGTAAGTCAGAACAGAAAGGAGTGGGGAATTCCAGCTCTGAAGGTGCTCCGTTCCCTAGCTCCAACATTAACCCTGGCCCCAACACACAGCAGAGTTTGTGAATCCGCTCATATATCCAAACATGCATTGATCTTAAACTCCATCCAGAGAGCAGCCTCTTCCTAGCTCTCAGGTGTGAGGAGGACTCCAGGAGGATTCCAGCTCTGGAGACTCTCAGTTCCCCTACGACCAAACCCAACCAACCTTTCTGCTCTCCTGCAGCTGAGCCCAAGGAGTCCTGTGCCAGTAAGCATGTTGAACTGCTACTCCACTCTCACCAAATGTATTTTGTATTTCTCTGGGTTGATATGGCTGCACTGGAATTTCCCTGAGGTCCTACTCAGCCTGGAGAGTAAGGTGAAGGTTCGCTGCTGTACAGAGCTCTAACTCCACAAGTGTTTTGAGCTGAGAGGGATCTCCCAGCGTATGGTTGTAGATTAGGTGGTCAGGTAATCAAGGGCTTTCTGAGCTGGAGCTGCACTACAGTCCTGCTTTATCCTGAGAGGCAGAATGTGGACTGTGGTGGAGACAGAGCTTTAGCCCTGCATTAATTTGGAGCAAAGCATTGCCCAGCAGAAATCAGTCTGCCTTTACGCAGGGAGTTTCCCTATTTTGGCCCTTTTCTGTTCAAGAATCTCCCTATCCATCATCCTACACAGACTCTTGACATCACAGTATACAGCTGAATGCATTTTGCTACAGAAAGAGACTTTGCTTTCATATACCATTTTTGCTCTTCCTAGCCTATGCACTGTTGTCTCCCCTGCAGAACTCCTATACTCCAAATGTTTGGAAGACATTCTCATTTTTCTACAAGATCCACCCTTTCATCCCTTTGGTTTCTTATAAGAGAAGCAGCTGATGAAAAATGAAGGACTAGAGAGCTAAGAAACCTTGCTAAAATGAAGTAATCTGGTCTCCGGTGTGGCATTTGTGTGCTCAGTCGTAAGGAGGAGACTAGGCCCAAGGAAGCCCTTTGGTTCCCTAAGGCAATGCTTTAATGACTAAGCTGGGGGTAGGTACAAGGAGCTAGGTTTGGTTTTCCAAGGAAATTCTTTGGTTTTCCTGGTAAAATGGAGTCACTCCCTAGAGCACAATACAAGGTTAAGGGAGCCAACAGGGGTATGTGGGTTTGATGAGCAAGAGCATCACTGAAACAAACAGCATCGGGACCTAGTAGTACTACAGGCCTCTACCCAAATTCCACTTTTTTTTTTTGGCTTTTAAAGCAGAATCACAGAATGGTAGGGGTTGGAAGGGACCTCTGGAGATCATCTAGTCCAACCCCCTTGCCAAAGCAGGTCCACCTAGAGCAGGTTGGACAGGAATGCATCCAGGTGAGGTTTGAATCTCTCTAGAGAAGGAGACTCCACAACCTCTCTGGGCAGCCTGTTCCAGTGCTCTGCCACCCTCAAAGTAAAGAAGTTCCTCCTCATGTTTAGATGGAACTTCTTACGTTGAAGTTTGTGCCTGTTACCTCTTGTTCTATCACTGGGCACCACTGAAAAAAGACTGGTCCCATCCTTTCAGCACCCTGCCTTTAAGTATTTGTAAGCATTGATGAGATCCCCTCTCAGTCTTCCCCAGGCTAAGCAGACCCAGGTCTCTCAGCCTTTCCTCATAGGAGTGATGCTCCAGTCCCTTGATCATCTTCGTAATCCTCCG
Organism: Burhinus bistriatus; assembly: GCA_013397275.1. NCBI lineage: Eukaryota > Metazoa > Chordata > Aves > Charadriiformes > Burhinidae > Burhinus > Burhinus bistriatus. The sequence goes on from VYXH01001720.1 coordinate 132,743, forward strand.
CTGGACTCCCTCCAGCAGCTCCTTGTCTTTCTTGAGCTGGGGATCCCATAACTGGGCACAGTACTCCAGATGCAGCCTCACAAGGGCAGAGTAGAGGGGGAGGATGACGTCCCTCGACCTGCTGGCCACACTCTTTTTAATGCGCCCCAGGAGACCATTGGCCTTCTTGGTCACAAGGGCACATTGCTGGCTCATGGTAATCTTGTTGTCTACCAGCACTTCCAGGTCCTTCTCCACAGAGCTGCCTTCCAGCAGGCCAACCCCTAACCTGTACTGGTGCTATACATTCATTACACCATTATAATCCTATGTGTAAAACAAAAAAAACAACCTCACATGTACACCACTGAGCCTTTGCAAGGTCCTACTGGAAGCAGAGCAACTTTCAGGCAAGCTACAGGCATGCAGATGTGTAACAGCGTTGCAAGGGCCACCGAGAAGCACCATCTCTGTGTTACCGCTCTGCTAAGCAGGCCAGAAGAGAAATGAGACCTACAATACAGCTAAGCTCCTTTCTTTTAAACCTAAAGGAGCACCTATTCCCCCCTCCCGCCCCCTACATTTTGTAGGCAGGAGGGAGAGCACCTAGTGAAAAACTGCCTGCCAGGAACAGAACACGGTGTGCCAGACCCCCGGGGCAGGCTGAGCCCCCGGGCTGCCGGGTGGGGGGGAAGAGGGGTGGAACGCCAGGCCACAAGCGCTGCCAGCCCACCGGCTGCGGCCCGCCCCACCGGCAACCTGCAAGATGGAGGCCGAGGCGGAGCCCGGCGGCGCAGGCGCAGGAGGAGGAGGAGGAGGAGGAGGAGGAGGAGGAGAAGGGAGGGTGCTGCGAGGCCTGTGTTCGCCGGCTTGAGCAGCCTCTGCCCGTGCCTGAGGGGCGGGCGCTGGGCGGTCGCCATGGGCAAGCGGGTGGCCCTGGTTCTTGCCGGTTGCGGCGTCTTCGATGGCAGCGAGATTCACGAGGCCTCGGCGGCGCTGGTGCACCTCAGCCGCGGCGGCGCGGAGGTAGGGGGGTGGCGGCGGCAGGCGGGGCCCCGTTCTCT
>VYXH01001720.1:134250-151781 GCA_013397275.1 Burhinus bistriatus
CTTTTTAATATCTCCAGAGAAGGAGACTTTGCAGGTGCTCTGGGCAGCCTGTTCCAGTGCTCTGCCACCCTCAAAGTAAAGAAGGTTTTCCTCATGTTGAGATGGAATTTCCTGTGTTCCAGATTGTGCCCATTGCCCCTTTCCCTGTCACAGTGCACCACGGGAAAAAGGAGTCTGGCTCCATCCTCTTGACACCCATCCTTTAAATATTTATAAGCATTGATGAGGTCCCCTCTCAGTCTTCTCTTCTCCAGGCTAAACAGACCCAGGTCTCTCAGCCTTTCCTCATAAGAGAGATGCTCTGGTCCCTTGATCATCTTTATTCTCACTGGAGGCTGCGGGGAGCTGAAGATGGGCACCAGTTAAAGTTCTTCATCCACTTTCTGATCTCTTTTGCAGAAGTCAGGTGCTCATCCTCGCTGGGGTTTGCCTGCTTGTTTTCTGCTGGCTATTTCTGGGTTTTTTTCAGTAACTGGGGTTCCTTGGAGAAGCTTGGACCAGGATGTGGTGGTGTGCTTTGGTCCTGTCTGTGGCTTCAGATGGCAGAAGGTGGTCACCTTCTGTCTGGGTATAGCCACGCTCAGGTGTCTGGTGGTAACAACAGCACCCGAATATTTAGCACAAAATTATCCTCTCTAAAATTAACTGAAGCGGCGAGCGTTGAGAAGTCTGCAAAGCAAGCATCAAAACAGATGTGTGAAAACAGCCCTTGTGGTACACCTTTCACAGAACTTTATATTTTTGATGCAGCTTTCCCCTTTTGTGCCTAACCGAAATAATAGGTTCTTTCGTGTTTTGCTTCTCCTTCCTGCTACCACTCTTTTAGGAAAGTAACTCTAATGTCTGCACTGGAAATGCTTGTGAAGTTTGCATCTTTATCTTTTAAACTTTTTTGTAAAACTCTTTTAGCACTCGGATCCCATAACAGTTGAGAGTAGCCTTTCGGCAGACTCAGCTGTGTGTCCAGTCAGGCTGCTGGTATAAATTGTGGTGCTCTGTTTGTCCTTGGGGTTATCTGCAGAGGGAAGGCAGGCCCTGGCAAAATCAGTAAGCTTAATGTTGGCATAAGAATGCATTCCTGTCAAAAAGCTGCAGGAATAGGATGGGGAGGATGGCCGGTTTACCCATCCTAATACGTCATCTGTCACTTTAGATATTTAATACAATAGATCCATCCTGTGGAATCCACTTCTCTTGGATAAGAGACGTCAGGAACAAAAACTGTTTTGATTAAATGATCTTTATTGTGACTAATATGTGTGAGTTCTGGTTATATTCACAAAGTTGCTTCATCTCCACATTCTAGGTGAAGATATTTGCCCCCAATATTGAACAAAGGGATGTAGTCAATCACCTAAAAGGAAGTCCAACAGAAGAGAAGAGAAATGTGTTAGTTGAAAGTGCCAGATTGGCAAGAGGAAACATTCAGGATTTGGCTGAACTGAAAGCTAGTGAATTCGATGCGGTCATTTTCCCTGGTAATTTGTGTTTTTTCAGTTGCAAATAACTGCTTTTCCTCCGCTACTTTATTTTTAAATCCGTTTAGAGAATAAATTATACTCTTGAATTTGAGAGTTACGTGGGTTTTTTTTCTTTTTTCTTTTGAGGATGAGAAAATGTTTTAGAAAGCTCTCATGGGCTGACAAGTCACCTCAGTTTATTTATTAATTTATAGTTCATTACTTTAAAATGCCAGAGTGTTCTTTTGGTGTTAGGTAATACATTGCACCGTTCCTTCTTTCTAAAGATTGTGAAAACTTGAGTACCTACTTAGAGACAAGAACACTGACCAGAGTAGAAAAGTAAGGCCAGAACTTGACATTACATGGCCGTGCCTTGTTTTTAGGAGTTCTGAAATTGTTGGCAGAACAGTAGGTTGCCAAGTAGATTATATTGCCTTTCAGATGTGAGTACATTTTGGTTTAATTATGTATCTCGTCTGCTGCTGATCAAGTTATACTAAATATGTTTATGGATAATTTTTTATTTATAGATATAATTTTTTATTTATAGATATAATTTTTTATTTATAGACAACAAAACTGCCTTTCAGAGGTAATTGTAATGACTTTACAAATAAAGAAAACAAAGCGTCACGAGGAAATTATGACTTGCTGAAGATCACTTTCCAGAATATTCATAGTACTGTTAAATACAGCCTTCACGATTGTGCCTAAACGTTAATTTTGAAGTTGTTACATTGTCTTCTGTTGTGAGGCCAGCAGAGGGAGTGTGTGTAACGCAGAGAAACGTACTTCCAGAGCTAAAATGAGTGGGTGACATCAGGGCTGATCACGGAGTGGAGGCTAGTAAATAGTTTCCACTTTAATTTCATGCTGTTATAATCGAGGCTCAGGGGGATTGCTGTAATAACTATTAGAGGGAAATAAACCTTATTAAGTTTGAAAATTAAAATCTTACCTCAGAGATTCCAGATAACACTCAAAAGTGAGGGAAGAGTGGAAGGAAAAATATTAAAAATGCAAAGCTTCTTGGTGTTGTCCATTGAAATACTTGTGGAAATTTCTGTTTGTTTGTTGTAGAAAAGTTGATGTTTTCCACATTCCATAAGGAATCAGATATAATGGATGGTTACACTTACTTTGATCATTCTGATGGTTATAGATCCAGCAAATGATGGTGCTGTAAATATAATCTGCTTGTGCAATTAAATGAAGATTAAATGCAAGTAAAGGATTTTTCTAACTAATTTCTAGAAGGCAAATTCGGCATTATTTTTACTAGGAAACTATGTTATCGTTGGTGTATCAGTGGTATGTCTCAATATCATATGTTATCATTGCCTTTTTATGTAATATCCAGTTTGTTTTTATTGTGTTAACCTTTATCTTTTTTTAAGTTCAAAAATAATTCCGGGGGGGAAAGGCTGTCTTGTAATTGCTTAAGTATTGAAGTAAAACTTGAGAGTGAATTACTGTGGAGGGTCAAATCACTGCGTTACTCTTGTGAATTACACTCTCCTACTTTTTACTATCATTGGCCTGTCTTCTGATCTCTCTCTTGCTTATTGAGCGGTGCATATCAGGTGGTGCAGCTTTTCCAGTGACTAGCAAATGAACGTGAGGTTTCCTATTTGTCTATTTGTTGCTCATTGAAGCAAGATTAAGCTTTCTGGCCTATGTAATGTGCAGTTAAACTTTTAACGTGGTAAACCCATCATGTTTCACATGCTGAAAGCTTTCAGTACGGTAACTTAACAGTCCTACGTATGCCATGATTATGTTGTAAAAAAAAGAGAACTTCTTTCTGGTATTGAATTTAATGGCTTTTAGCAGTGTTTTACATTTGAGCTTTTGCGGGGTTTTTTGGTGTTTTTTAGGTGGTTTTGGTGTAGCAAAGAACCTGTGTTCCTGGGCTGTAGATGGCAAGAACTGTACTGTCAATGAGCACGTGAACTCCACACTCCAAGCTTTCCACGATGCTAAAAAACCCATTGGTTTGTGCTGTATATCGCCAGTCCTGGCAGCTAAAGTCTTTCCTGGTTGTGAGGTCACGGTCGGCCAAGATAAAAACGTAGATGGAAGGTAAGAAGGAAACGAGTGGAGATAATTTACATGGGAATTAGGATCAGGAAATGGCCAGTCTTCTGTGCAAAAGTCTGAGGTCTCTGGTGCCAGTAAACTCTGGGTAATTTATTAGTGATATTTTTCACTTATTTAAAATTTTTACTTGCATAATAATAGTAGGCGCAGAACTCTCGGGACAGCTGGACTGACTGTGTGAGATCAGGTGACTTGATGCGCACTACAACATTGGAACAATTTATCCCTAGATTCAGAGTACTTCAGTCTGTGATGTGTTTTATGATACCAACGTCCACAGACACATTAAAATTGATAGTCTGAGAACTCTAGGTAGCCTTATCTCTTGCCTAAGCCATCACTCTGAGCCACCAAAGGTAACACAGGCTCCTGCACTGGCTTTACTGTGCTGTGTGGGTGTTAATGAGTCACTGGATGTAGCATCTGTCAGTCCTGAAAGTGACAGAACAAAGCAACTTTTGCAGAATCCTACCTCTGCAAACACACAGGTGACCAAGGATACCTAGTTATTTTTTCATGTTGCATTGATGGTAATTGCGTGATAGATTTTAGCTTATATTAAGTGAGAGACAGAATTTGCTTACCCAGTGCCTTTGAAGGCCATGATTCATATTGCAAACGTGCAAATGAAGAATAGGCATCTGGCCAGCTAGCATTCAAAAATTTGGTACCCCGTGGTAATTTGAGTGGCTGTTTAAATTGCATCTGTGTCATTTTGCCCATTCAGAGATTTTTTTAATACAGTTTTTCTGGCGGTAGTGGTTTGGGGCCAGTTTAGGGGAGGTAGATGAGAACAGGGCCTGGCAGAAGTCGGTGCTGCGTCAAGGACCGTCAGCTCCCAGTAAAACTTCTGAATGGAATTTCATATCAGCAGCAGTAGTGAGGGATTGCCTCCACCCCCCTGTTCCTGCCTCATCCTCAGGAAAAAAAAATCTCTGCAGAATCCCAGTGTATGGAGGTGTTGAAAAAGGTCTAACATGTCTGCAGCTTCAGCTGGCATCTCGCACTTCTGAGGATCAGTTATGGCTGCACTTGGTATCATCTTGTAAACTTATTGAAAGATTGTTAAAAAGAGAATTGTACCTTCTGACATACTGTGGTTCTGCATTTCAGATCTTGCTTTGAAAGATATCAGATCACTTGTGTCCATAAGGGATGGGAGAATCTGACAGTGGCAGTCTGTTTGACTCCCTTGTCATCATTAGCTAAAGAGTCACTTAAGTATTATTGTACTTCTCTCATTCAAGTTATGTTGGCAGAACTTTATGGCTGTATCATCTCTTTATGTTAATTACAGTCTTTTTATTTACAGATTTCCTGATGCTGAAACGGCATCTGCTATAGCAGAGCTTGGATGTAAGCACATTTGCAAGAATGTAAATGAATCCCATGTGGATAAAGCCAATAAAATAGTTACTACCTGTGCTTTCATGTGCAAGGCTCCTCTGCATGAAATCTTTGACGGAATTGGAACAATGGTACAAGAAGTCCTGAAACTTGCCTGACTGGAAGCGTACCGACTTCTACAAGGAAATCAAATGAGCTAAGCATAAGCATTTAGCTTCCTTTGATTGTATTAATAAAATAATGCAACTATTAAACTTCACAGTTCTTGGTTGGTTGGCTTGTTTGTTTTTAAATCTGTAATACATCAAATGGTTATTGCTAGGTTTATCCTATTTATTTCTCTTTTAAAATAGAAAGCATGTACTGAAGGTTGTGATGGTAGTGGTTTTCTCCTTTTTTTTTTTCTTATGAATCTGGATGTATTCAGTCTCGATAAGATAATGTAGGAACCCTCCTTGTCCAATAGCGTTTTATCACATCACTAATGATGACCAGTAATTCACATATGGTGGTACCCAGCTATAATTACAGATGAAATAGCTGTAAATGAGTCTGTATGCCTTCAGTATAGGTGAGTAATTAAAGGGAAAAAGAAAAGAATGTGGTTATTTGTGGGTTTTTTTTTCTTCCCTTGCAAGTTTTCAGTGAGTATAACTAATGGACTTTTGAAATTTTTGCAGAGCCCCCTGGATAAACAGACTTTATAAACGAAGAGTCAGAGGCTTAAGTACAAATGAACACAATGTGTGTGGAAAATACACAAGTTTTGCTCTAATAAATAATTTGAAGTTTATTTGGTAAAATGAATTAGCTTTATTTTGCAGTTTTTTGCATACGTATTTTAGTGCCCTAAGGAAGATACATTTTATATATATGTTAGAACACGTGCTTTAATCTTACAAATGTGAGCAAAGGTCGTCAGCCTCTCTTAGAGGCACCATCTGGCCTGAAGGAACTAAAAATTCCCAGAATTCATCATCAAGGGAAGTTGATTGTCACTGTGGACACTTAATTGTCTCAGCATAAGAAGCGTTCTGATGCTCACAGGTCTCTGTCAGTCATAATGAGTGTACTGTAGCCCATGCTTTGCAGTGCCTGAAGTAATCGAAATGTGTAATCAGTAATTAGCACTAATCATGTCTTGTTGAGTGAGTGCCTTGTAACTGAAGTGGGAATACAGCAGGAACAAACCTGTACCACAGAGCAGCCAAAAGATGGAACTGGGAAATAATGCTTTTATGACAAGGAGTGTTGAGCTGTCCCTCTTGCTCTGCAGCTGGCATGATCAGGAAGGGCACTAACATTTACCTTGTCAATGCAAGACCAATCGCTACAGCAAAGCCTGACGTGTCGCAGAGTGTCAAGCGCTACTCTGTATGTGTGCCGTGTTTATTTTAGCACAAACGTCAAAGCTCTGACGTAGCAGGTGGCCTCTTCAAGGAGGCTTTAGAGCTAAAACTACAGAAATGAATATATGAAGTCTTTTATTCTCTGTCCTTTTCACAGAGACAGTGTTTCCATGCTCCTCCAGAATTTGGATTTCCTTTATGGAGTTATTTAGCAGAAGCGGAACATACAGACTTTTTTTTTTGGCAGAAGAGCAGGGAAATTTTTGTGTTGCGCGCAAGCAGTGCTCTGCCTCTAGAGGTATAAAGATAATTGAAGTTGACTGTGCCAGCAAAGGATCTTCTGTTCAGCCTGACTGAGCTGTGCACGTAATCGCTAAATTATATACTTAGTCAAAACCCACAATATTGGACTGAGCATGGCTCTTGTGTTACAGGAGTCCAATTTAAAAGTGCTTGAGTCACTAAATAAGAGTGTGTCCTGAATTTTGTGTTTGCTTTGTGGACAGCATCTGGCTGTCGGTTAGAACATTCAAAGGAAGTGCAGCTTCTCCGAAAGCACTCTAGCTGACTGTCCTGATAAAAACATACTTAGTACAGAACAGTCCTCTACTTTTTCCAGATTGTACACAGTCTCAATAATGCCTTCTGTGGCTTCTGCAGGCAGGACGCTGGAGGCATTGGATTGAAACTTTTTCTCCAAGTCCTCCTTTTTCAGAGGTTTCCTCCAGTGTCCGTAGAACGTATCGCAGCGGTCGCTGATCGTGTTGCCATCCTGAAGTGTGACACTCACTTCACAGTAAAGACTCTCAAAGCTAGGTGTGTTATCAGGAGGGTGCTCTAGCTGTGTTTTGCAGAGGAGCTCCCGTAAGGCTGGCCGGTGAACGTTCTCACTGGTGAAGGACTGGACTGACATGCTGCCATCCAGCAAAGCAGAGCATGCAACAAACTGGAAGGAGTGTCGAGCTTCGTGCTCGGAGGTAGGGCTCGGTCTGTTCACATATTTGACCTCTGGGACTTTGAGAATGACTTTCTCAATTTTATCAAGGGGGAGCAAGTTGTCACTGCTCTCCACGAGCTTCCTCCTAACAGAAGATGCTGCATCAGCCACCCAGTGTGTTCCAAGATGAGCAGGAAAGCGTTTGATAGCCACGTCTTGCTGGTCCAACAGCCAAGGGTAGGACTGCAAGGTTGGCAGAGTCTGTGGGTTGTAATCTGTATAAAAGGCACCCATCCCTGACTCCATGTCCAAGATCTGTTTGCTTCCTTGAAGGCCCTGTGATGCTAAGCAAGCTGCTTCCAGTCCATGCTTGGCAGCATTGCCAACATGGAGGGGCTTCGTTTGGGTTGCTGCATTAGCCAGTGGGGCACCTGCATAGGAGGCAGCAATAGCCAAGGCGTTTTTACATTTCAGCTGGTCAAAAGCTAGCAGTTTAGCACAGGCTGCTGCACTCCCCATTGTACCAACCACAGTTGGTGGGTGAAACCTGAGAAAACAAAAGCTCTTCATTACTATATTTCAAAAAGCCACCTGAATTCACTATATACACAAGCTCCAATTTCCTTTCACTGCTGTGGAAGACGGATTGGACCATAAAGAAACACATGTTCAGAATTCATGTGAGGTCCTAATGGAATAAGTTGTCGCTTTTCCCCAGGAAGAAGTCAAACTGGAATAGTATCTCTTACAATAGGTGTTCCCCAGAAAGCAACTGAAACGTTAGAACTGCTCATAGTTCAAGGCATACTGAACAGAATAATGCCAAAAGCCTCACAGTTTATAGTCATCTATAAATTATCTGTAAATAATTTATAGTCACCTATAAATTATACGTATTGAGGGAGGGAAGTTTTGTTATTCTGAACCACTTCAGCAAAACGGGTAGAAGGAGCACACAGAAAATAGCACGAAGACATCTAGTCCATCCCACACTTCAAGGCTTTCCCCTAAGCACACCCTGTCTTCTTGGGCTCTGCTCTGAGCCCAGCACCGCTGACTCCATTCTGCTGAGAGCAAGCCACTCTCTGCAAGTGAGGCGTGATCGTACGTATTCATGAGAGACTGAGCCCTGTGCTGTGACACGTTGCCCTTTTGCTGCTGTTTTTAATTAACAGGGAGATCATCACCTCCTTCTTGTAAACCAATCAATGCTCTCAAAAATGAATCTGTTAGCTAAGCCGTAATGAGTCATCTAAGTGTATGTATGTTTAAGGTGAACCTTTCCTAAATTTCGAGGCAAACAACATAGAATATCTGATTAACTGTACCATTTGTATTTTGACTGGCATTTAATTAAGTATATTAACACCAAGAAAAAAACCCTTCCATTCAACTTTCTACTTGAAGCATTTCTATGTACCTTTTTGGAATATTCCTGGCCTCGCTGGAGAAGTGCAGCAGCCTGCCTTGCACTTCGATTCCCACATTGAAAGCTAAGAGCAGATCAAGACCTGAGATTTTTTTCTTCTGAGGAAAGGCCTCGGAGAGTGCAATCACGGCAGGGAGCACAGCCCCGGATGGGTGTGTGGCTGGATGCCAGGTGTCGTCAAAATCCATTGAGTGCACCTAATGGAGAGAGAAGTCTTGTCATCAGAAATAAACTCTGACTTGGCGAGATTGGCTCAGTCAAATCAAACTACTGTAACTGGCATAAAAAAAGGACTGAAGAACTAGATTTTCCTTAGAAAGCAAAACTTCAGAAGTCTTTCTTTTAAACACCTTTACTCCCAACACGGCTCCGTGAGAAGTAGCAGTGCAATACAAACCTTGCCTCAAAGGAGTGTAAGTCTAATTCAAGTTGCAGCAGTGTAAAACCTGTATGACAATGACTTTTCTTTCCTACAATAGGCTTTTGCTGCTTTAATTAGACTGGTATAATTACAGCAGCAGTTCGAGGTCCACCATGTGGACAGTGAATTTTCACTTCTGCCAAAACATAATGAAATTACTTCCCCTGTGCTGCAATTGATGCTACCATTAAGGCTCACACCGTTAAAGCTGTAGCAGCTGAATCCATGCTGCTAACTGAAAGTTGTATCAGTACAACTTCTATGGTGCAATCATCCACAGGCAACTGGCACAAACCTGCAAAAGTAGATCAGACTTAAGCCTGAATTTTCAGCACGTCGAAACAAGACTCGTCACACGAGGAACCAGACTCCCTGGGGTTCCAGTGGGAGAAAGCTAGAGTCTTAAAACTGGGATGAGCTGCTTAGCCCTTGAGAGTATCCAGAGAGGTGCCTCCTCTTTCCCATGCCCACAGCCCAGCTGCTCAGGAAGATTTTGGGCGTTCCCAGCATGGCATACGGCTGCCATTCTGATAGCAGACTGCTCCCAGCAGTGCAGTCAGTGTTTGCAATGTACTGCTTGTCAGAAACCCCCCAAAGTACTTGAGAGCATCAGGGACAGCATTTTTAATAACATAATAATGCCTCAAAAGCTGAACTTTCACACCTATTCACCCATGTCTTACTTCACAGCAAACTGGGAAGGTGGTCAGGCTCCCCAGCACTCAGGTTGTGCCTCATAATATTGGAAATAAGCACTTCTGAGGACTGAGTTTCTGAACAGACAGAAGAAAATTCAGTCTCTGCCTTGAAAAACTTTGATGCCAGCTGGGAAGATGCCCTGCAGTGCAGGATAAGGACAGCTATGCCCAATACCCGCTAAGCTGCCTTCCTGGCATCTTCAATAAGCCCTTAGAATTGACCTGTGACCAAGATGTAAACTGAAATGATCATATACATGCTAACAGCCAGATCTGAATGTCACACGGGCTGCTAGGAGCTGAGAGGTACCAGAGCTCATTTCTGAGGTAATTTTCTCCACATTGGAAATGAGGTGTCAAATTGGACCTCTGATCTTGTTGTCACACTAATTTAGATAGGCTTAATATTACCATTTCCTTGGTTGGTCACCTTCTCTAGTTTTGCATAATTGCCAAATTTGTCTACCCCACCTCTTGTGCATCTTTCGATTTCAAATGTTTTCAAGCTCAATCTGAATTTAGACAAATGTCTGGGGACTCAGTTATTGCTTTAATGACAAAATACGTGTCCAAAATATACAATTGGCTTTTGCAAACTGTGTAACTGAAGATTAAATTGCCTTGTGATATTATACGTGTGTATGTATATGTGCATGTGTCTGTATTTGTGTTTTTCTGTAACTATACTTTGCTAGTTGGCATGAAATTTGGATCCCGGTGAAATCAGTGAGAGCTAGAGTACCTCTTTGTAATGTGGCTGCAGCATAACGAGCTGTAGAGTTCTGACCTTTGAAAACAGCCCCAAGTCCCACATTAAATGTAAGGGATGCTGTTGAGTTGGATCAGATATATATTACACCTTGAGCTTGGTCTCACTGGAAGAATGTTGAAGCACATTAGGAGAACAGTCTAGGAAAGTTTTGTAGCAGGCTTCAGGCAGAAGAATAAAGTAAACTCAGATTTCAGGAGCATTCTGTTCTCTCTAGAGCAAGAGTGGCATCAATTAGTGTGATTTAAGAGCAAATAAAAGAGCACCCCTTACCGCCACTCCGTTCACAAAAGCTGCGTACAGAGGAGGCAGTCGGAAATCCAAGTGGCCCCAGATGGTACTGGATATATCTGAGCTGTAGATCTGAAAAAAATTGACATCAATTAATTCAAACCCAATGATAAATGTGCGCCACATATCTGATGTAACCGAGATCAGATCATACCCTCTCTGGACCCAACTCTTCCCTTTCATGAAAAAAATATTCTTCTATGAGAAAGTATGAAAAGAAACTCAGTTTCCTGCTGGCTTTGATAGGACGAGAGGTAATGGCTTCAAACTGGAAGAGGGGAGATTTAGATTAGATCTCAGGAAGAAATTTTTCACTCTGAGGGTGGTGAGGCACTGGAACAGGTTGCCCAGGGAAGTTGCGGAGGCCCCATCCCTAGAAGTGTTCAAGGCCAGGTTGGACGGGGCTTTGAGCAATCTGGTCTAGTGGGAGGTGTCCTTGCCCATGCCATGATCTTTAAGGTCCCTTCCAACCTAAACCATTCTATGATTCTATGATTATGTCAAGGGGCCTTTCCCCGAAACAGACCTCAGAGGGCAGAACAACACCATCCGCTTGGCTATTCAGTACCATCACACAACCTTTGGCCATTGATGTCCCTTCTCATCACCCATCCGCAGTTCCCTCAGGACTGTCATCAACTTGTTGGGGAAGATCTGCAGTTAAAGGTTCTGGTTTTCTACGTTTTAGCAGGCCCTGGGTAAATGATAAATGGCCTCCTGATGCTGGTATCCCCATGCTGTAAAGGGCTCTGCTCTTTGGCTTTTGCTGTGCAGATCTTTTAGCCAATGAAGAGATCTTTACAGAATTAAATAAAAGGGCATAAACTAGCATGGTTTGGGAAGGGACGATCTCATTGGCACACCGAGCTCTGGAGCCTGAGTCCCACTAGCCAGGTCTGACCAATAAAACAGTGGGCTAAACTCCTCCTCATTGATGCGCTCCTGTGTTGGGGAGGCTTCACCTTGGGGTCAAGTGCTCCTCTAGTTTAAGGAGAGCAAGACCGGAGGAGAAACATGATCAACGTACCTCAATGTTTTATGGACTATAAATAACCCACTACTAACTCTCCATCCCTTTAACAGTCCCTTAATTTTTGGAAGTCTGGTAGTAAGTGATGTTTGCTTTGCTGATGTTTTTAATAAAATCTCACAGGTGAAAGAAAAGAAAGGATTCTTAACTGTTTGGAGGTGGGGTGGGGTGTCTTAGCATACCGCCTGTTACACAGACTTTTGCCCATCCAGAGTTAAAAATAACTGGAGCAGTGAAGTTTCCCTGCCTCCAGTGGGAAGAATATATATTGTCTCTCTTTCCATGCCCAAAAGAATTTCACCACAACAAAGTTTCCCCTTATAGCCCAAATTTTCCCTTGCTTTCCCTAAAGCTAAGCCTTAGGGCATGCTATGAATGCCAGACACCTTACCTTGCTGTACTGTGTCACTTTGTGGCAGACCTCAGTGCTGGTACCAAGAAGCCCCACTCCAAGAGTATCCAGAATCATTCGCTTGCTTCTCTGAATGACTTGGTCTGTCAAGTGGTTTGCATTCAAACCATGAATCACATTAGCAAAATTTCCCGTAATTGTCTGAGAAGAAGAAGAACAAAAAAAAAGAAGAAGTAGATATTTCTCTTCATTTAAATAAAACACATTTCTTTTCCTTTCTTCCTTTTTGTTTTTGGCTTTCAGTTTTGGGCTACTGCTTAGCATGCTGGCCATTTCTGTTGCCCTGTCCCTGCTTACATGAATTGCATCAGCAAAACTAAGGTTTGAATTCTTCCTCTTTTTATTCCCAGAAATGCCACAGTGCTGTTTATATTTTATTTATACATTTATCAGTGTCCTTGTCTGTTCTGTGTTTCTGCTGCTTTCTCCCTGACTTGGGTCCTTGAGGGTAAGCACTGCAGGTGATGTAACTTTGCAAGATATCTATATCTATATCTATATCTATATCTATATCTATATCTATATCTATATCTATATCTATGCCTATGCCTATGCCTATGCCTATGCTTACGTCTACATCTACGTCTATGTCTATGTCTATGTCTATACACACACATATATAAAACAAATAAAAGCAAAACCCATCTGGCTTTCCATAGCACCTTCTTATTGCTACTGAAATCTGTGGGAAAGTGGCATTTCAATCCAGTGCAGCCACTACCACACAAGGATAATTAATCTCCATGAGCAGCAGAACTTCTATCCCAAGTCTTGCTGAGCTTGGAGCTCAGTGGGAGACAGGACTTGGTAACCCTACCCTGCACCCATCGCTGCCGGCTCCCAGCTCCCATTGAATTCACGCTCAGCTGGAGTCCCAGCATTTCTCCAAGACGTGATCTCACCTCTCTGAAAAGCAGTGTCTCCTTGTTCCTGGCTCCAGCTGATCTGGGAATTATATTTCAATTTTTTTTTTTTCCCTTCCTATTGAGCATCGACCCATTATGCAAATTTAGCCTGCTTCTTGGCTAAAGCTGTTAGCTGCTGTTAATATCTCTACTAGAAACCAATCTAGAACTTCCCACCTCTGACCATTAGAAACTTTCCCCTGTAGAGGTATACATGATTTACAACCAGTCTATACACACGCTTGCTTTTTTTATGCTGGCATTACTGAATATAGCTCTCTCTTTGGAAGTTGTCTCCTTCCATTTCCCCTCATCCTTCCTGTTCCTCTACTCGCTGCACATATCCACGCAGAGCAATGATTTTTGCTCTTGGCCTTCATTTTGCTAAGTTAAACAAACCAAATTGTGCTGCTCTTTCCTTTATAATACAGACTCACCCCTACTATGCTAGTAGCTTTTCATTGCGTTGTTCACATTGGATTTCTCTTTTCTGGCAACGGTGACCAGAATTGTACCTATTATTTCAGACAAGTTCTCACTCAGCTTTGTACTAAAGCATTAAGCCTATCTTGAGGAACACAAGTCGTTTAAAGCAGGTGAACCACATATCCCATGGTGTGATGTACACCTACTGAAACATATAGAGTGAGGATACAAAAGCTTAAACAAGAAAGTGCATGTTACAGTGCAAAGAAACAAGACAATACCTTTGCCCACATCTTGGAGGGATGGTGCGTGGTCCCAGAGAGATGCAGCAAACGAGTGGCGGCCAGTGAGCAGGGGAAATCACGCTCACTATTTATATGTGTATGTCTGGGGCGGGGGAAGAAACATTAGGCCTTTCTTCTTGCTCATCTCGTCCTGCCCATTTCCTCCCCTGCCTGGAAATGTTCCTTTTTCTTCACTTTCAACTTTCCTCTGACTAACTGTACTATAAACTGCTGGGACACGTGTGATAGGACTCTGCCACTCACGTTCACAGGTCGTGTAAATTGATGTATGTGATATTTTATTACCAGGTAGAAGCTGATATATTAATTTGAATGTCTTACATTTAGTAGCATGGAGAGAAGAGGTCCTCAGGTGTGTCAGGCTGACCTTGGGAAACCACAGTAGTCCATGGAGAACTCTACTGGTTGGGAGAACAATCAGCCCAACACTAGACTACAGGATGGCAAAGGCTGTTTTAACTTAAACAACCTGTCTTTCGTTTGTTATGTTTTCTTCTTCTTTCACCATATGTCTCCTCTGTAATACATACAATTCAGACACGGGAAATGTGTGCCATAAAATTTCAGACCATAAACTGGATTAAGGCAGCTTTTGGCATTTAATAGTGTTTTAACAACATGACTTGCTACACAAGGCCATCACTTCTCCTAGCAGGTTTTCTGCATCTTGGGCAAGGATGTCTTCTCTGAGGAAGGAGACACTTCTCCCACCACCAGTTTAGGGATTTCTTTTCTGTGGGAATCCAGACTACTACAAGATAGTGAGTGAGAAATCCCTGCCCGTCCCATCAGGAAGGGAGCGGACCCCAGAGGAGCATGGCTGAAGTGAAAAAGTAATGTATGTATGAAGTTTGGGAACATCCTGGATTAGGGAACAATGTATCAAGCCTTTTCAGAATTGCAGTCTTGAATTTCCATGCTTAAGTGCTGCCTAAAACTTTAGGAACCTCAGCCCTTTACTCAGCCTAGCCTCAAATAATTTTGTAAAGCTTTATCTAACTCCTGAGTGCGTCCAGGTAGAGACCCGCATGGGTCTATAGGTGAAGTATAAGTGAAGTTAAGCATTGATTTGAGTGGCTCTAACTACTACTGAAAGGTCCCATTTCAGGCTGCGTCCTCTCCCCACTTCTGTCCCTGGACACATATTCCCCCTCCTCCTCGCACCAGCGCTGATGCTGAGCAGAACCCTTTCTGAGCTGGTCCAGCCTGTCTCCAGAGCCACCTCAGGGTTTCTCAGCTGTCAGGCAAAATGGAGTTTCATTGCCTCAGAAATGCAAAATTAAATCTAGCAGCACAGGCAGAGGGATACAGAAGTAGGGCTAACAGTATTCTGTGAAATTTTGAGAGGACACAGGCAGGTAAAAAGAGATGGGAGGAGACCAGCTGTTCCCCAGCAAGCTCTAACCCAGGCATTTGCCTATTTTGCCTGTACCTTGAGCCAGGTCTGCTTATGGACGTCATCTTCAGGTGCCTAACTTGATGTTGAAAATTGCACTGGGTAACAGAGTGCCTTAAATGATAGAAGCAGTGATGCGTCTGTTCACAGATGTAGCCAAAGAGCCTGAGGCCAAGGACTTCTAAAACCCAGCCCTACAAACAGGAACATACATTTGTATGGGCTAAACTGCATTATGTGCAGGTTTCATTTAAAACCTTGTCCTGTCTTTTAAATATGAGCAGCTGTTCAGCATGGCTACTAAACTTCTTCCCACACATATTTCTCTATAAGTATACCACAGCTTCCTCACTCATACATGCATAACCTGCATCTACATTAAACATCCCAGCAGCATCTCCTAGTTCCTGGGTGAGTTGTGAGCTTTGGCCAAATCCTGACCGATGGGGAGACAACCGGAATGTGCATCAGTGCTTCTTCCTTGTCCCCTCATTTCCACACTAAGGAAAACCTCAGAGGTAGCCTGGATGTGCTGAAGGATTATTTTTGGTGCTGATAAAATCCAGCCCAGCTAATGGGATTGCTCACGTTGACAAGGTTGGCAGCAGTTAGAAAGGTTAATAGAAGTTAATGCTATTAGACTGAAAAAGGGAAAGATTTTGTTAACTTTCACTTTTGCTCTTTTAGCTCATTCTTCCCTCTAGAAAAATGGAAGAAAATATTTATGTCACAGTACTACAGAATCACAGAGTAGAGGCTGAGGTTGGAAGGGACCTCCAGAGATCATCTGGTCCAAATCCCTGTTCAAGCAGGGCCACCTGGATGAGGTTGCCCAAGAGTGTGTACAGTTGGGTTTTCAATATCTCCAAGGATGGAAACTCCACAGCCTCTCAGGGCAACCTGTGACAGTGTTTGACCACCACAAAATTACATATTAAATATGGTCCTGGTCCTCATGGGGGACTTCAACCACTCCAATATCTTTTGGAAGGACAACACAGTGGGGCGCAAGCCATCGGAAGTTCTTGGACTGTGTTGATGACAACTTCCTTCTCCAAGTGGTAGAGGAGCCAATGAGGAGAGAAGCTATGCTGGACCTTGTCCTTACCAACAAGCAGGAGCTAGTGGGGAATGTCAAGTTCAAGGGTAGCCTTGGCTGCAGTGATCATGAAAAGATAAAGATCAATATCTCTAGGGCTGCAAGGAGGGTGTGCAGCAAGCTCACTGCCCTGGACTTCAGGAGAGCAGACTTTGGCCTCTTGAGGAATCTGCTTGGTAGGATGCCATGGGATAAAGCACTGGAAGGGAGAGGGGTGCAAGGAAGCTGGTTAGTATTCAAGGATCAGCTCCGCCAAGCTCAGGAGCGATGTATCCTGACAAAGAGGAAGTCAGGCAGAAAAGCCAGGAGACCTGCATGGATGAACAAGGAGCTCCTGGACACATTCAAAAGCAAAAAGGAGGCCTACAGAGGGTGTAAGCAAGGACAGGTAGCCTGAGAGGAATACAGAGAAACTGCCCAAGTAGCCAGGCATCAGGTTAGGCAAGCTAAAGCCCAGATAGAATTAAATCTGGCCAGGGACATTAAGGGCAACAAGAAAAACTTCTCTCAGTATGTCAGTGATAAAAGGAAGACTAGGGAAGATGTGGGCCCTCTCCGGAAGGAAACAGGAGACCTAGTCACCCGGGACATGGAGAAGGCTGAGGTACTCAATGACTTTTTTGCCTCAGTCTTCACTGACAAGGGCTCTAACCACACCGCCCAAGTTGCAGAAGGCAAAGGCAGGGACTGGGAGAATAAGGTGCTGCCCACTGTAGGAGAAGACCAGGTCCAAGACCAGCTGAGGAATCTGAAGGTGCATAAGTCCATAGAACCTGATGAGATTCATCCATGGGTCCTAAGGGAAGCGGTGGATGAAGTTGATAAGCCACTATCCATCATGTCTGAGAAGTTGTGGTGGTCTGGTGAAGTTCCTGCTGATTGGAAAAGGGGAAACATAACCCCCATTTTCAAAAAAGATAAAAAAGAAGACTCGGGGAACTACAGGCCAGTCAATCTCACCTCTGTGCCAGCAACATCATGGAGCAGATCCTCCTGGAAACTCTGCTAAGGCACATGGAAATTAAGGAGGTCATTGGTGTTAGCCAACATGGCTTCACTAAGGGCAAGTCATGCCTGACAAAATTGGTGACCTTCTATGATGGGGTTACAGCATTGGTGGATAAGGGGAGAGCGACAGATGTCATCTACCTGGA
>VYXH01001720.1:151873-179172 GCA_013397275.1 Burhinus bistriatus
ACCCCACAGGTCTTAGAAGAAGGACATGGACCTGTTGGAGCGGGTCCAGAGGAGGGCCACGAAGATGATCAGAGGGTTAGAGCACCTCTCCTATGAAGACAGGCTGAGACAGTTGGGGTTGTTCAGCCTGGAGAAGAGAAGGCTCTGGGGAGACCTCATAGTGGCCTTCCAGTATCTGAAAGGGGCCTACAAGAAAGCTGGGGAGGGACTTTTTACAAGGGCATGTAATGATAGGATGAGGGGTAATGGCTTCAAACTGGAAGAGGGTAGACTTATATTAGATCTCAGGAAGAAATTTTTCACTGTGAGGGTGGTGAGGCACTGGAAGAGGTTGCCCAGGGAAGTTGTGGAGGCCCCATCCCTAGAAGTGTTCAAGACTGTGTTCAAGGTTGGATGGGGCTTTGAGCAATCTGGTCTAGTGGGAGGTGTCCTTGCCCATGGCAGGGGAGTTGGAACTAGATGATCTTTAAGGTCTCTTCCAACCTAAACCATTCTATGATTCTATAAAAGATATTCAAACCCAAAAGTCAGGCGCCTTTCAGTCATCTTCTTCTTTTACTTTTGGGACATCATTTATAATCCCATTCTGTTTCTCAATTTCCTCCTCCTCCAGTGGGACTGAAGTAAAATTTGCTACTGAATGGCACAAACGAGATGCAATAGTCAGTTAAAGGGAATTTTCCAAACATAAGAAGCAATGTGGGACCCTTTTCATATCCCCTGACAACTCCAATGGACGGAACAGTGAATACAGCTGAACAGCTGCAAAGTATGAGAAAAGTATGCAGTCATGCAAGTCCTGATTAATCTAATTTATTGCTCTAATGTCTGCTTGAAGACAGGTGGTATTATACTGGAAAGTTTACAATCAGAATGGGGAAAAATGGTCCATAACCAGTTTGATCTCTAGAAGGCATAGTGTAGTGTCAGCCTGTAGGACTGCATCCTCAGCCTGCATCGTGCCTCAAAACAAGGTCTATAAAACAGCTTACAGCTTACAATGTCTTATTTCCCCCCAAACACTTTGAAACACCTATTACAGGAAAGAAGTGCAGAGGTCCAGCTGCCTTTAATCCCAAGTCGAGACTCCAAAGTGAATTCAGATGGGAGCCAGGACTTGTGATGTGCCCTGCAATGTGATGTGCGATCACACGCTACTAGCTGATCTCAGCTACGCAGTCACTTCCTTCTGTAACCTCAATTGCAGGATGGATTGTCCCATGCATTGCAACAGTAACATCAGTATTATTTAAGGACTAAACTGAGATATTATGAGAAAGTGACTTTTTTAAAAAAAGAATGAAGTGAAACTAAATCATAGAATCATAAAGTGGTTTAAGTTGGAAGGGACCTTAAAGATTGTCTAGTTCCAAGTCCCTTGCCGTGGGCAGGGACACCTCCCACTAGACCAGATTGCTCAAAGCCCCATCCAACCTAGCCTTGAACACCTCCAGGGATGGGGCCTCCACAACTTCCCTGGGCAACCTCTTCCAGTGCCTCACCATCCACAGAGTGAAAAATTTCTTCCTGAGATCTAATCTAAATCTACCCTCTTGCAGTTTGAAGCCATTACCTCTCATCTTATCACTACATGCCCTTGTAAAACGTCCCTCTCCAGCTTTCCTGTAGGCCCCTTTCAGGTACTGGAATGCACAAAATTAAATTGCTTGGGAGACTAATTTCCAAAATGTGGTCTGCAGAACTCAGAATCAGGTGTCATTGTAGGCTGTGAGGGAAAGGAAAGCAGTATGATTATCACTGCAGGGGGAAGAGGCATCTTTATAAAGTCCTGTACCTCCACAGGAGAATTTGTAGGGGTCTAAACAGAAGAAGATTGAAAATCAGTGACTGACAGTTTGGCATAGGCTGTCCACCCTGACAAAGGGAATCTGCTGCTTTCCTCTGACACAATACGCGTGGTTCAGCAATTTGGGCAGACAATTTGCTAACTAACGAGCACGATGGAAAGACAAAATGCGTTCATCCAAATGCCATTTGCAACATTGTGCACAGCTACAGTAGTGAGCTGTATTGATTAAAGAACAAGGCTTTAGAAAACCAGTGCCCCGCAGAGTCTATTTTCTCCTGCTGACATAACATTTTTAAGCTGCCTCTTTCTTTCTTTTGCCTTCAATTATTTTAAGCTAAACTCTGCCCACACCTGCAAGCTGTATGTTTGCAACCGTTTTGGCCTTAGCCTTATGCTCCTTTTGTTCTAAAGAAATATATAAAAATATGACA
Source organism: Burhinus bistriatus (assembly GCA_013397275.1). NCBI lineage: Eukaryota > Metazoa > Chordata > Aves > Charadriiformes > Burhinidae > Burhinus > Burhinus bistriatus. The sequence continues at coordinate 154,115 of VYXH01001720.1, forward strand.
AAATACAAAGGCCAGGCTTCCTTTTCTCTAAGCCAGCTTTCAAGATGTAACTTTGTTCATGAACTGTGCTAAGATGGGAAAACAGGAGGCAGTTGGCAATGCACTCTGTTTACAGAGCCTCTGCTATGACTGAGGGTCTGAAAACACTTTACAAGTGCAGGACGTGCTCCTTTTCCTTCTACTGGGATATTTTAAGGACAGCAAAAAGGTGAGAATCTTAGCGAATGGTCTGGAATAGGTGGCTTGATCTAAATCCTGTTAACAACCCTACAGCCATAAATCCTGGGGTCCTGTAATTCTGCACCACTAGTCTCTTATAGTCTCCTGTGCCTCTTTTTCCCCAAGCCTACCTTCCCGTGTTCACCCCAACAGCAGTTACTAAACTAGCCAGCAAAAGCAACTGCACCATGAAATGTGTAATTCTGGAAACGCCTAGCCTATAGTAGTTCTCCTATTCACTGACTTGCACAACTAGTGACAATGGCAGTGCAATCCCTGACAAGTTACAACACCCTTGTTTCCTTTTTTCAAACTCCTCACAGCAAATTTTGGAAGTGGCAGGCCATATTCTGGTAAAGGTTGCTACGAGTCAAGGCACCAAGTCTACATTACACTGTCCTTCTCGCCTTCATAAATTAGCAGTGCTATTCCCAAAGGCAAGTCCTCACAGTTGATTTTAAACTTGTAATGTAGATGCTGTTTTGCTTACATGAGCTGTAAGATAGAGGCACCTGACACGACTGGGGTAATCACGTAGGTTCTTGTTCAAGACAGACCGATCATTTCAGTATAGACATACTGTGCACAGGGCTCAAGCTGCTCCACTAGTAGTAAAAACGTGTTTGAAGCCAGAGGGTGGGTCGCTGAATGATTTGGCAAACCCCTTCGAAATTGTTTATGGAGTAGTATGAAGGGGCCTGAACTATAACAGCATGAGAAGACACCACAGTTCCACGAAATTCCTGTTCACCCAGTGTAAATTTTAGGCGTCACTCATACTATAGCCTTTACCTGTACTACTAGTGCAACCATTCAGATGCTGACAGTGCAAGGGGCTACACCGTAGTCAGCTACCTTGGCTTCACATCTCAGGAGGAGGAGGTGTAGGGGAAGGCGACACAGGCAGCCCCAGTCCCCTGTGAATTGCTTCTGCACACTGGGATACCACCGCTTCTCCCTGGGATGCCTCACAGCCACATTCCCGAAGTTTTTCTTCATCCCACTGTATCTTCCCACTCTGTTTTCTAAAGAAATAAGGTTACCTGGACCAGTAACAGGTAGCTGTAGGGTTCCTATATTGCATGACCTCCAGTATGAATAATAGCAGCAAGTGTAGGAGATCATGTAGGTTTTCTGTACGTGCATAGACTTTGCCATAACTTCTCCTTGTTGATGGCTTTGGCAGCCTGGGGCAGCCTGTAGAACATTGCTCTCTTAATCAAAGAGCAGTCACGATGTCTATATTAAGTGGCCAAAATGCAGCCAGATGTCGTTACAGTACTTGTGCCGTTTGGGAAGATGATAAAACTTGAGTAGCATAAATTCAGAGTTTGATTAGCAGAAAGCAAATTACCGTGAGTGCATGTGAGGGATATGGCAATTTTAATTAAATTACCAGCAGAACTCCGGTGGTGCAAACGAGGCATTAGTCACTGTGCTGGGCTGCTGCATTGTACACGGAAAGGTACCCAGCAAAGACACTCTCATGATCATTTCAGAGCGAGCCCAGATGTGAGGCTGTAACCCGTCCCAGCAAGCCTGCGGTGGCAGTCCAATGGGGAGATGCAGATATCAAGATCCAGTATACTAAAAGGGTCAACATTAATTAAGCGATAAAGAGCCTCTCTGCATCTAAACTATTAGGCGGGGATTTTGAACCCCTGGGGAAATTATCCCAGACACCATTACAACCTTTTGTCTGCACTGGAAGGGCTAAAATAACACCTAAAGCATAGGCAGCAAAACCAGAATGAACAATAAAATATTCTTCGTCAAACAGAAACCGGATTTGGGTGAAAAATTCACCTAACTTTGTGGGAGTCCATCATTTACCTGTCAGCAGATGCAGAAGTACTTGAGACAGGTACTGGCAGATGCTGTGCGAGTTGACAGAGTTGTTCCTCCAGCTTTCACCGCAGAGGCTCAGTCTCCTCCTCTCAGCTTAGTCCCTCCCAAACATAAACCCCCTGGAAAGATTTAAACAATAAACCATGTTGCAAAAGCCATCGAGTACTTGTTGCTAATGGACTGCTCATTCTGCGAGGTTGTGCCATGGGTTGATTTTTCCCCCTTTTAGTCAGTGGACTGCAACATCTGCTCAGATAATGTGCTCCCACTGAGGTGCCCAAGGCAGCTTGGGTATCCCATGAGCTACGTGCGTGTCACTACCCTTTCACATCTCTTTTAGGGCACTACAGTAACTGGAGAAAGACTCTTTTTCCTCATCTGTGGCTGTACATAGCTAGATCATGCATTTTCCATCCCTACATGTTTCAAAGGTGGCAAGAAATATTGCAAAACAGCCTGAAATTACACTTTAAATGTGGCCGTCTCAGATTTATGGTGTAATTATAAAACATGCCATGATAGTTATTAGTCATGAGATTGAGTATTACATGTTTCAGACTGTAAAACGTACTGGGGAATTTCTAGCTGTGATTGTATATTCACCTCTAAAGAGAAAATGGGCGTAATTACACCAACATTTATAAAAGGGAGAAATAACGACAAAACGAGAAGAAAGGTTAAATTTGAAGACAAAAGCTGTGAATACATAGAAAATTTATATTATTACACTTTTCTAATTGAACATTTAAGCAGAAGTTAATGATTTGATTTAAATTGGTCCTTTTTTACATGAGTAGCATTTGAGGGATTTTGGGGTTTAGAATTCATAATGACACTATTTTTTCCCTAACATTACTCATCTTCAGCATAGTAGATTAAGAGAGATGCAGGAAGCATTAAAAATCAAAGAAAATAACTACTTTCACAAAATGTGAGGAATGATTCTGTAACCTTTGATAATTCGTGCTGACTTGTCAGCATCAACAGGGTTTAAAACTATTCACATAAAAACGGTACCTACTGTCAGATGTAGTGGACAGTATTTTATTTTAGTTGCCTTTTCCCCCTCATGTGATTACTGAAGATGTCCCTCATGTGGCTTTGGATATTGCAGGAGCAATAGTTAGCTGTTGTTTGAGTTACGGCATTTTTTATTTAAAAAATTACTAAATGTCATATTCAGTGAGAATGTACGATGTTCCTGGTGCCACAAACTCACACAGCTTATCCTGCTGACTTTGGTAATTGTTCTGTATGGCACAATGCCAGCACTATGACTTTGGTTTTAATATAACAAGCAAATACCGTTCACCCAGCGGTACACAGGGTAGGCACAGTGCAATGCTGTTTGCCTGCATAAGAAAAGTGGACAACTGCCTTGGGCAGCAACTTTTAGGAGACAGCTTGCTGCCTGTGCTGCTTACGAACGAAAAAATAAAGCTGAGGGTTTTTTTGCCTAATCCACCTATCACTGCTTTGTGCTTCTGCATTCCTCTGCAGCTGCTGCTGCCAAAGGAAGGGCTCCTAAGGAGGAACTGGGTGGTTGATGCCGAGAAGTTCCAAGCCCAGCCCTGCACTGCCCTTTTTCCTCCTGTGCTAACAAGGCCCAGGCATATTTCCCCACACTCTTCTACTCCCTGCAGATTTGAGAAACCTATCCAGTTGAAATTAGAGAAGGTTCCTTGGCAAGGGTGAAAGAGGAGAGAGAAGAGAAGATACGTGGCTGTACGGGAATAAAACATGCCCTGTCTCTTAACGATGCTGGAAGAGCACATTTTTGTGGGGTAGGGAAAGGAAAGAGCATAGAATCATAGAATGGTTTAGGTTGGAAGGGACCTTAAAGATCATCTAGTTCCAACCTCCCTGCCATGGGCAAGGACACCTCCCACTAGACCTGGTTGCTCAAAGCCCCAGGTCATGGGGAAGAAAGGAAAAGAAGAAGAGGGAGAAAGAGATCCCAAGCCTTTATATATTCCCACCTTGTAAGCTCCTCTGATTCCTCCCAGGTCTCCTCTTCCCAGCCCCCAGAAACACAAATTACAGCAACACTGAATTTTCCTTCTGCTGAGAAGCTGGTGTCTGCACAGGGAGAGCTAGGGCTAACTTCTCGTGCATCCTCAGCAGCAGCAGGCTGAGACAGGAGAGACCCCTCTGCTTAACTAACCTCCGTGAAATAAAGGGCAACTGCTCCAATTTTTCAGCATTTTCTGGTACACTGGGAAGCGGGGCAATGTATGCAGACCTTTTTGATGGAGCAGTAACCAGTTGGCCCAGAGAGCCTCTGCACCTGAGCCAAAATCAGTACCAAGTTTGGCTCCACAGTAAGGTCCACACCCTCCACCGTAGTCCATATGTGGCTTGCAGTCACTCTGTTGGTGCTGGCCGTTGGCAGGCACTAACACAGGCCAAGGTGGCTGCCCTGCATGTCTCCCTGAGCCAGGGTTATATGATTTTTTGTCTGCCCTCGTTTTCCTTGCTGGCAGCATTTGGCTTGCCTCTTCCTGGTCCTCTGGACAGTGGAGAGCAAGTCAAAATACCTATGAGGGCTGTGTCCAGCTGTCTGGCACACCTGGAGCAGGAGCTGCTAAGGAATGGTGGCAGCAGCTCCTTCCCTCTGTTTTCTTGGCCGTACATGCAAGGAACTTAGGGCAGACAAGCCTTGTGCTATCTGTCCTCTGCTCCTGACCGTTCTGTCAGTGCCATCATTTCTAGTCAGAAATGCTGCCTGTCTCTTTCAGAGGCAGCAAGAAGGTTGTCTGTGATTTGACTTTGTGCCAGAGACTTCTTGACTGGGGGATTTGATGCAACATGGGAATTGATCACGTTGATGACTGCTCTTGAGATGTGGCCGAGAAGAAACACCCCAAACCAAACCAAAAATCCCAAGCACATCATTCCTTCCTAGGATCAGACTGCTTCACGCATCAACTGTACCCACAGTCTTTTCCTGTAAGTACGGACATCTTTGCTAGCCAGTACTTGTTAAGGCAGCTACTCTAAAGTTTGCAATTTTGCATCATGCATCCAAACTCTGCTGTCATTCCTGTATCCCAGGAGGACACTTGCTGTGAAGCCCTCCCTGAGACTCTAGGTCAGCAAAGGGGAAATGTTCAAGAGTCTGGGAGAGGGAGAAAGGGCTTGTGGTCAGACATCTGCATACTCTCCATGTGTTCATGAAAAAGGTGGGAAAGAAACCACGGCTGAGGGAGGGAGGAAAGTATCTATTCATATCTGTTATATGAAATGCAATATCATGTAATGTGATGCTGCTTCCAGATACAGTCAGAGGAACGGTCAGCTTGCTGACTGACTCCAAGTGAAAAATATTGCTAGATCTCTGGCCACCCTCAGTATGTTGCATGTCGTGCTATTTATTGCCTGGTGTTATATCACTTCTTTACCTGGAGAAATTGTCCTTCCTTCCTTCTTTACTTCCTTCCATCCATCTGTCCTTCCATCCATCTCTCGGTCCTTCCACTTCTGTTCTCATAGGTGAGCTGGGAGCATGTCTCACCCAGAATGAGTGCAGGATGCCAACTTCCTGTAACTTTATAAAAAAAGTCCACTCCAGTTTATGCCCTAGGAGTGGATGCCACACTGATGCTGAAAAACGGTGACCTGTGGTCAGACTGTGTGTGATGCATGCTGAAATGAGATCATGATGAGGCTGGCAGTCAGTGCTAGTGGTGGCACTTGGAAAGTGGTGAGCCTTCTTCTCTCTTCTGTCCCACAAGTCATCAGCCCAAATAATCTCCATGAGGATGGGTGCTTCTGACAGAGCACCTGGAGCTTCAGGGACATTCAAGAAAAAAAGTGCAAGGTTGAGGGAGGATGCTGAATTGGAAAATCTGCTTCTGGGCTGTGACCAATGTATGGTCAGTCCCCAAGAAATCCCTGTAAGGATACGGAAAGATGAGCTTCAAAAGTTCTCACTGCTCACAAGAGGGTGGGCAGCATATAAAGGTGAGTGGGGTTCCTTCCTCCATGTCATCACACCACAAGGAAGCCTGTAGTGAAAAGACCTGCCCTGGAGGTCCCCATCATCCACATAATCTCTGAACCTAAAGGGCAGTGTACCCAGAGCCTGCCCATAGGCTTCTGCTGTTTCCATACTCTGAAAGCCACATGAGACCCTTCACAGGAAAGACAGGAAAGCCTGGCAATCCTTACCTTCAGATCAGGCATTTCTGAATGTTTTTGAACAAGTTGGCTCATGTCAGACAGGATCTGGTTACACAGGATAGAGCAACTGACAGATTACCGCAGTCTGCGGTGGGATACAAGTTCAGCTAGCCAGTCAGTGAGAGAGTCATTGTTGGTGCATCCTTCTCTACAATGTGGATTTCATCCACAGCAGACACCCTAGCACAGACTTCAACCTCACAATTGTTAATAAGTGATGGCATTTAAAAGACCACATATATTCAGGACCTTTATCGCTTTAACTTTGCTGTTTCTGTATCCTTAGGATTCACATTTTCCACATTTTTACAGTGATAAGAGTGAGAAACTGTTACAGTAAAAACTTAAATTCTCAGTTGACTACATGACTTCAGGTGGCGATGGCTTTAAAAGAAGAAAAAACACTTGAAGACTTGAAGATCACATGTTAAGAGAACAATATGAATATGAATCAGGAGTGAATCCATACTGGGAAACATACATTATTTATAAATATCTGAAAGACAGAATACAACAAATCTTAACATCTTATTCCTATAGATTGCCACGAAATTATACTTGCATGAAGCCGTTAACCCGAAAACAGTTCAGATTATGTGACTGACTGAGAATCTGTCCTGTGCCTACTCTCAATGTAGGTCAGTGCATACACATGGCAAAACTGAAGGAAACTTACGGGAAATTATCTTCTCCACCTTGAGAAACTCCTGCCTGAGATTCTGGTGGAATTTGGATGATGCCCTAAGTTAAAATTAAACATGATGGCATGGCCACATAGGGAAGGGTGCAGATTGGAATGACCTTCCTTAAACTGAAAAAGCATGGCACAGGGTGACACACGTGTGTTTTTCCATCCATCTTGTGAGCGTAATTATTACATAGGTAGGCAAAGTCACAGTAATGGCACACACAAATTAGGCATGGAAAAATGGACGGAAGAGCATATGAGCAACAACAAAACTTAACCTTTCTGATGGCTTGTTCACTCATAACTAAATCATACCTTTTAAAATTCTTTAGATACAGTAATGTGTTAAATGCAGCATGTATGAAAAAGGCACAGAAAACCTGGAGAGGATTCAGAGTAGCATAAGAACGATAACAGGCTTAGAAAGCATGGCCTGTGAAAGAGGCGTAAGGAGGTTTATTTAGCCTAGAAAAGAGAAGTTGTGCCATTTCACATCACAGCTAAGCCAGTCCAACCCCTGGCACTTGTCTGATGCCCTCCCCAGGGCTTGATTCAATGAAGTAAGTCAGCAGAAAACTGACTTTTTTATTAGAGAACTGAAAGCTGCTCCACTTTGTCCCCGGAACTGGTTCGTTACAATCACATGGGGGCTGGCTGAATGGGGAAAAAAGGGTGGTTCATTCTGGCAGCAGCTAACCTTCAGACTGGCTTAGCTTTAATGTGAAAGTGCACCGTATATGGGGACATGACACAGAAACACAATCTGTATATTTTAGGAAGAAAAGGATGTGGAGCAGCTTTGCTGTATCCGCTGAGAAAGAAGACAAAAAGAAATCTGCTAAATATTTATCAAAGATTCTTGTTTTGTGTGGAAAAAAACCCTTTATAACAGGAAGACTACTGGGTATTAAAACACTAAAATACCCTACATAAGAATATTGTGGAATTTCTTTCACTGGAATCATTATCAGTGTATTATGCTGATGTCTGCCAGGATTAGTCTAAGATTTCTTATCCTGCCTCAGTGCAGAGGTGAATTGGAGGATGATGTCTTGAGATTCATTCCATCCCACCCTTTTTCTGACTTCACGATTTACCGAGTTCACCCATTCTGCCTGAATTAGCCCAAACTGAACTTAACACTACTTGGAAAAATGGTTTTAACAAGAACAGGATCAGATTCTAATGCTGCTATTTGACTAATGTTTTGTTGAAGACTAGAGAAGCATCTGTGAACACACTGTCCATGGACACATTATCAGACACACTGCTTATGATCTGCTTTGTAGCCTGGAAAACTTCCTAGATTGGCACAACTGGTCTCTAAATATACCATGAAATTAAGCTCATGAGAATAAGTCATACTTCAGAGGTGATTCCCAGGCTTATAGTTCACACCACAAATGGGATTGCAACACTTGCAAGTAGTTCCTCAAGCGTGATGGAAATCCAGTTGCGAATACTGGAAGTAAGGTCACCAACTGGGAAATATGTACACTGAGATACACAATTACATTACTATATCAGAAGAAAAGTGTAACAAACAGCAATTATCTGTTGACATGTAAGTGATGTTCATATTCAAACTGCAGAAGTGTGAAATTAGCGCTAAAATGAAGCAGAGGGATGTGCTGTATTCAGGATTTTTTTTTTTTTTTCTTTTTGGAAAACTTTTCCAGAAATGACAGGCTGCCGAATCAATGAATCAGATTTGGAAAATACTGAAATGCACTTAACCTTCTGTTTCCCCATAGTCAATAAATGCCATTATTAATGATGTTCTCTAGTGAAGTGTTTTGTGGACAAACTAAACACTGTGGCTTTCCGATACAAAACATTCTACTCCCTTTACTGTAGGGAAGTTCTAGGAAAAGCCTTGTAGGAAGAATAGAACCAAAAAAATTTTACAGGCATTTATTAAGAAAATATGCCAATTAATTTAATTAATAAAACTTTGTTATCTAGAGAACTAGATAAAACAGTTCGAATGCAGCGAGTCTGTGAATTCATCTAGACTTTACAGGTGAGGGATCAAGCTAAGAGGTATTCTTTACGGAGTATCTTTTCAAGTCTTTGGAAGTCCTGTCAAATGGAGAGGTTCAATAATAATTTAGGGAGAGCGTGTAAACCCTTCAAAGAAATCGAAGCCCAGAACTTGCTGCATAATCACACCCACCCTGTTGATGCTGTGCAGCCTCACATGGGAACCACCACTGTGGGACATAAAGCTGTCATCCACGGTTTGAGGAGCGGGTAGCTTTCTTCTTTGACAAGCCCTGCTGCCTTTGAAGCTGGGATCTACTTGTTCTAATGGGACTGATTAAAGAGGGAGAGGAAACTTCAAAAGACTTCACTGCCTCTGTGAACTAACTAGTCAGAAGGCTGCATTGACAACCTCTTGTGACATGAACCATAGTTTGTTTTTTAATTTGTTCCTCATTCTGCCCTTTAACATTAGCATCTTCTCTCTGTTTGTGTGTGAGAATGCTGAAGTTTGCAGACACATCATAAAAAAATCCATTCCTCCACCTTAGATGAGACTCTTCTATATTTCTCCCTGCTGGGCTTCATGTATTTTTTGCTCTGAAGTTTTGTTGTTGGTCACACATTTTTAAAGCCATTGTGATCCTGCTTCAGCAGTGTGATACCTGGTTGTGGCTGCCTGACTGATGAGAGGCATATTTTTAACGTAGGGGTAGTTCAATGGGAAGGGCAGTAATAACAGACACATACAATAGGAAAGAGCAAAATGCTAACAAAGTCCTGGAGAACGGTCTGCAGTTCCTCCAGGTCTCTGTGTGTGTGTGTGTATGTGTGTGTTAATTTAATTTAATTTCACTCACTTAACACTGATCTGTGCTGATGCTGGCTGTTCCCCCGTTGCCAGATGCAGCCCATCTACTTTATGAGTCCGAAGCAGGATGATGCACAAGTAATCGTCCCTTTCTCAGTCCTGGCACTGGCCCTTGGGTCAACATTGTCTGCTCCTTTCCTTCTCCTGCTTCCATCCGCCCTTGTGGAAGGAATAACTTCCTCAGCTGATTCACCAAAATACCACTTCTCACCCAACTCCCTTCTGAAAAATGCATTTCATAGGACACTGTTACTAACAGGAATAAATTTTAAAATTAATCTCAGGGGAAACTTCCAAGTGTCTCCAGTTTGACAGGTATGTATTTTCAGGGTCTAACGTTAAAAGGCCAGGCATTTTCTTTATATTGGTGATGCTGCATCAGATATATTGCCCATCAGGTAACTCAGATGTCCCATTTGAGGAGTCCAAATTAAAGAAAAAAACAGATCCATATTTATATAATAAATAAGCTGACATAAATGCCTTGATGATTATGCAGGCATTTAGTTTTAGCATGTCTTGAAACTGTTGACCTTAGTGATTCACATCTCATCCTTTCAAAGAATATTTTACTTCACTTATTCTCTCAGTTTATAGTTGTGCCTTTTATCTTACTTCCCTTGAACTCCAGAGGCCTAATTCATCCCTTATGTGAGTTCTCTCAGGATAACAGTCCACACGGATGACATTTCTTGCTTTCACTGGTTCTGTTTTTGTGTTGGTCATTCAAATTACAGGCAAAAAAGAAGAAAAAAAAGAAAGGATGACACCACTTGATGTACCTCATCACACTGACCACGAGGGCCTGGTCTTGTGGCTTACTCCCACCACGTGTTTGCAACAAGTCATTTCTTTCCTCACCACTCTCCAACAAGCTAAGGCAGATGCTGTCACCCTGTCCCTGCTCCCCTCCTCCTCCAGGCCTGCCTCCCAGCCCTTGTAGGTAGCAGATGTCCTATTTGTTATATCTGTACTGATAAACAGAAGAGCGTGAGGCAGTGAGCTCTGGTTTTGGACCCTCGATTATCTACGTTGCTTAATCTTTAATCTTGTGATTTGGCTCTTTATTGGACCACTTCAGCTAGCTCTGTCTGCCAGACAACCTGCTCCCGACCCATTAGTAGAGTGGACATGAGCCAGCCAGACTCACTTGACCTCAGAGCCATGGACTGCAAACAGCATTTGCAGACCTGGAGAAGACAAAGGCATGGCCAGGCACCCCGTCTACTGCCTTCCTGACAGACTTCTAGTTACGTGGTGAAGCATTAGCCTTATTGCATTAGTAGTGTTCGCTCCTGTCAATGACACTGCCACTGTATTTACTGCTGAGAAAAGAGCTGAAATAAAAGTGATCACTAATTAAACCACATGATTCTGGAACAATTTTTTACTTGTGCAACAGTGGTACCATTTTTTTTTAACCTCTAGGAACAGATGGCAACTGCGCCTGCCAGTGAAGGCTGCTGTCGTGGTTTGGGCCAGACCGGTCACTGAAAGGAATGAATGACAGACGCTCTCCCATCTCTTCAGAGAAGGGAGAGAGGTCAGAGAGCATCTGTCATTCAGAGAAGGGAGGCCATCTCCCTTCAGGGAGAGGAGGAAGAGAGAGAAAGAGACTTACAAGTTTAGAAAAGAAATGAAACTACTTTAATGAAATATTAATAATAAAATAAAAAGAAAATAATGAAATACATACAATATACACAAAAGCAGTATTGAGCTCCCAGGACGACGATCACGTCACCGGCAGGCGCTGGGAAAGTCCTAGAGTGGACTCAGCAACAGACGGGAACTGGATTCTGGATCTGGATTCAGGAACGCACAGATCGGGATCAAAGGCAGACGCAGAGACAGTGTCCTCCTTGGACGCTGGCCATTGAAGGGAGAGGCTGACCCCTTTGATCCCTCAGCTTTTATACTGAGCATGATGCAGATGGGGTGGACTACCCCCTTGGTCAGTTTGGGGTGACCTGTCCTGTTCGCTCCTCCCTGCAGGTGCAACCCATCTATGCTCTTTTGCTTCCGACCCTCCAACTTGGCTGAGGGAACTGGGGTTGTTGAGCCTGGAGAAAAGGAGGCTGAGGGGAGACCTTATCGCTCTCTACAACTACCTGAAAGGAGGTTGTAGAGAGGGGGGGGGCAATCTTCTCCCAAGTAACAAGTGATAGGACAAGAGGAAATGGCCTCAAGTTGTGCCAGGGGAGGTTTAGATTGGATATTAGGAAAAATTTCTTCACTGAAAGGGTTATCAAGCATTGGAACAGGCTGCTCAGGGAGTGGTGGAATTGCCATCCCTGAAGGTATTTAAAAGATGGGTAGACGTGGTGCTGAGGGACATGGTTTAGTGGTGATTTGGGCAGTGTTAGGTTTACGGTTGGACTCGATGACCTTAAAGGTCCCTTCCAACCTAGACAATTCTATGATTCTGTGATGTTATAACAAAGTGGCTGTTATAGCAATAAGTATAAGCAAGAGCCTCTCTGCATACCATTCCTTGGTAGAAACTATAAAAAATCAGGCCTTATCTCTCTGGGAGCAAACAGTTTCTGCACAATATGCTGTTAATTTCAGAGAGTTCAGTCAGTTAGAAGAGGCTTAACTGAAAAGTCAAGTTACTGAACAGAAACTTGGTTCTGTTTTACCACAGACCAGGACAGCTGCCAACAGCAGCAGTAAAGATACAGAGTTTGTTCACCTTTAGGTAAATAAGTTTTGGGTTAAAAATAAAAGTAATAAAAAGTCACTTGCTCTCCTTGCTATATACCTATACTCCTGGCTATGTACATTGGAGCAAACGCTATGTGCATGACTCAGAGGAATTTCGCACGGAGAATGATACTGTTCAGAGTCTGGAGGGTAAGTTCACAGCACCCTGATGAGGCTAATTTGCACTGTCCATAGGCAGAAGCGCCTCTATTTGAAGGAACCTGAACTATTAAACATTCTTCATTAAATGGCTTCTTCGAGCTGTGCTACTGCAGTGCCTTAAAAATGGAGAGCAGAGAGAGCACTGCCACCTACTGCTCCCGGGGACATGGCTCTCACTCTCACCAGGGGAACCACTGCTTGGGTGGTGAAAGTTGGTATCTACTGTAAAAGTGCATTTACTGTGAAAGTAAATTTTAAAAAAATAATTTAAAATCCAATAGTTAAAAAAAAATTACCATAAAATTCTATACAAACTTTGTCCTTTACAAAGCATCAGGAAATAAAATAAGCCTTCATTACTGTCCTGTCACAGTTTCAAAAAGAAAACAAGCCATCTTGCCACCTGTTTTGCAGCTTAGTCACAGGCTTTGATGCTGTTATCTTTGGCTAGCTCAGTGTAAAGAGCTTTGTTAGGAATTTACTAAAAGTGAAGGCAATCAGCACCTCACCAGACTAAGGCTTTATATTAACAATGCTGTCCTGAAGAAAGGTATGATGAACAATAGCCAGAATAATAGAAATAATAGTAATAATAGAAAAAATAAGACAGAAGAAAACCAAAATCATATTAAAATGCATGACCTAAAAGTGATAGTGCATGTATTTACATTTTTTCAACATCACCTGTCCTGTACATCTGAAATTATTAGGCTGAGTCTTAGAAGTTTTGTCCTTGATAAAGACTACCAGAAATGCACCCAAAGAGTTACTATTTTAAGGTCACAATAGAAACTGTCACAACATTTGTAGTGCTAAAATGGTATATTATTGGCAGAAGCTAATAGCTATTACTGATACTCTAAAGCTTTGTGGGAATGAGACACCAACATTTGTGGCTAGCAAGAGACATGGTTCATCTAGATTAATTCAGGCGCAACAGACCTGACTGGTGAGGGGTAGTTCTAAGGTCACTATAAAGTCATCGCTAAAGAAACTATACAGGGGTTTTAAGAGCTAGACTGGTGACTCTGGCGCTTCAGTGACACATTATTAAAGAATTTGATCGGAATTTGTGATTTAACTACTGAGTTGTAGAGGTTGCCATAAACTGCCAAAGGGGTGGTGGTTTTGTCTTACAACAACACATACATGAGTTTTGAAGGAAAGTCACTGCACTGCTTGGGAAATTAAATTTCAGATTTCCTCCTAGGAAATGCTTAGATGAAATAAAGAAGTGTTTATGGGAAGCATGCATACGGTGTGTTCAGTCACACATGCTGGGTGAAATCCTGGCTCAGACCGCAGGCAACTTTGCTACCAAGCTGAGAGAGGCCAAAATTTCAACTTCTATGGATTCCACCATGAAAGATTTGCTTTCTGGCTTTTGGAACATCACTTCTTCATGCTAGATTCTAAAGAAAACTTCTCTTCACATTAAAAACAGCACTTGGCACACAGTGTGGTATTACAACCTGCTCATACTTTGTCTTCTGATGCTTTGAATAAGGAACATTCTTGCTTATCAAGTCAAGCTGCCTATTGCTTCACTACCCGAGGTGTATCAACGCTGCTTTATAAGCCCATTCTTTTGTCCCTATCAGAGTCCTCGCTTATAAATCATTCAAATCCCTGAATCTGGGCCGTGCTTTACTACTGCCTTTAGTAATTTTTGTTTATGCCAGAAAAAAGCTGACTGAGACAAATGCATGCCAATGTGTTTCTTTCCTCCTTTGGTGCAAATTCAAACAGGTTAGCTTCTAGCACTTGTGGTTTGAACAAGAGTGGAGCAAAGGAATATTTCCACAGCCAGACACGATTATCAGCTGTGAAAAAGGGAGTAACAGCATTGCCTCCCGGACAGCCAGGTGCCTGGCATTTTCCAGCTGAGATATATTTGACTGGATGCATCAGGCTAGGAGGTTTGCCCAGGCAAAGCACTGTGAACATACTCAAGAGTCCTTTCTAAAGAAAATTACTATGGATCATAACACAAGTTATGACATTGAACATGATACAGAATTACCAGGGTTGGAAGGGAACTCTGGAAATCATCTAGTGCAACCCCCCTGCTCTAGGGTCACCTAGAGCAGGTTGCACAGGATGGCATCCAGGTGGGTTTTGAATGTCTCCAGAGTCCGAGACTCCACCATCTCTCTGGGCAGCCTGTTCCAGTGCTCTGCCACCCTTAAAGTAAAGAAGTTCCTCCTCATGTTTAAGTGGAACTTCCTACCATCAAGTTTGTGCCCATTACCTCTTGTCCTATCACTGGGCACTTCTGAAGACAGACTGGTCCCATCAGACTAGTTAAAACACATGATGCACACATAAAAATAACAATAAAAAAATAAATCAAGAAATCATCTGAATATAACTTGGGGTAGTAAGCTACTATGAAGTTCAAACTTCACAAAGATGGAAAGTAGAAGTTAAGAAAAAAGTTATATGGGGTAAATTAGTACATATGTGCTTATTCATGCAGTGTTAGCAGACAAAATATATCCAGACTTCACGTGCATTTACCAATATATTGTCTCTCACTCTGATACAGCAGCTGGAAAGAGCACAAAACTACCTATGGTCTAACTAGCTCAGGTGAGAGGTGTTTGTGCTTTAGGGGTAAAGATTAATGAATTAAATTAGCTATGGTTTCCTGTGCAGCAATTTGCCAGAAGAAGTACAGATGCATTTATGATTTGCATAATAACTAGGGTTGAGATACTCAAAGTTGAGGAAAATAGAATATTTCAGTTGGAACTATCTAATCCAAGATTCAGCCAAACATCTCCGATTAATGTAAGTGGGAATTGTGTGGCTAAGACCGCTAATTAGCTCTGGGTCTTCACCCAAGAACCTTTACAGTGTCATAAATTTTCTTATAGAACCTAGTATTTGTGCTCCAGGTAAGCTGAATATTATACAGAAGAGGAATTGTTTAAATCCTGCAACAACACTCAGAATAAGATGCAGGGCTGGTGAATGGAAAAAAACAGGTATTAGCTCAAGCTGGTGTGATCTGTAAGGTTTAAATGCTCAATAAGCTTACTGACAATACCCAGCTGAGATTAGTAAACTGAATTTTATTCTTCACAGAGAAAGCACAATATCAGTAAAACAATTTTTGCTCAGTGGATGGGAAAAAAAGGTTTTATGCAGAAGAATAAATTACATGAAGCAGAGAAAAAATATTTGGGCAATGGTTGTACAATCAGTTTTACAGAGTGTCAGTTGTTATAATACGTATAGATGACATCATCTTGACATTTTCAACCGGTATATCAAATATGTATTGCTGGAATGTACACGGTTCACTTCTGAAGAGCTCCTGCGGGTAATATAATTACTAATACTAAACACAGTTACAAATATTTTTCCTTTGTATAGCTACCAGAAGACCCTCTCCGTTCCATTCATCTGCTCCTCCAGTCCATCTTACTCCTGACCCCTGCTCTGGACCTGTGATGTGTAGTTAATTTGGCACTGCTGATAATCTGGCCTCTTGTACCTGCAGGGTTGTAGGTAAGCACCTCCTCTGGCTTCCCACACATTTTTTTCTACTACAAAGCAAAAACTCCCAAACAGGTGCATTGAATGTATTCACTCTGGATGACTGAAAAAAGCACCAGCACAGTAAAAGGAAGAAGGTAGAGTTTTCTTGGAGAAAGTAATCAGAACATGCCCTACTAGCACATCTCCTGTTGTCAAGCGGCAGGGATCCAAACATCATCCTTTTCCACTTGAAATCAAGGGGACAAGCAACATCAGCCTTGACCTGAGGACAGAGGCTGAGCGGTTAAGAAGAGAGGTCACCTGGGTAGGTTACCAATGAGTACTTTACTGTTTAAAGTCACTCTGCTATCAAACAGTTCTGAACAACCACATATATTATCTATATACAGTATTAAAGACCTGGCTACAGCTATTGTACTCCTCTAAAATACTGAAGACGTGGCCTTGAGGGCTCATAAAATACAGAAACAATTGTTCTGTACTTATTTTGCTTTTCCTTAGCTATATATTTCATCTCTTCCCTTCTCCTCTTCCCTCTTAACAAGCCTTATGCTTGGCAATTTTAATTTGTTCCTTTTTTGGACTGTCAGTCACCAACAGCTTCTTGACTTACAAAAAGATCTTTTCTTATTCCAGAAGTCTTTTTTGTCACTATGACTGCAGGCTTTGCACTTATCTCCTGCCTCTCAGATAAGCTCCCCCTACACTAAGATCCATCGTATAATCTCAACCTATTTCTATGTGATTTAACCCCCTTGAGATGAAAAGATATTTTGCTTGTTTTATTTAAAAGGATTTTATTTAGGAGACTCAGTTCTGATACAATCTAGACTCATGGAATGCAGTTAAAAAATACAAACAATAGTGAAGAAAGCTTTCCATTTTCTGAGAAAGGCAGCTTGGCAAAAACTGTACATACACAACACACATGAAAAATTAAAAAGTAAAACCAAACAAACAATTTTCTTCACATTGGCATAACTCTTTCCAGGCTAGCAAAACTTGATGTTACATACTTTTGCGATTGTCTTGCTGCAGATATAGGAAAGATAATTTCTGTGCTTAGTTCATAAGTAATGCATAAATAATCTTTACTTTGTCAACACCTTGCAGGTATACAAAGAGACGAGAGCTTCTTAAAAATACAATTCCTATATTCCTGAGGGCTTAGAGAGTCTGTAGGCTGCTGGAATTAAGTGCCTGTGATTTGTCTGTGAATTTGCTTCATTAAAACTTCATTAAATCTAAAGACTTACACTCTTCATTCCATATATTTCTTAAATGCCCTGACAGTCTCTCAAACATTTATTCTGTTGATATGTTCATTTTTAGTAATCATGTATTATTTATATTCACATACATGACTGAAACCCCCAGATATTGCAGACAGATGATATCTTACAGGAAATCCCTACAAAGGAGAATCACAATCCCTCTCTGTAAACACTTGAAACAGGAAAGCACCTTCAGAATTTTCTAAACACATTAATTTAATCCTATTTGGGCCTCTCCAACTATACAGCAAAATGCATGCAGTGAACTGTTCTAAGAAGGAAGACAGCCTTATCAAACTCACCTCCAAATGAACTGCAGCAACTCCCAGTTTCTCTTTACAGGTAAGAAGCAGCTGCTTTTCATTACTTTGGGCAGTAACAACTCATGAGCACAGCACGACAGGAAGCTGGGGAGCCGTCAGCTATGCCTGATGGAAGTTGATTCGAAGTTTCTTCGAGCTTGGCTCAGTCCGAGCAGAAAATCAAGTTGGGTTATGCAGTGAATAACAGGTAGGAGAAGTTCTGGAAACACTGCTGAGGATAAGGGCTGAAGGAAATGTTCTGGCAAATGCAACTTTGGCCCTAGCAGAGGCTGACTTCTGCTATTTCACTCCCTAGGCAGAGATTTTTGGCAGTTAGGCAGCAAATCATTTCCCCTACCAAGTAAGCGAAAAGAAATGCGTTTTCCATGACATGTTAGTTTACGTGGCAGGTCAGCGAGTGTATCAGTGGAGTTCTAGCATCTTGTTCTGGCACGGGTTGCACAGCTGGGATACGCTGCCCGCAGGAACTAGAAGTATCTAATTACAGCCTTCATGCACAGATGTCCCCACTGGCATGAACCCTAGTTATAGCCATCACTGACATGTATTTTGGCAAGGTCCTGACAGAATGGATATTCTTCAGGGTGCCTGGAGCAGCTAAGAGTTTGTGGAGCTGCGCCTTCCATGTAGGAGGGTCTGTGCGCTGAGGCTGAAGAAGGAGACACAAGTTTGAGTATCCTAACAATGAAGTGTCTCTCACTTTATGTGTATATAAATTGTTTCACATCTTCCAGGTGGGAAGGCTGAACGCCAAGTCTGTAATGAGACTTTATTAATTTCATTTCAATCTGTGTCAAGAGATGATGAAGTCTGAGGGACAGATACTTAACTACAGAGCCCAGTAGAAAGCTGGAACCACCTCTACCCTATTCAAAGCATCCATCAGGATGGATATCCCGGGGGGATGTGAGCAAGCAGAGGATGGTGAAACACTACACAGGCACTGTGAAGCCATTCATTCCTTGACAGTTTAATATCGCTCGTTAGTTTACAAGGGCTGTGAAACAAGTAGGGTTTGACAGCAATATGGTCAGTCCTGCCATCGAGGATACGAGCTTAGGTCTCAGTAGAGAAAAAAAAACTAGTGCAAACATGGTTTTCTTAGGTAATCAAGAAAGGTAGCTAAGGTAGTAAAAAAAATCAGTTGCCAACTTATCTATACTAGAGTGCCTGCTGTGGGCTTTCACCTAATGGCTTTCACCCCCTTCACCTTTACAGATGCCGTAAGCACCCCTGGTAAGGACTGTGATACTTCTGCTATTAAACATGACAGGAATTTTAAATTGATTTCAACAGAAAAAGATGCAAAGAGAACAAAAGCAGAACATTCAATTTCTGGGTCTGAATGATTGCATTTCATTTTTTGTGTGCATTAATCTAAATTAAAGTGTTAACATTGCTTAAGCACAGCTTGCATTAGTACCTAGTGGCAGAAAGGAAAAGCAAATGCATGAATTACTGTTCACTGACCACAGGTATGATTTTGAAAAGCGCGAGATTAGTGAATAGTATACCTCCCATAATAACAGCTAAAGCATATACATAAATTTGAAACAATCACCAATGTCATTATTATTAGCTATTTTACCTTTGAAGAAGCACTGTGTTGAAAAGAATAATTATATCAAAACACTTTGAATTCCTTTGTTAAAACAATTTTTTTTTAAGAAAAGGGTAGAAGCAAGACCTGTAAATTATGAAAACTGAATTAAAAAGCATTTTCTCTTGGATAAGAGTTCCTGCACAAGACTGATACCACCCTTGTGATTAGCTTCTCAGAGGAACAGACTTAGGGACAATTTTTAACCTGCTCCTCTGCAAATCAATGCTCTTATCTTTTAATCGTAGCTCCCGCCAAAAAAATGTGCTTTTTCCCCACTAAAACCTACTCTGAAGCCTGACCCTTCAGGAAGGCAGGCTGATAAGAAGCGGGAGTAGAGCTTGGTTTTGATATCCTAATTAGCTAGATGATGATTGCATTCTCCCTATTAGGAGACGCTCTTTTGCTGAATCCTGGTACTGTCAAATTCCAAGAGACAGCATAAGGCTGTTGATCCACACTGATGGATAATGTGGAAGATCGATGTAGTTTCCACTCACGTTTGCAAAGGTCCGGTGGTCTTTCTGCCGCTGCTGTGGTAGAAGCTGGGTCAGAATGCTATTTATTCACAGATAGGAAAATCACCAAGGGAAGATTTGAAGATGTGAATGAAACATTTCACAGAGATACGGAAGATGAATTGCAGAGAGCCAAGGCTCACAAAAAGAACCCTGATTTAAAGCTGCTCCATAGGGGTTATGAGTAATTTAGCACAGGAGAAAAACCTCACGTGTTGTGCATGTAAAACACCCCACCACTACATATTACAAAACAACACAGCTGGCGCTTTTTTGGTATCAGACAGAGCTGTAACTTCCTGATAATTAACCAAAGCAGGGAAATGGAAAATCAAGCATCACATTTTCCTAGATATCACCTGAAAAGAAGAAGCTGGGGGTACTTCCACATTTGGCATAAAGTGCATAGCCTCTTGTCTTGTGTCCTTCAACTTCAGTGACGCTCAAGATGCACGTGGAAGGTGTCCCCTTCAAATGCTTTTCTTTATTGAGGCAGAAACATATGTCACCATGACATCGAGAGGGTACCTTTTGTCTTCCAATTTTTGCCAAGGTGCTTGAAGGAAATTAATACAGCTCTGAACTTCACTAATTGCTCACTTGATTACGTTTCTCAGCCACTCTCTGCAGCTCTGCATTGGCCAAGGACATGGAATACACAGCTAGTGGCTGTCCTCCCCCTACCACTCCTCTTCTCCAGGCTCTGCAGAGCATTGCCCTCACAAAATTATTCAGAGTAATGTATGTAACACACTGGCAGGAGGAGCACTTGATGACCTCCTGAGGTCCCTTCGAACCTGGATTATCCTATGATTCTTCAATATTGTTCATGCTTGAACCACGTGTATTTCCATAGCAGCTGGACTTCCTAGAACATGCAGTTCCAGCTAAACATATTCAATTGCATATGCAAACACACAGGCGAAAAAAATCTCTGTTAACAGATATTATCAGATATAACTTCACAGATAACATTTATTGCAATTCACATGAAATATGTAAATCTATGAATTTGTGTATTTGTGTTGTCCAGCTATATGCAGTAGGTGAGACTGAGTTTGCAGAGAGACAGAGTTGAGTTCTTCTGTCTTTGGGTGGAATAATGCACAATTCAAGTTTTTGGCAACCTTTCTTGGTATCACTTGAGTATAATTGTGATCCCAGTAATTTCACCCTGAGCAGTGATTCAGAAATGGGAAAGGTTTCATCTAATAGCCATCCATTGACTATTAAAGTCAAGCCTACAGAACTGCACGCATTTTAGAGAGCATAAAAATGTCCCAAAAATGTGAAGAGTTCCCAACTCTTAGACAATAAACTCTGCTCTGGGACTAACCATATTCTTTGTCCTGCATTCTCTAAGCAAGATTGTGAAGCTGAAATGAGCATATTTGAGCCTCTAGTTCAGTTTAGATCACTAACTCCTTTTGTTAGTTTTACACAGGAGGCTAAATATTTCACTGAATTCAGTATTAAACATTCAAACAACTCAGTCATATCTAATTAGGCATTTTCTAAGCAATATTATACCATTTCACACAGTATACACTAAAGAAGAAATAATAAATGCTAACCACCGTTTTTAGTTCAGAACAGGGATAAAATGTGTTCTTGCTTTGTAAAGCTTCTCAGGAAGAAGTTGAATATAGTAATGTAATAGTTTGCATCTACTTTTTGTGAGGGAAAAGGAATAGTTTTCTCTTTAATTATGGATCTTGGGTCGTGCTGGCAATACTGCGGAGCCCTTTGCATTTCTTAATTGCAATGTGGGTTTACTCCCACTAGGTGTTACTCTTCATCTATAGTTTGTGGAGGAAATCATCCTCCTTGAATAAAACTGGACAACCTGTGGGTGTGCTACCCAAATTGTAAAATAAGGGCTCTTTCTTCATCCTATCGTGATGGAAACATTTTTCTAAACACTGACACAACAAAAGCTCCCCCCCCCCCCCCCGCCAAAAAAAAAACAAAAAACCAAAAACCCACACCAAAAAAAACCAAAATATCCGAAACCCAGTGTAAACTTCTCAAAATATTAAAGGAAGAAAAGCTGTGGGATCCCATCAGGTTAAACCAGCATGCACCCAACATGTACCTCGTTCCGGTAGGCAGCTAATAGCAAACACTGAAATATGACTGTCTTATCTGAAGGAGCTATTGCTCAGAAATGTCATGGTACTGCACAGTCAAATTCAACTACACATTTATTGTCATAAAGCATAGCCTGTCCATTAGATCATATTTAATATTTCACGCCTTTTACGAGGGGGGTGTGCCTAACAAGGCATTCTGTGGCAGCCTTGAATGTGACAGGCGCTGATATTTCACTGCACCCCACACAAAGTAAGAATGAAACACTGAGATTGTGACTCTGTTACGCAACGCTGTGACCGACACGTAAGTAAAAATAGTTGATATATTTACCCATTTTAATACCCCCCGATGAAGTCCAGTTCTCCTCAGTGGAGACAAATGTAGCCAAATGAAAAGAGATAGGAAATGGAGAAGAAAATAGTTGAATATTTCATGAAAAGAGGAAAAAATCAGTTAAAGAAGTCAAAATAACCATAACTTTGCACCCAGGCAAAGCATCCTCACTGGCACAAAGCAGGAGTGAGATGCTCAGACAAGGTAATTCTTCTGAAGAGTGGTTGCTTCAAACCAGATATTTCAGTGCTGGGCATGTTTTTAAGCCCAGAAAATGACAGCTATCTCAAACACTGCAAGCTGGGTCTTTGCCCAGGACTGTTGAACAGGCTGTATGAACAGTATCTTCCCATGAGAAGGCTCCTCCTTCTCTTTTTGAAGGCGAGTCAGGGGTCAGCTTGCACATTGGCGCATAGGACACTGCAGTGGGATGGATCGGTTTGTGCCACTAAAGAAAGACTTGGGACAGTGGCCCACGTAAGCTGCTTGTTACAGCTGTGTCCCCCCATCCCCTATAATGTGCACGGCTTGGACATCATGTGGTGCTGCACAGGAGCATGGTGGGTCCTTTTCATTTGGCCTCCCACTAGATGATAGGCAGGTGGAAGTAAAGCTCTGGAGAGCCTGTGTCTGAAGGAGCAGTGTAACTTACTCGTCTGTGAAGGTTCTCAAAACGTGAGCTGGAAGATCCATTAAGCTCAGGTCTTACAAAGTCTGGGCTCAAATCTAACAAAGCTCAAGGCAAGTAAAAAGCTCAAATCTAATGAATATGTTAGTGCTACTTTTGTTAACCTACATTGATACTCACCTAATGCCGGAGAAATTAAGTTTAATGAACCAATGAATTAAACCTCCCATTTTTTTATATGGGAGCATTTGTAAGACTCACCTGCTGGTTGGTACAAAATCTTCCACTGCAAATTCTGCTATGAATAAGTGCCCGCATGAGCATTATATGATCTCATCTTCTGGATGCACAGTTAATCACAGTGCTCTCGATAGAGAGCCCACACTAGGGAAGCAGAGTTTAAAATACGAATCTGTGGGAGGCTCTCGAGGTGGCTTCTTGCTAAGTATGGCCGGGAGCAGGGTGACGTAGGGGGTGATGCCACATTAAGAGACGGAAAAGGTAAAAGTAACTCCGTGAAGCTGTCACCACCAAACTACAATGTGAAAATTTCATGTGCTTTTAGACTGGTGAATTGACCCTAAAATAGTATAAGGGAAGAAAACAAAGATTCCCTGTGTGCTAGCAGATAAGTCACATTATTTTCCCTTTTTTTCTATAGCGACAAACACAGATATTTAAATGGGTAGCAAATGAACTTCATTCAGGCTTATTTTATTTTATTTTTCCCTGATCTTCCAGAACTGTTTTCACCTCTCCTCTACTCCTCTCAAAAAGAAAAAGAAAGAGAGAAACAAGCTGCTTGTTACAAAATCTCAGCAAAACATCCGATTAACCTACTTTGCCATTTTGCTCTCACAAATAAAAATCCTTGGTGGTCAAAGTCCTGGCAGCTGGTTTCCCACATGGAAAAAGTAATGTTTCGCATCTTTGTTACCCTACTCTTAGTCTTGTTCAAATGAAACTCCCGTGATTTCCGAGTGTCTGGTGCCCCAAGCCCACCAGATCATCTTCCTTAGATGATCCTCATCTCCCTGTTAGCTCTCCCTCGACATATCATGCTTCTTTATCTTCTCCTTTCAAAACTTCTGTTTCTCAACTGCCCCTCTTCTTCCTCTTCCTCCTTTTCTTCCTCATCTTCCTCTTCTTCTCTTGGGCAAACTAAGCTTGTTTCTTGAGAACTAACTTGCCTTTCCTCCCTCTCCCTTTTCTCAATTTTTGAAGGACCTCTTACCCCCTGCCTCTGCATCTTTTCGATTTCTACTTCATGGATGAATGCTTTAAGGAAACGCAGCAAGGTAGCCCAGAGAGGGCTTCTTTCACCCCTGCAAAAGGCAGGCATTGATGGTTTCCTTCATACTCCTCAGATCTTCCTGTCCTTTCTGCTGTTCTCTCGAGGAAGAAAGCACACTTGAACTCCCAGAGCAGAGCAACCGAGTGCATCGAGGCAGCATCTCGTTGCTGTTGCTTGCAAAGAGATGCAGAAATGCAGGTGAAATTCAAGCAAATGCCTGAAACATAATACAAATGCTCTCTGCCAACGCATGTTAAATAGGTGCTTATGTTTCACGCAGATCCCGATGTACCTAATTAATCCAAATTAAATCTGAGCTGTAAGGGCACCCAATTACACACATATCCACGCGGACACGAGGAGCCAGGCTCTCACGGTAAAGTGCCGTTTGACAGGCGGCAGGAGGAGACCCCACCCGCTCCGGTGTCCCCTCGCCGCCGGGCACCGAGCCCCGGCGGCGGGACACCCCCAGCACGGCGCTCCCGGTGCCTCCCGACGAGGCGCGCTGCGGCTCCCGCCGCGTGTCCCCCCGGGGACGGGGATCGGCGGGAGGTTTTCTCGGGGTCCTTAAGGGCCTTAAAACCCTGCGTAGCGAGAGCGTCTCGCAAGCCCAGAAACAGGCAGGGGACCCGGGTGAGGCGAGCGCGGGCTGCACCGCACACTCGCGTTTTGCCCGGTGAAGGCGACAGCAGGGAGGGGACGCGGTTACCTCCTCGGGGGTCTGACTTGGCGAGGGTTTGGACAATCTTAGAAAGATTAGCCGGGGCACAGCACGGCTCCTCCGGCGGGGCAGCAGCGTCCCGCCGCTTCCCCTCTCCTGCACCTCGG
>VYXH01001720.1:179888-194721 GCA_013397275.1 Burhinus bistriatus
GCCGCGCGGCTTCTCACGCCCTCGCAGTCGCGGGCCGGGGCGGGCGGGCGACGCTCGGGCTACATCACCATCGGCTACCGGGGCTCCTACACCATCGGGCGGGAGGCTCAGGCCGATGCCAAGTTCCGGCGGGTGGCCCGCATCACGGTCTGCGGTAAGACGGCGCTGGCCAAGGAGGTCTTCGGGGAGACGCTGAACGAGAGCCGCGACCCCGACCGCCCTCCCGAGCGCTACACCGCCCGCTACTACCTCAAGTTCAACTTCCTCGAGCAAGCCTTCGACCGGCTCTCTGAGGCCGGCTTCCGCATGGCCGCCTGCTCCTCCACCGGCACCTGCGCTTTTGCCCCCGAGCAGGGTGGCCCCGCCGACGACAAGATCTGGACCAGCTACACCGAGTATGTCTTCTGCCGGGACTGAGCATCTGCCCGGCATGCGGTGTGGGGATAAGGCCCCTGCACGCCCTCGCACCCACGGTCCCCTCCCGGCCCGGAGGGAGGAGGACGTGGAGGGGGGGCCGTGTCCCCTTGCGCTCTCCTCACCCCGGTGCCTGCTTCCACGCACAAGGCGGGTCAGCCCCCAGCGCAGCCCCAACCGCTCCTGCACGCACCTCCTGACGGCCCTGGGGACAGAAGGTGACCATGTTGTGCCTCGGCCGCCATGTCCCTGCTTGGCTGCCATGTCCCTGCTCAGCCACTGCATCCCAGCTCGCACCGTTGTCCCCCCTTCCCATGCCTCCCAGTAGCTGTGTTGGTAGCGAGGAAGGAGAGAGGTAGCAGGAGTAGACAAATACCTGCCTCAGAGAGGCTGCGTGTGTGCCCAGCCCCTGCCCCTCTCCACGCACAGGAGCCAAGGGGTGGCCCTGTCAGGCCCATTTAGGGGCTGAAGTTCTTTTCAGTTGCTTTTCAGCAACTTCGGTTGAAGATGGCATGATAAATGGCTGTCTTTTCTCATGCCCATAGTCTTCCCCGAGATTACGCCTTGTTGGGCAGATCTGTAAGGGTCCATTTTATCCCCCCCACCCCCTCAAAGCAGTGCCTCTCAGTGAGGGACCATCCTGTGGAAGTGATGCCTGACAGTGAGGGGTTGGCACTCCCACTCATACTTCATCTGTAGAGATGAGTAATTTTCCAGGAGGCATGCGTGTGGCCCTTCATGACCAGTTGCATCCATCTCCCCTTCTCTGATCCCTCTCTCTCTGTATGTCCCTCTCCAACCTGTTAAACTGGACCAGGGCCTGCACAGCAGGCACGTAAGGCTGATGTGAAAGGACAGGTTCGCTGGATAACCAACCACTTGAACTATAAAGTGTCCTCAGAGACATGTGTTTATTCCCTCGAGAGGTAAAGCAGCGACGCTTTGAAAAATTAAAGTGCTTGCGAATCGTAACTTTCATGGGTGGTGTGAAGTCCTTATAATTCTCTTGAAGTTACTGTCTGTAATATGCATAGAAATCTCAATGCGTATTTCCTTAAACACCCTCAAAATGATGGGTGCAAGAAGAAGCCAGGCATGCCAAAGTGAAGGTAGGGCCTGCTTCCTGGGAAACTGAAATCATGTACGTTGAATTAATGCAGATGTACATTATAAGTGTAATCAAGAGCACCCTGCTTGTTACTTTAAGTTTTGTCATGTTAGTGCTGTAAAACTTTGAAGCCAACAGAATTGATGCTGAAACCACTTTCTTAAGAACCAGTTTCTTAGTTGTCATGGCAGTACTACCAGAGCAGTGACACTGCTGAGATTTAAGTACCTCTTCCTAGACAAGCTTGATGCTTCTTAGAAAGGATTAAGCCCAGTCCTTACAAAACCAAGATTGATGCCAACTTTCTTCAGGGGAAATTACCCCTTCTAAGCTGTGTTTGGTTCGTGCTGTCTAACAGTCTTTCTTTCCCGGAGGAGGTAGCCATACCTTGCTTTTGAACAGACGAAGTGAGTAGCGAGTTTTACAGTAGGGAAGATTGAGCAACTCTTTCTAATAAATTTGTGAAGACTGGGGTACAAGAGCACTTTCCTTTAAAACCTGAACTTGATTTCAAAACCTGTATTGTCCATTCAGACCTTCATGGATAACAATCCTAAATGTATCCGAAGTGTTGAAGAATTTAGTGATACGTATTAAAGGCTTGAATTTACATTTTTAAAACTCTTGAATAATAAATTGTTCTAACTCCAAATTTAGAAATACTACTAGCACTTGTATTCTAACCAAAGAATTTTACAGTAGGGTTATATTTTTAAAACGTTAATTCCTTTGAAAACAGCTATAGGTACATATGTATTGAGTTTCAGTGCTCAGCCTCTGTGTTCACCACTTGGTCTTTCAGTAAGTGCATGCACAGCTGTGTAAAACTGAAAATAATTTGCATCGCCATGTTTTTTTTATATTAGCAAGATTGTTTATCAATGTGATTAAATTGAAGATGCGCATATGAAAGCGCTGGGTATTGTCCAGTTGTAGATAGTTGTATAATGGAGTGTTTTTAAAAGGAGAGAAATGTATACTTGCCAAATTAGATGAGCAATAAGATAGAGTGAGAGGCCAATACACCTGAAGACGGAATGAAACCTGTTTGTCCTATGCCTTACTCTGAGATGATTTCTTTGTTCTTAACTTATTTATACCACAAGTGAAAGGACATTGATCATAGCTATTAGGTCTTTACAATGCCATTCTCAAGAATAATGACTGTCTTTTTCTAGTTTCTGTTAGGGAATTCTGAAGTATGTTTTTTAAGATTTTGTATAAAATCAGTTTTCAGTAAAGTGTTCAAATTCGCTCTGGATAGCTTTCTTTTTTTAAGAAGCTGGTAGCTTACTATATCCATCATAGGAGCTATGAATAGGGGCAGTTTTAAATTGAACTTGTGATTTAGTGTACATATATATACAGTATATAAACATTTTACACGAATCATTTAGTTTTTTAATCATTGTAGTGGTACAGAATTTCATAATATATCTAGCTGAGCATTTACATATTATGCTATGTACATAATATGGTAATGTTTTACTGGTTTCCTATACCTGTTTCTATGGAAAAACTGAATATGAATATCAGCTTGTAGAACTGAAATCAATTACATATTTGCTTGAATGTGAATCATAACTAAACTTCCAGGTGGCTGAATGCATCTCTAAAACAAAGATTGCCTGTATTTTGATCAATGATAGCCTATCTATTTGCTGGCACATGACCCAGAAATTCTCAGTAAAAATGGCTGTAATAAAAACATGAACTAATGAGTTTTTAATCTTTGTGTTCGTGCTAAAAGGTCTAAGTGTAATTAGTATTAGGAAATGGGTCCCTTCGTTTACTGGTAACTCATTACATTTAGGGTTGAAATGATGATGCCATAAATGTAATAGTCATTTGATGGTTTGCCACAGAAGGTGATATTTTTCTTAAACATTACTCAGTAATTTCAGTACAACTTTTAAAAGGTAAAATGCCCAAGGCAAAGTCACTGAGTTTTGCTGGCCTCTTCTATTGAGTGCTCAAAGAACGGATAAACACGATGACTCTGCTAACCTGTTGACGTGCAGAAAGACCAAAATCTAAAGGCACAGTACTGGAGTCCTGTATGCATTTTGTAGCAGCTGTTGTTCACAGTTCATGTACTTACGGATGAATGCAGTAGCATTTACGAGTGCTATTTAAAAAACAAAGGCAGTCTTTCTTTAATTAGAAGTTAAGGCATAGGTCTTTTCAGTGATGCATATCATGAAGGGTGACTTTGCAGATGTTTGATAGGATGTTTATATTTTTATACATGTAGATAACAAGCCACTTACTCATTCTTATTTTCACATGTATAGCATTGACAATAAAGATCCTCCTAGGAAAACGTTGCATACCAAATTAAATTCTTGTTCTTTAAATATTAACTCAGTTGTGTGGTTTATGCTGTCCTTTTTTCTCGGTAAAAATGTTGTTAGCTTTGCTCTCTCTTCCACAGTGTCATATTCATAACTTCAGCAAAGACTCGAACCTAATATGTAAAGCAGAAACATCAAGCAAAGAATATGTATAGGGATAAAGCAGACACATTGAACAAAGAATATTATATGTATAGGGATCTCTAGTAGCACCCGTGGCAAGATAAACAGAAATGTATAACGCTCAGATGGCATATTTTCCTTTTAAGTGTCACAGAGAATGTTTGTAGTACTGGCCAGTAGGAATCAGTCTTCAGGAAACCGTAGTGATTAAACAGCTTCATTTGAATCACACAGAATAATAGTTGAAATAAAATGTTGATGAATCCACAGAATAGTAACATTTGATATAGTATTCATTTAATGAATGAAACGTTAATACCTAAGCAAATTGATGATCCAAGAGAAATGCATTTAGAAATTCTGTTAAGGAATGGAGGGGTGATCTTGTTAGCTACCCTGCGATCGCTAGTAAACTGTTATAAAGCTGATGGTTTATGATAAACTGTGGTCAGTTTCATAGCAAATTAGTAGTGAATTGGTAGTAAAACCCACATGTGTGAAGCACCTGTAACTTTCTTGGGTAGCATGGTTATAATGCAAAGGAGCTGGCTGAAGGAAGTTTAACCAACGTTTTTATTTGACAGTATTTGATAGTATTTGAGAGCATTGTTATCATGCAATAATATAAGAAAGGAGGTTGTTCCATGAGCAACAAAACTTTGAGTCTGTCTTTCTGCAGACTGAGGTCTCATTTCCTTTATATTACCACTTCAATTACTCTACTCACCCCCCATCCCTTTTATTCCACTTCTACTAGGCAAAAGACGGCCCGTTTTTTGGCAGAGCCAGTTTCTGCTACGATGAAGGTTATGGCTGACTTCTACCTTTCTCCCTCACGCAACTACAGATTGTTTTCCCCTGTCCTTTACCCAGCTAGCAGTATTCATCGAATTTGTAAGAACATAACATCTGCGAGTTTTTTTAGTTCTTTTGATTGTGTTTGAAATTAGCCATCAGCTCAGAAGTTGTTAAGGGGGACAGATGTCCATCCAAATGGACAATGCAAGTGCATGAGCCTTATTTCCTTAGGAAACAAGGCTAACAACAAATTACTGTAATTAATGCCTGGCACTGTCTATATAAAACCTTTTGTCAAAGGAGGACACAGTAGTCCAAGCACACTAAAACCCTATAGACTGAGGAAGGCAAGTGGTCACGCGTACTTTTGCGACACTGGCCACTCGGCCAAATGAATGGCTGGACTAGAGTGGCTTAAAAATATTTCCAGCCTCTAAATTTCTGCAGTGTTTCCAAGTGTAGCTCAAACAGCTTTGAGCCTTGTTACAACAGCCCTTCTTGGCTGCTGGTCTTAAACCCATCTGTCAGTACCTTTGCTGGAGAAAATTTCTGTTATGAATATGGAGTTTTTAGGACTCCTTCTGCCCTTTTGGCTGGCAGAAATGGATCAAAATGTGCAGGAAAACATTTTCCAAAGGCTAGATTTGACTCAGTTTTTTTTATTATAGGAAATCTTCGGTGTAGTTGTTAATGAAAAATTAGTGGAAATGCCTTATTTATTTAGAAAGTATTAGCATTTGGTTTTATGAAACTGAATGCTAATTTTGTTTTTCATCAAAATGAGCTGCATGCGTTTTTCCCCTTGCAGTGAACTGTACAAGATGTAAGGCTCTGCTGCTAAGCAAAACTCTCATGTATGATTGCTGAAGTATTAATACCGCCGTTGCAAGTAGTCTGTTGGAAATACGCAGCTCAACTGCTGAGACAGTTAAAACCACAGTCGGTCAAATTATTACATTTCTTCCCTGTTCCACTCTCCACTGTGTTCAAACTGGAATAAAATTAAGCTCTGTTATACATTTCTTGCTCTAAACGTTATTTAGCACATACCATGGAATACTCAGTATTTCCATCAAAGCCATTAGCAACATGAGTTTTGAAGCAGATCTATTTCCTTGGGAGGAATAAGAGCTGGGAAAAATCCTTGCACAAAGTGGGAGCAGCTTCCTGCAGTTTTGGGGAAATTTCTTGGTATCACAAGAAATTCAAGATATTTTTCTGTCTAATCCAAATAATACATTCATATGTTACTCCTATCTTGCAAACACAAGAAACCCCTGAAAAACTGTAGTTAGTGATGTCATTTATTTGTTCTAGGTTTTATTTGATATCATCTAGAGGAAAGAAGTTTTTTCTTCTCTTTCAAAAAAGCTCAGTGGTCAGCTGCTGGGAAATAATGTTAGCGGTACACCTTGCTTAGGGAGATGGACAGATGTGGATTAGTATTTTATCATCCTTTCTTATTCAGCATAATATAGAAGGGAAGGAAGGTCACACAGAAACATGTAAGAATGAGCCCATGTGTCCTGTGATGTCAGTTTGGAGATGAGGCCCAGCTCCCCATAGTCTCTGACTTGGTTTTTGCAGCTTAACAATTTTCTCAGACTAGAATTTAAATAAGTGTTAGCTCACTGAAGTTCAGCTAGAGAGGATGAGAACAGCTTATCTAGACTGAGATAAAAAACCAGCTCCATCGATAAAGAGCACTTGATCTATTATTTTCTTTTGTAATTTTGAGGTAAAGTCACAGCCTTGGTTAGTTTAGGAGCAGGCTGTGATGTAAAAAGAAGTAAAATAAAGGAAAAGCTGCTTCCTCCAGTTCTCTCCCTGCGCACATGTTCTTCAGGAGGGAATGCAGTGCTAGTATGATGGGAATGGCATTTCTTTTTGATTTCAGAGATAATTGCAATAAACCACAATGCTGCCACCTCAGTTTTGACTTTTTCTGGTCGTGGCTGAACTTTAGGGTCACACCAACATTTAATAAATGATCCTTTACCAGAGCATATCATCATAACTGTGTAGACTTCCGTAGATGTAGATGTAGTTTGGTTTTGACTCAGATTTTCCAAATAGCATAGTGACAAACTCTCCACTCATAATACAGCAATGTCTGTGATTATTAGAAGCCTGAAGTTAAAAGTTTTTTCCTTTAAAAGGGCAGAGACTGTTCCAGGAATGCGAGTCTTTTTTTTCTTTTTTTTTTTTTTCTTTTAGTAAAGGATCCCAGTTATGGTTTGTTTGTTTTTTTTTCCCCAAATCTGTGGTCTTGTACAAACACTCCTAATTTTCTTCACCTTGTAAAATTCATTTCCATATCTCCCTATGGCTGACAGATCAAGGCACAATCATTTCAGAAAGCTGCAAGGACCAGGAGATCTTGCAATGACTCACAAGTGCTACATGGCAACCCCTTCCTGCTGCGGTCCCTCTTGCAGTCACAACCAAGCTGGGTGGGCAGCTGGGTCCCAGGCCCCAGGATGACCTGCTGGTCCTCCTCGCAGCAGCCCCTTCTGCCTTGCTTCCTTCCTGGCAATGACCAAGATGGCTCAGTAGTCCCTGAGCCAGCACGGTCCCGCTGCTGACGCCTCGCCTGAATAAAGGGGCAGCATTTGTATTCTAGTGAGCTCCGTGCAGCCCAACAGCCATGAATTGGCACTTCTTCTCCGCTAGACTTCCGACCTACTTATTTCCAGGGTTTGCTTTCACGGTTTGTATGTTATCTGCTGTCTCAGGCTATGGCTGGAACATGGGAAAGATTTAGCTGTTTACAGTAGGCTGCCTAATAGCTTATCTGCTGTGACGCTAAAAGGATGATACAGACAACGCAGTTAAAAATAGTTTTACAGTTCCTGAAAATTTTGTGTTCCGAATAACGCATGAAAAAGTGCTGTATACACTACAACAAAACTGGGTGAAGGCACCTTTTCTTTTATAGGTAAGAATGACGGTTTTATTAGCTTTGCTGGAGCACTAGTGTGTTTATCCACTTGGACTTGCTTGTATCATGTTGAAGGCTGGAGAGCACTCAGTTGCAGATAGCTGGACCAAACAGTCATACTTCTTTAGAAAATGTTAGAGGAACAGTATATGTATACCAATGCACTAGTGTTTCTGTTTCTAAAAGAAAAGTTTATAGGTTGCTTGCAGATTATAAGATTGGATGTTTTTCAGCACATTACCTCCTAGGGTTTGAGGACAGAAAGAAATGTTCGGATTGTCTAGTCTGCTGTTCTGCATAGCGTACACTGCAGGACTCCCCTGAATACAGTCTTTAAATCAGGCAGTGAAATCTCTTAGACTGTCATCTAATCTCATGGACGATGCTGCTGGTGAAAAAGAATGTCACCAGCTTTGGCATCCAGCCAGAAGGGTCTGTAATGTGTTCTACACCGACACCGCGAGGCTGGAGAGAGGAAGGTATGTAGGTATGTAGGAAGGTATATACAGAGGCCGTTCATTTGATCTAAATCTGGGATGAACTGTCATGTTTTTTCCTTCAGTTCCCAGCCACCTGTCCCCTGTAACCAGTTTTGTGTTGGCACTGCTTATGGGGCCATGGGGTGAACCGGTTCAGGGACTTGGTGCAGATGAAAACCTTAAACAAGCAAACTGAAAAAGGCAGGTTAGCTGTCAATTGGAGCAGTTCCCTGAACTGGCTCACAGCATAATAAAGTTATTAGTGCCAGGAGAAATGGTCTGATGACTAAACAGAGTGAGCTCCTGTGGTCTGTCAATACAAGGCACGTTTTTTAGTCCTTTAGACATCTCATGTCTCTTCTGTAAACCAGGAATTTATCAGCATCTTTTGAACAGTTGATTTCACAGGCTGCTCATTCCAGTAAGGGAATGTGCAAACGCAAGTAAAATTTCCCTCTCCTGTCCTCTGCTTTTTTCTGTTCAGTTGTCCAAGGTTTGCATTGGCAGTCCCGGGCGTTTAAGTGCCACTGGAGTTTACGTTCTGTAAACCACCATTGTGAGCACCTGTGCTCTGTCCTCCAAATGCTGTCCCAATTATCAGTCAAAATGCATGGCAGCATATAAGGTGTTTTCTTATTAAACATTATACCACTCTTCAGTTTCTAACAACTAAATAGCCTTAAAAACCAAAGCAAAACTAATAGGAGAGGATCTATGTTCCATGTATCAATGTTGATCAACATTACTGTGTCGCACGACTGTTTGGTATCATTTCTTACTAGTTATTACATCGAATAGCTAGTTTTCACACTGGATAAATAGATGTCTGAGGATTGATGTCAGGTTGGCAGACCTAAAGTTCCCAAATTACCCAATTTTCTTTAACCACTGTCTTCAAACACAAACAGTTTATGTTTTTTCCAGTCCTTTGGAACTTCCCCAGGGTTCTGAGAGTGTCTGAGAAGGCTGTGTTAGTAATTACACAGGCTTGTAAGGACACCGGATGTAAATTGGCCAGACCTGATTAAAAAAAATACTTGTTGCTCATCTTTTTTGGATTAGTCTCAGAAGGGAAAATGTTCATTATTCTCAGCAGACCTGCAGAGCAAAATATTTATACTTTTCCTGAACTAACAAACCTCCAATTTCCGTCTAGTAATGAATCAATACAATTTTTCACGTAGTTCCTAATAAAATTAAATAATTTTTTTAAATCATGCTGACTACTGCTTTCTTTGTGTTCTTTTTCTTTAACTTATTTAATTTATACAATGCAATTAGTACAGCATTTGGAATTTATAGCTTTTGATTTATACAGGTTGTGATAGCCTTCTCTTTCCCTATTAGAGTTTATATTATGACTTTTTAATAGCAGCTATCTGGATCATGTCCCGGGATGTACTGGATAACTGTTAACTCCTGTTGATTTCAATAAAAGGTGCTGTCACTGCAGGACGTACATGACAATTTCACAAAAATAGCGTTCTCTCTTTTACATTCAGGACTTTACATTTACATTTATTTGCTGAAACTGTAATCTGGGATTTAGAAATGCAAATAACATTATTTTTAAAGGTTTGTTTCTCGTTATGCAGTTAGTGGGAATATATACTTCATTCACTAGTCTTCAATCTAATGAATAGTCAACTCAGTCCCTCACATAAGTAGAGAGAAAACATTGAACAATGTTTTTCATTTTCCTGAAGGAAATAAATTTTGCTGACAAGCCAAGTTACAGACTTTCCATTGAGATTTCTATTAGTTCTTAGTATTCTTAATATTTTATTCAGGAAATTTTGCAGGAAACTGTAGAGAACAGAAAAGAATAGCAAACTTAGAAATTTCCTCTTCTTTTTAATGGCAAACGTTCAAATTTGCCCCGCTTTAGTAATGTAAGATCAGAAGCCTTTGTAGAAGTGCTGTCCTTGAGGTAGTGTTTGAAGTTTCACTAGACTTACTAACTGAGACAAAACTGCTATACTCCTAGTCAGCATTTTTTTTTTTTTTTTTNTTTTTTTTTTTTTTTCCAAAAACACAATTATATGGGCTGGGTGACTACTCTACAGCAGCAGTGTTCTGTGCTGGTAGGCATCTCAAGTACCTGAAAACACTACCCTTAACTTTTCTTGAAGCCATTTCTAGCTATGTCTTTTTTATCACATGCCAATATACCATTCCTATATAATATTTCCAAAAAGCTGGAAAATACGTGACATATAAATGTTATGACTTTTGTACATATGAAATACAATTTTCATAATTATATTCAGCCAAAGCCTTTTTGACCTATTCAAGATACAAAGATGTAGGCTTGTGAAAGGCAGCACGTAAATTTTGCTGTCGGTGTTGTTACCTTCAACCACAGTACACAACTCAAGTATCATTTTTTTGTCTGAAGGCTTGCAAAATGTAAAAATAGGGAAGCTGCCACCATAGGAATATGGTGGAACCTCAGAACCCTGTACCATAGTATTGCTTTGTGTTTTGACCATTTAATCTCACTCTATATATTGTGGTGCATGTCCAAAGAATATCTAGAGGCTATACCAGAGGAGTATTTTCTCAGATCTTTCCTAGCACTGTTTTGACACATCTAAAATTTGCTTCTTTGTTATATTCAGTTTTATGTCTTTTCCTAAACCCTGTTTATGGAGTCACCTACAAACATTGCTGATGTGCATTTTGGAGTGCTACACATAGCTCACTTCTTTGCTGTTACCTGGACTTGCGCTCACTGGAGTTGGTATTTGCTTTTTTTGAGGCTGTGTTTCCAATACATTCTTCTGACATGTATGAATTGGTATGGAAATGACAGAGACAACAGGGAAACTCAGCTGTGGTAAAAGCATGTGGCCAGGTAAGAGTGTCATCAGTGACAACTTCTTCGCTTTTAGAGACTACGAGCTTTGCCTACCCACCCATAAACTCACGGTGTGTGGAGGCTGATAGTGTCTGGATAAATAATAAACACTTAACATTACAAATAATAGGTTGTTGTAGCTTTTGTCTTACTTTGTGTTCTTCAGGTTAGTCCTCAAGAGAAGTAAAGTCCTATTTATTGTAGCTTTAAATATGATCTTGGCTACAGTTTCCTCACTATAACCCATACAGCTGTCCTCACTGTTTTCCCCTTGATAGTCTCTTAAATAGCTCAATGTTCTTCCCACATTTTCATTTGTGAAATTAGATTGCAGAAAATTAGAGGAAGAAATGCTGCTTTAAATTAGCATCCTTAGATAATGTGAGATTACTTTTAACCTTAATTTTTATAGCAGCAAATGGGAATAAAAGAGTCACTGGCTGAAATCAGCGAGTCATTCCCTTTATATGGAATAACAGAATACGTAGTTCTGAATAACTTGATTTAAATCAAGCAAGAAAGTCTTCCTGAGGTCAGAGTGGCTCTCTTCTGTAATAGCAATTGCCTAATACTGAATGTTTTCCCCAAGATGAAGTATGCAAAACAGAAAAAGGCAGAACATAGGACAATAATTTCAGAATTATGAAATCCTCCACCTCTCCCACCCTTTTCCAAAGATACAGTTTCCTTATGAAACTTCAGTGTTTTCCTTCTGACACATCACCAGCTAGGAAACATAGTTCACCATTCCTCTTTACAGAGATGCTCTCATTCTACAACATTTTTCATCTTTCCTAAGGCAATGTGTTTGCCTTTAATTTTCTTTTCCAGCTATTATCTTCCTAAACTGAACCTTTACTTTTTCTAAATTTTCTGCAGCAGCAGGTACATGTGCACTTCTAGTAAGTCTGATGTTGGATTCAGTGATTTACGTACTGTGTTAACTCTTTTAGCTCGTACATTTTCACCTCTTTTGTATGAAAAGGCTTCTGGCTGAGGCACACTGTTCTGTGTATACACATGGCATATCTGAATCTGTGGTATAGTTATGGGAACATAGGGATTGCCATACCTTCTCGGCTAACCGCTTTGCCCAGTCATTTATCCTCTCTCTGATCATGACTGACAGTGGGTACATCAAAGGAAAATGTAAGCATCTCTGTAAAGCCCACGGACCACCTCAGAGTACTGTGTCGTAAACCCATTTTTAAGTATGTAGCAAAGCATTTTGCTTAGGCATTTTATAAGGAATTGTATGCTCTAAGTGTACTATGTAAAAGTATTATGCTTTGCTGATTTCCTTTCCCTAAGTAAAGGTCACTAGAAGAAATGCATTTTGAATGTTTTTCTGGTTTATGTGTGTGGAGAAACCTACACAGTACTGGTGTACCTACACTGTACCAGTACATTATAAATAGAATTGCACTCCTCTTTCTGCTCAGCTTCATTTGGCTCAGGCTTTGTAAAAGAACTTGCACCTCTCCCATTATA
This sequence comes from Burhinus bistriatus, assembly GCA_013397275.1. Lineage (NCBI taxonomy): Eukaryota > Metazoa > Chordata > Aves > Charadriiformes > Burhinidae > Burhinus > Burhinus bistriatus. Next base: position 192,457 of record VYXH01001720.1, read on the forward strand.
TTATATTTCCCCCCCTGGCAATAAAGAAGCATTTGCTCTGTGATTTTTAGAGAATGTTTTTATTATTTTGATAAGAAAATGTTCTTTTCCATGGTTCTTTTGTGTATAAAGGAAAGATTTAGAAAGACATTTTTTTTTTTTAGTTTTGTGAAAGCCTTAGTCTTTTCCTCAGGATTTTCCCCTTCATTATTACTTTAGGAATTGAATGTTTTTGATTGTTATATTTTTAGAAGATTTTTTTAATCTGCTTGTTGTCTGCTCTCAATCAAATTTCATTATTTTAATAGAGTAATCTTGAGGTTTTTACTGGTCCAGCTAAAACCTGCAGCCTATGTTGGCTTTATGGGACCAGGCAAATTGAGATGCATACACAGGTGCATCTACTTCATTCCTCTTCTGTTAAAATTCTCTTTCTCACCATTTTTTTTAGTTTCTTTTTCTGAAATTCTCTCCAGCTGTAACAAGACTGATAGTTACACTGAGGGTTAGCTCTGGGTGGGGCTGGGCAAATTTTGGTAAATTGCATTGCTGAAAAATGCATTTCATAGACACCTTTAGGTATGTAAAAACATAGAGATAAGTAAACCTGACAGTGCCTCTGATTGTTTTAGGTTAAACCAAAGGGCCTAGGGATATCAACTGCAGACCAGAGTTTCTCTTAGCTGCCTGTCTGGAATGGAATAGAAAACTTGTCTCACGTATGGGAGCCCAGAGTACAGCCTCTCTTTGCCTGATCTGAGCAGAAATTTATGTGAGCCCTTGCAGGTGAGTGCCCAGCCCAGGTTGCTAATGGGTGTCTGCAGTCTTACTGATCCACTTTAAAGGGTTGGAAGGACAAGTTCAGCTGCTTTTTTTTTGTGAAAACTCTAACCAGGGTCACTGTACCTCTGTGCAGAGCACGGGTCCTGCATGATCATGAGATGCTTTCTAGCCCAGTGCTGATGGGGAAAGTCTAGTGTTAGGGAACTGCCTGGCAGATGGCTGAAGTGCTGGAGCTCATCACGCAACACAGTACAGCACCGGAACCAGTCCTGCCTCACCAGAGAGAGAACCGGCGTGCATGTGCTCTCTCTGCATGAGACCTGTATTAGGAGGCACAACCTATTACAGTGGCAAGAAGGTCTCCTGAGTCACTGGAATGGATGGGGCAGGGGGAAGAATGCTGAATGGATTGGAATGAGCAGCACCTAACATCTATATTGGTGGTGGCTTTGATAATGTGAGCATCCATTTCCCAGATCGCCCTCCTCTCTCAGCACGTGGGGAGCAAATACAGATTTCAAGCCAGAAGAAAGAGCAGTGAGTCATGTTTACTAAGTATGTACTTATTTTTAGAAATAAAATCAGAATTACACATTTCATAAGTAAGAATGCATACATAGGCATAGAGTTCTTACCATAATTCAGTCATCCCATTGTAACTGAGTATGCCCACTGAGAGGGCATCATGGTCATCTTGGGTGGTCCAGATCAAGCATTCCAATTTGCTCCAATAGGTAGAAAACATCCATAGAAATGAGGGAACATCTTTCAACTCCCTTGCTGCCCCTGTCTTGCTGACCCTTGCTGGAGTAAGGGCATGGGAACATTAGTTTTATTAAAATTCTTCATTCACAGGATCCTGTACTTTTTCCCCCCACCCTGAGGAAGAGCAGTCTTCCCCATCATTGCCAGCTGACAGACAATATATTTAATTCATCAGCTACTTTTTAAATGAAGTACATTTGAAGTGACTATTCCCTTGTAACTTACTAGTTCTTTCTATCTTTTTCAGATGGAAAAAAAAAAAATAAATCTCCTTTCCATAAAGAGAAGCTCCCTGACAATATCTAAATTATTCTGTTCTTAACAGAGTCTGTGGTATGGCAACATGACCAAGAGGTTAGGGGCTTTGGTACTGAGCGGGAAGAAGGATGGAATAAAAGCATAGTAAGATAATAGAAATATTAACCAGTGGCCTCCTGTGATGGCAATAAAGTAGTGATTTTCCTTCCCAGATCAGAGGAAGTAGTAACATACTAGGTTCTTTCCTTGTCAAGACCTTTTCTGGGATGCAGGTGTCTCCACAGGTTTCCTATGAGAAAAAACAAAGCTCCTGGGAGAAAGAAAAGGCTTATACAAGTGCAACCCTTGCATGACTTTGGACAGGTAAATATCAAAGAGAGAGAGAGAAGTGAAACACAGAGAAGGAGAGATGAAGAAAGGGAAGGGAAGGGAAGGGAAGGGAAGGGAAGGGAAGGGAAGGGAAGGGAAGGGAAGGGAAGG
>VYXH01001721.1:3553-44291 GCA_013397275.1 Burhinus bistriatus
TATTGTGTTTAATTTCTCTTTGTTTTTTTTTATGTGTAATTTATTTTCCTTCATATCTCCTCTCCTCTCCTCTCCTCTCCTCTCCTCTCCTCTCTTTTATGTAAGCAAGAAAAAAATGGTTTTCAATGGTTGAAAAAGGGCTGTCTCTCTTTTTTCCCACCCACAGTGCAATTTGCTGGCTTAATCACTTCGCAAACCTTCATGTGTCACTCCTAAGTTTCAGAGCCACTGTTGGAGCTTCCTGTCATGGTTATGTCAGTCTGATGACAGCTATTTAAATTGTGTGGCTTCTTGCTCCATACCATCGGACAAGCTCATCAAATCCTGAAAAATAATTTTTCACTCTGCAACAGTGTGCACAGTAACTTTATTTTCAATAAAAAACTGATTTGGGGATGGCTCATTTGGGAGAAGAGAAGTAAACAGCATCTTCCTTCAGTTAGGCTGACCACTCCTCCCCTTTCCTGAGCCCAGGAAAACCCAAAAGGACACTGGGGTTGCGGAGCCTGCCTCTCCAGCAGGTCCCTCTTCACCTCTCTGGCTGTGTTTGTACCGATGTGCATGTGGGTGCAGATACAGCGTGGAGAAGCAGGACTTTGTCAGGACCAAAACAAAGTGGTCCGCTGCATTAACATGTTTCTTTCTCCTCTTGCCCAAGATGTGGCAGATCTGTCCATTCCTGTTGGAAATGAACATATGGTCAGAGCGTGGAGGCTCTGCGTGGAAGGGGGTGCAGAGGGGCGCCTTGCAGAGAAAGGTACCTCTGGGATTTACAGAAACATTCATGAGATGCTAATTTGTTATACTCCCAGCTCACACAGTGAGTGAAAAACACCCTTCACAGGGGAACATTATGGAGACAGATGACCAAAATGCTACACAGCATGGAAATGAATTGTCACCCTTGTGCTGAGGGTCTCCTACCGCCTCCTGCATGTAGCAAGCTGAGAAGGTAGAAGGATACGCTGGCGTTAAAGGTACCACAGAGAAGTTCATATTGCCTCCTACCACTACTTATTTAACATTCTCTGAATAAACATCCCCTTTCCTTGGCTCCAGAATTAAGCCACAACTTTAAACTCAGAATGTTTAAAGAAACAAGGGGGAGAAATAAGTGTCTGGGCCATTCTTCAAAAGCCCCGTGTAAACACCGGGTGACCCATTCCTTGTTCTTTTCCTAACCTGGCTGAACTCTGGAAGCAAGCAATAAACAGCAAAGGTTAATTAAATCCATTTCTAAGTTTAACACCCCTGGCTCCCCACCCTGTCCTAACCAGACTTTGGGGGCTGTGTGTTATGGGCAAATATAATCTGTTTTGAATTCCAAAACATGATTTCAAGCTTCCTTTAGAGACAAAGAAAACTGATTTCTATATGCTGGAATGAGTCATTCAAGACAGGGAACCTAATTAGGGTTGCAGCAGCAGCTAATTTCCCCACCAAAAAGAAATTTTGTGCACTAGAGAATGAAGTGCTAGTTCCGGGCAGCAGCACCAGGCACTCAGTGTAATTATAATTTATATGGCCCTCACTGCTGTAGTAGTTAAGTGCTTGACAAGAGCCAAGGGATTTACTCTGAGGTAGGGAAAAGTTTTCTTCTCTTTTACAACCCAGGAACCAAGGCGCAGAAGGATGAAATGACCTGCCCCAGACTATTCAGTGGATCTGACCAAGCTGAACCCACATGTCCCTAAGTCCCTCACTAATGCTTTCAGCAGGAGCGTCAGACTCTGCTTTTGCCCTCACCTCTGCCCTGCCTGTAGCACTGAGAAATGTTGATCCTCATTTCGAGTAGGGCAATGAAGGGAAGGAGCAGCCAGGAGTCCCCAGTTCAAAGTTATTTGAGTCACCAAATTCCCAACAAGACATAGGAAAATATTTCCCAGATTTCAGGAGGTGAAGGGCTCAGTCTCCAGTCTTCCAAGGATGCCAGGCTGATTTAGCTGTATCACACCACTTTTCTGCAGAACTCACACCTGATCACCATTCAGTTGCATCACCAGGATGCCAGGTACTCAAGTAGAATTAGATTTGAGTACACTTGACTTGCAGAACTACATCATGGGCTGCCCTCTCTCCTTTTTTGTCTCTCCAATAATTGTATGACTCAAAGTTTCTCTGCAAGCCCAAGAGGAACATTAGTTCTTGCTAAAGAAGCAGCAGCATAGAGCTGGGTTATCTTTGGGAGTGGGTAAAAATTGCTCCTTTGCTTGAATGAAAATCCCTTCTTTAGGAAAATAAAAGCCAGGCTGCAAACCTACACTCTTCTTTCTGAAACCAAGACACTTGGGGTCTATGCTGGGGTGCAAGTACTGGCCAGAATTCCTTCGAGGCTGGCAGAGGCTGCAGAGTTTGCTGCTGGCCCTGAACTGTATTTTGAGCCAAGTGGGAAAAAGTCAGATCTGTTTTGCAGTGGGGCTAAAACACCTGTGAATCCAGCCTCAGGGCTCCAGTCACTCGCGCTGGTATGGGTGAGCCAGGAGGCTTGCGGCAGGGCTGGGGCTTGTTTCCAGCAGCTCCGGTCTAGCTGAGGAACGTGTGACTGCTTGGCAGGTTGGCGTAACACGGACCCTTCCCTCAGCCAAAGGGCTTAGGGCTGCCTGGGGCTTTCCTCTGGGCCCCAAATCCTCCCTCTGTCTTAGGGGTCTTGTTCAGTTTTGGAGGTCAGCCTAGAGCAGCTACGTACAGTTTCACTTTTGCCATCAGAGGACATCTGTGTTTGCAGGAAGCTCTTACAATAACTCTGTAAACATGAATGGACATGTTTCCCTGATAATGTCAAGCGAAAAATCCCATATTTTTCTCTTCCTTAATGAGCAATTCTTGCCCTTCAGTGTCTCTGACCTGGAGCACATGTTATTACTGTCGGGTGACAGTGCTGTAATCCCATTCTTATACTTGATTTATGAAGGCAGGACCTGGGGCTGCACAGGGTCAAGGCCCCGTTACGCTAGACACCGTATGAGCTCTTAATGAGGGAGAGAGTATGTACCTTGGCGAGGATGGACAAAAGGTGGGAGTGAAAATAAAGGCACAGTGGTCGAATCTGGAAGGAAGCTGATGTCTCCCGAATCCTGGAGTAACAGCCCAGCTGCTGACTTTGCTGCCTTATAATATTCCTGACTTTCCAGCAGCTCTGCTGTGGTTCTAGCTCTGGCGCCAGAAAAGCCTGGCATTTTGCAGTTGTTTCAACTAATGGGTCAAACAGCAGTTATTGGATGCGCAGATGATAGTGGATTTAAGTGACACATGTGAACTTGGTTATGGTTTGCTAGGGGGAGAGAACCACATCTTCTGCTGTGCTTCAGGCACGATTGAGGGGATGTTTTTTTCCAGCTCCTCAGGTTGGGAGTACCCTTGTGAACCACAGTGACGCACAGAGCCAAAGGATGGATGGGTCCAGCAATTAAATAGAAAAATCTGCTTAATTAAATTAAAAAAAAAAGAAAGTATGCCTTGTTAATGACCTCAGGACAGATGCTGATGAGCTCTGCATGGTGCCCCAAAGGTTAACACCGACTGCCTCTTACAGCACTCATGTGGACAGGAAAGCAGAGCAGACAGCAGAGCACGGCTTTCACATTTAATGGGATCTCCCTCCTCTCCAAGAGGAACAAGATGAAGCAAATGAACCGTCCAGTGTTGACTGCAGCTCGTGTGTGGTCTGTGAGCGCAATGACCTGTGGATCCCATAAGGACTGCTACTCAAGGGGTGGTTTCTGCGAACCATTTCGGTGGAGATGAGACCAGCCATGCTCACTGTCTGTGGAGAGCAGCACCTCAGCTGCCTCCTGCCACACAGGAGCTGTCAGGGCAACATTGATCTGCAAGTATTTCTTGGCAAACTGTGGGGACTGTAGTGCAGAGAAGGAGATAAGGTTAAGCACCCATCCCCAAGCAAGAGCTGGAGATTGCTGTCTTTCCCTTGTCCCTTTGCCAAGAGCCACACTAACCCCACTCAATCTCCTTGGAAAATCCTCCTTGTGTTCTAACAGCAGTGGAGCACAGATGCCCATGCCAGTCTTTTCCTTTCCAGACCAGCCTGCCTCACATCTCTTTTACGTAGGTTTTGCCTATTGCAGCTACCTGAACTGGACAAACCCTCTTCCAATAGCCTCTTTCTGCACTTTCTTCCCACATCCATCACCAACAGTAGAATCTGGGAGAACCTCAGGGTGACTGCGCAGAAGCCTGTCTCCTCTCCGCTCCAAAAGCAGACTACATTTTGGGAAGGCAAGAGGCAGAGGGAGGAAGGAAAAACAAATTGTCTTTCACCCCATGATGTGCACATGTGTTTTCTGCTCGATTCCTTATTCTAAGCTCTCCCACCTCACTCCTTTCCCTGCTCCTTAGTAATTCCAGTAAATGTCAGGTCCAATCTCACTTAATGAAATGTACACCTATTAAATGAATGAAGTGGAAAAATAGCCCACCCTTACTCCCTGCCTTGAAACCCAGCTGCAATGCACGCTTGTTACCATGCAATCAGATTATTTTTACCAGGTCACTAGGAAATTTGCAGTAAAATAAACAAACTTCTAAAATCCTATGAGATTCCCAACTCACTTCAAGGAGGAACCCTGAGATGTTATTCAATCCTTGGAGCCATTTGTTTCACGTGTGATCCCAAACACTAACCAAAGACAACATAATATGATAGGTATTTACAACATATGCATTATCTTATCAGAGCTTCAGGTACAGCTGTAAATAGCCTGTTCCAGCTGGGCAATCTGCTGAGTTAAATGGGTTCTACTTTTAGAAGCAGGAACTGGAGAACATGTCCCATTTAAGCTCAGATTCACTTGCACCCGAGGGATGGAAACTCAAACAGCAGACCTCAGCCACAGAGGAGGTCCGTATTCCATGAAACGTGGCTCCCTCCATCTGATGCAAAATGTTGGGCTCGCAAAGATCATGCGGCTCGTACGGGTGCTTTGTTGACAGAGTCCTGTGGCTCACCAAGCGTAGAGAATTGCTGTTCCCTGGATGGGAGGTAATTTTGTACAGTCAGCCAAAGACAAAAAGAAATGCAAGGCTGACGGTGGAAAGAAAAGAGACCACATTGGAAGCTGTGAGAAGAAAGGGATGGGGCAGAGAGCTGGTGGAGGGACGAAAGAGGAAAACATGAAAAACAAGACCAGAGAAAAAAAAAAATGTTAGGGAAAAAGCTTTTTCACTGCTCCCCTGGCTACAACCAGCCTGAAGGGGACATGGTGTTTATTCTTTGCTTGCTGCCACACACCATGTGGCGGGTGCAAATGGCTGATCTTCCACACCAGGACCGCTGGCAGCAACATCTCTCTTGTACAAGGTCAGAAGGAAACAAGCCTGTTAAACCTAGATTCAGTCCTTAGGCTTAAAAACAGCCTGATGAAGAATCAGAAGAATTGGGTTGCATTGAGTTTGAGCTTGTCTGGAAGCAAATGGTATTTGAAAGAAAGAGAAGTAAGAAGGTTTTATCTCTGAGGCATGGGAAATCAGCAGCCCATTCCAGCATGATGGAGATTACTCTCCAGTCCTTCAGAAACATCCCAGAGGGAACTGTACAAGAGATCTCCTGTCAGGAGATGCTGTTGACCGTTTTTATCAGCTTGCTGGCTAAAATGAAACCTTGGTCAATAATGGCTGTTTGGCAGCTGATCTGAGAGCAGGTGATTCATGGTGACTGACCACAAGGGGAGGTTACTGCTGGAAGTGGACTGGAGTGGACAAGTAGCATCAGAGAGTTGGGAACCCAGTGAAACCAGCACTTGGAAGCGTTAACAAGCAGTGAGCCAGGGGTAGTGAATCTACTTAAAGATGCATACCAGGGCACAAACCCCAGTGCCAGGGTAAACAGAAAGCAGAGAACAGATTAGTTTGCAATAAACGTGGAAGCAACTGCAACAGAAAACAATGAGTCTGACAAAGATTTAGTTACAAACTTTCAATGAAAGCATCCCATTTAACAAAATATGCTGCTTTTGGCAAACGGCAAAGACATACAAAGCCACAGTGCATTTATGCACATATGGTTGAGGGGACAGAGACTTGGAACTGATAGGTTTGGTGATGAGACAAAACCTGTGGTTCTTCAGGTTTCCATTTACATGTACCCAGTCAGGCTGGAGAGGAGGCTGCTTTGTGACATTGGGGTGAGATGGATACCCTCAAATTCTGAAATACTGTCAGTATCAGGGAAGACTTTCCACTTTTATAATTCAGACAAAATGGCAATGCACTCTTATGCAGTCACACAGGACACAAAGAGTCCATGTTGCCAAGCCACATGGGATGTTTACAGAAGGGCAGATGCTAATCAGGACACGGAGAGTGGAGGAAGCCTAAGTCACACGAGTATCTGGGTTGAATCAAAGTTTACAAATGCAACTTATTCATTGAACAGATGCAGCATCTCTTTTTTAAAGAGCTGGTGGGTGGCCTTTAATGCTTTGAGATGGATTAAAAACAATGTCAATATACCGACAAACTGTGTGCAAGAATTGTCCTACAAGGACAGAGAGAGGTGGTAAAGTTTACCTTAATTTTGGCTATCTGCTGGGTGAACAGACACCAGCTGGGCAAAGCGAAACCTGCAAAAACCAAACCAAACATCTCCTCCCCAGTCTGAGATGATCAGGGTAGTGTCAGAGTTTGATGACGGGTTGAAAACGGCCCATAGGTGGATACTGTGCTCTAACGCCTAGCAAGTAGCTGAGGAAAGGTAACGGCAAAGAACCTCAATGAGAAATGCAGGCAGAGCTGCTCCCCAGGAGGAGTAAGCATCTCACAAAGTAAGATTATTGTGCAAAGGGAGGAAGAAAAGATCTTTCTGGAAGGGGAAATGGGTCACCTTTGAAATGCAGGCATGTGGGAGAGAGGCGTTTTAAGAGCATAGGTAGCATGGCAGGTGACCTTTAGCTATTCATTTTGCTTCTCATGTAAGATAAAGTGGCATCGCTGCAGGGACAAACGGCTGTTGTACTGTGTGGCAACGTCACTTAAGTAGCCAGCGCTCACTGCCCACAGCAGACACTTGGGATTTGAGCACACGGTCACTGGTGAATGGGCTGCATTGAGGACACCAGTTTTCCACGACACTCCTTAATAGGAGGTAGAAAGCCGGATCCCTCCCACGATAGGTATTCTGAGTGAGGGGTTTTCTGTTGGCAATGGTTTCTGTTGGCAGCTCGTGTCTCTAAGGTCAACCGCAGAGTGGGGCAGGTGGTCAGACTGGGAAAACAGGAGAGTAAGCTGTCATATTTCACTTCCCTCATCCCCTTCCTGGGGCTGACAGGGTCATCGCCTGTCCTCAGCCCTCCAGCATGGGGCCAACCATAAGCTTGTCCCTTGCAAGAGGGTTTGAGGGGGCTCTTTGGAGGCTGCAGGGGTTAAACAGGACAGCGCAGGGCATGAGGTGGGACTGATGTGAATATACAGCTGTTGGGACTGTGTCTGAGCAAGGGTGTTTTCGGGGTGATAGTATGACCTCGATCTAGAGTGGTGTCTGGAGTGGGAGGACCCTTCGCTCCTCTCTGAGAGACGGAAGGAAGAAGGTGTGTGCGTGCAGGGCATGGCAGGGAGAGGCACGAAGGCAGTCCGCAAAGGGTGGCCAAAGCATGAAAAGGGAACTGTGTGGTGGAGCCAGGATGACGTATGCCTAAACAGCGGACGTCAGCATGTAACACAGTCAGGTCCTTCACGGGGTAACACAGGGAGCTCTTTTAAACACACACATACATGCACGCACAGAGAGAACAATTTATGGTTGTGTCAGACGCACGTCTGGGCTTCTCATTAAAATTAATGAGGTAACGTCTCCGAGGCATTCTGAAACGGATGCTGCCCAGAGAGTGAGAGTGCGGGAACGATCTCTATCCCTTTGAAATAGCTACTTAGCAAAATCAATCGCAATTTTTATTTTCCATGACCGTGCATCAAACTCACACCAAGAGTATTGGCTATTGTTTAAGTTTACATGCAATTGACCTTTCTTGAGACACTTTTGTTACCACGACCAAGATTCAATGGCCAGACTCACAACAAAAACATATATAATGTAATCTGTCTAGGAGAGGTACTGGATTGGTCCTCTTTCTTATCATTTATGGATGTATATGGAGGTGGTGACTTGATTGTTATCAATACTTTTTATCTTTCCTTTGTCTACAGAAGCAAAGAAATGCAGGAAGATGTAGCAGCAGAATGGTGTGCAACTGCTCATCCTGATGACTACCAGCACCCTGGAACCGAACCCAAGAGACCTCAGTCTTCCTATTTGTCTGTTGTCTGCAAATAGCTGTGAAACTCCCAGCCAAAATGGGTGTCTCCCTCCTGTCCTTTCCTTTAACCAGTGTCTGGTCTACGAAGAAAGGACCAGCTTGTTTAATACAGCAAACCTGCAGTGCAGACCTTTATTGATTGAAGTTAATAACTCTTCCGTGTAACTCAAAATGAGTAACCAGTACAAATCTGTGTGACAAAATATTTTTTTCCATTTTTTATTAAAAAGATTTTGGTTTTTCTTCAGCGCCGTATGTTAAAGTTGCAGAGTTGATCACTCGGCTAGGAGATGCCAAGCGTGAGGAATGTCTCTGCCTTGTGCTCGAGAGACATGCTGCTGCTCTCTGGTTACATGAGCACATACTGTATTTTGGTATGACCTCTGCCTCCTTCAGCACACAGGGCTGCCTGATCTGGGAAGGAATCGGGCTGTGGAGAAGGAAGCTGCCCTGAGTGCCATCGATGTCACTGGTGTAGCTGTCACAGCAGAGGCAGAGAGGACTCTCTGACAGGTGAGGCAGAGGGATGCCGTGCTGGAGAAACAGATGCTCTCCTCCCTGTCTGGGCAGCAGTGGAGTCCGTCCAGGCTTTCTCTGTTTGTCAGTTACTGTGTGTTGTGTTTTTCCTGTAGACAATATTTGTGGCAATGCTGAGCACACACACCTGGAGGGGAAATCAGTGGGAGCTGCACGTTGAATGTCTAAAATGCTGTAAGCCTGCCAACAGCTTTGGGAAATTAAGCCCCGAGTGCCTTCATTTTGGCACCCACAATTAGCGAGAAACTTCTGGCAACTTTGATCTGTCTCTTCTATTATGGGGCTGCACCATCCCCTCTCCCGTGCGTGCTGTGAAGAAACACGCATCGCTTTTTTGAAGCTCTCTGATTTGAGGGTAAGACCACGAGGAAATTCAGTAATGATGTTTACAGGGCTGCGTGTGGAAAACAGGCCTGCAGGCCATGCACCGGGTAGGGAGGGAAAATAACTGAGCTGAATAACCACGCAAAGAGCTAAAGCAGCAGAAGCCCTATGGAAAAAGAGTATGTGTTCATGGAATTAAGTGCTGTACAGTGCCATATGCTCAGGGTTGTGAATGTAGATTGCAGAGGCAACATGAAGTCTGTAGACCCCAACTTTTGATCGGTGGGCTTCACTGGATGCATGTTGGTTTAATGTAGCTGTCTGTATGCAAAACTCTAAGTGGGTGCAGGGTAGACTTCCAGTGCTGGAAGAACATTGCCTTTCCCACCAGCTGAACATCTTCCCCATGTCTCCTCCCTATCTCACATGCTACTTGATTTATTGTTACTTAAATCACAGGACAAATAAATGGCTTCATAATGAAAGTCCCTAATCAAGACAGTCTGTTTTGTATTTAATAATTAGTCCTAACCCTCCTTGTGCCTGCAGATTGGCTTGTCAGCTACTTGCTGTTTTCCTCCTGCTGTCTCAACCTCTCTGTTTTACTGCATGAAAGAAACAGACTCTGAAGTTTATACTGACTTTTCCAATCCATGTATTTCAGGAAATGGAAGATGCTAGTCTCTCTCTTTTTGCATATTTTCAAAGACAGCACAGAGCCTCTTCAACATGATAGATCAGTAATTTCATTTAAGATGGAGAGTTATCTTGCAAGATATATCATCAGTATATTTGAGTTTCATTTTGTATCAAAGAGTTTGATAAAATTAAACTGGACCTGCTTTCTGCAAGTGTCCTGGATATTTTCCATTCCTGTTGTAATTGTAACATCTACTTATTGTACATTAAAAAAGAGGCAAGGGAGAAATCTCTGCTACCCCCTGTAGTCTGAATGTCACTGAACCTTGACCTGCTTCTCCACGCTTATGAAGAGTTTAATAGTATCAGACACATGGGAGCCTACAGTCATTTCATTAACAACTTCTAAAAATGCAATAATGCTTAAAAAAGAGAAGCATTTCCTGACTTCCTAATCCAAGTCAGTACAAATAAAATTGCTAGATAATAAGAAATTATGAAGAGCTAAAAGTGGTCCATCATCCCAACCTGAATTAGCTGGTTCTTGTCCTGGCTCTGGGTCCCACAGCATCAGAGGGTTTCTGTCCCTTTCTGTTGCCATTGCTTTTGCTCTTCTTGTGAGCAACTGGTCAAGTCCGCTGTATCCATCTGCCCTCCAGCAAACTTATTCTTCCTTCTCCACTGGCTCGTGTTTTCCACAGTCTTTTCTTCAGGTGTTCTTCACCCTCCTCATCCAAAGATCTGTCTATCAAGCGATCTTGATGTATATGTCTGTGAATCTTGTGTTGTCAGTACAGCACCTTCCTTGCCTTCCCCAACAGACCCATGTATCAGTTGTATGAATTTCTAGCTGATAGCTCTCCTCTTCCCTGGGTTGTGAAATGTGGTATTTCATGGCACCAGCCATGCTCTTGTGTCAGATTTGAGGATAACATTATCTCCATGGCAGCTTATGGTGTCATCCTAATTGTCAGTGAACCTCTTTGTGTCTCACTGCTGCTGTCTTCATCTCCTTTTCTCGATCCTTCAAGTAAATAGAAAACCCCTTTTCCCCTTCTTCCTCAGTCCATCTTCTGGGCTCAGAGGTTCCCTGTCTGTCTGGTGCGACCAAAGGCAGGAAGTGTCCCTCCACAGTCTCTGGCCATCTCACAGCACACGGTGCCCGCTTGCTGCAGTGAGACCGCATGACGTGCAGGTGACAGACTGCCTCAGACCCCTGTGCAGCCGCTGGCAAGCACATGGGATCACTCACCTACCTTGAACATGGACCTGCTCTTCAGAAGCAATCTTCAAATGAGGAGTTACCAGCACAGCTGCATGGCTCCCACTGCAGAGCAACCCCGCCACAGTGGCTCACGCCTGGTGAGATGTTGAGCACAGACACCCTGGCCATGGTCATCCCTCAGCCCTGCTGCTTGCTTGGGGACCGAGCTTGCTTGTTCTGCTCCCTTTACCCCATCCTCAGAGACACCCCCTAGCACAGAGTGCCGGGTTGCCCTGGCCTATTCAGTCTGATGAAAGAATCAGTCCTGATGTTTCCAGAGCCAGAGAGAGGGAGGAGGAAAGACAAGTGGGACAGTATTTGGGCATTTTGTTCCTGTGCAGATGAGTTTAAGAGAAACTCTCAGGCCCTGTCTGCAGAGTGGCAGACCTGTGCCTCGGCAGCTGCCCAGAACCCATGCCTGATTATTTCTTATTTGAATAAGTGCTCTGGCATAAGGGTGTGGATGCTGGCAAGACAGCTGTGGAAGGATCTTGGATACATCAGCAGCCCAGATTCCCAGGGAGAAAAAGCGTGTGGACTGCTGTGTGGCAGAGCCGCAGGCTACAAAGAGCACTTGTAGCTTTGAGTCCAAGGCAAACAGGCCCTAAAAAGCATTCTGGCTGGTGTGTCCACATTGCCAGGCCAGCACCATTGGCAGGGGAGCCAAAGAGGAGAAATCGTGCCTCCGTTGTATTGTTACTGCCTTCGCCAGGCACCTACTACCCTACCTACTACCCAGACACCTCGTGCCTTCAGAGGCAGAGGACTGCAGGCAGCATTGGGAATAAACACTGCTTGCACTGCGGAGAGGACAATTTGCCTGTCAGCCAGCTCCTGCTAGCATGCTCCCATGGCTCTAGTTCCCCAAGTGATCCTCTCTCCGTACTCTGCTCACACCAGGGCTCAAATCCTGCTAGACTGCCCATTGCCCCCCTCCTTGGTCCCTGGAGAAGGTGTTAGTGGGTGTGATAATGACATGCCATGGCAGGAAAGACTTCTCCGGCTGCACCACAGCTCTGGTTCCTGATGCTGGGTGCTAGGGACCAGTGCATGCCACAGAGACCTATCAGTCTGCTCAGCTGTTTCTGGGATGACCTGCACAAATGCACATGCAGTGGTCGGTAGCGATCACGAGACACCCTCTGGACTGAGACACTCCGCCAGAACAATGAAGCATACTAAGGTTAGTGACTTTCTCAAGCCGGCGGCTGGGAGATATCCAAGGAATGCAATGGGAATATGACTCTGCTGGGATGCTGCCAGCGACTTAGGATCACATGCCTACATGATGCTTAATATGCCATGCAGTGCCTCTGGGCATCTGATGCCAAGCAAGGCCTTCAGCCCGGGGGCCGGGTGCTGCACAGTGCAGAATTCTGAGCGGGGAGCTGGAGTGGGGCAAGCAGCCTCTAGAGGGTTGAGGCTAGCCACCCTGGCCTCATCCTCTCCTCCACCTCCCCTCTTCAAGGGTTTCCTGCTGTGCCTTGCCTGTGGGCTCCTCTGTGCACCGCAACAAGGTCCTCTGTGAAGCCATGGGGTTAGCTCTGGCCTTTAAACATCACGCAGGACCACTGGTGGCTGTGCCCAGTTTGCCTCAGAGAATTTCAAATGAGATACAGATAACTTGGGGGGGTAATGTGACCATGGAGCTAGAGCTAAGTCATTGTGGGCAGGCATTGGAAGAAATCCTTCTGCCTTGTTGGGGGCTGAACTGACTTGTTCTGCTTCCTTTTCCCCAGCTCTCAAGAAATGTTTTGGCTACAGAGTGTCTGGGCTATTATCAGCTTTATTAAACGCATCTTACCTGAGGCTGATGACAACACCCTCTTCTGTCCCTCCAGCAGCTCCTTTTATATCATCAAAAGGCAATGGGTGTACTATCAAGCAAAGGTTTTGCTAAATCATGAGATTGCCTCAACTTAAATGCATGTTTCTAGTGCTTGAAGCTCCAGAAGAAAGTTTAATACTTTGAAGCTGATGTGCTTGAATGCTTGATATCAGCTTCAGAAAGAAAAAAATTCTCCCCTTCCAAGCATAATTTTGAAATCTTGTGATTTCTGCCCAGACTTATGTTTTTGGGTGCCTAAGCTGTGTTTTTCAGATGTTTGTGGGTGGCAGGAGCATAGATTCCCAGGAAAGAAGTCTCAACAGACAGAGGATAACCTTCTCCATTATATGATTGTCCTGGAAAACACTTATAAACACAGGAAATAATTTAACACCGGGTAGGAAGAGCAGTTGCTTCCTTTTGTTAGGCTGTGAACGACAGGTTGTTCTTCTGACAGCCCCAAGACACTCAGGAGTATGAAACTGTGCTCTCTAATAAATACAGAGACAGGAGGTACCCAGAGAAATGCCTCTAGTGGAAGCTTTTGGTCTGGTCACCATAATTTTTTTTTTAAGTAATGTCAAGGCATTAAAACGTAAGATGGGCCAAAAAAGATTTGTTAGCTCTCTTGGATCACGGACCACTCTTCCAGACTGTTTTTATGCAGCTCTCAGCACCATGGGGTCCAAACTCCTAAGGTTCCTTTCACAGCAATAATACAGATAAGAAACCCTGCCTAACGGGCTGAGAGTATAATATCCAGGAAAGCTTGTGACCGTGGGAAAGACATTGGTGGCAAAAATATGGTTGCAGCACAGAAGGATTAGAACAACAAGTTTTATAAGATCATAGGTGTGTGGTAGATGTCTTTCTAGATCTGTGGTAAGGAAAGTTTGCAAAGGAGAGATTAATTACCGCAGAAAGAGTTAAATAAGCTCCGCCAGAGGCAACAGAGAAGGAGAAAACCATGACAAAGTGTTGTTAGCTTCGACAGTCAACATGTCATAAAAAGGGTGAAGTATTTGTAAAATTCTGAATGACAGAAGTCCACAAGGTGTGTCATTTTAAAATAGACACAGGAGCGCAAACAGAGCCCTGCACAATGTTAGCAGAGTTCACGGAAAGTAAATGGAGTAAAATCCCATTGCACAATAGAAGGGTATCCAGAGTGCGCAGTCCTGTCAGCCTGCCAACGATGTGAGATTTGGGTTTGTTACAGACAAAGAAGCCATGCACTATAGACATTTGTACTGTGGATGCTGTTGCTGTGTGGGTAGCCAGCTCTAAAATAAGGTAAGGACTTGGCGCAATTAAAGGAACAAAGGAAAATGGGCTTGACAAAACCATTATTGTAACAGACGACAGGCAAGTTTTCTCAGGTCCAGGGGGATTATTGCATTCAGTTGCAAAAGAACATCCATGCATTAACACATAGAAAAGCTCCACTGATGGTCTTGGCCGGACCATGGGGTGAAACAGAGCTTAGGCAAGAGGGAGAAGTCAGAAAATCTCCAAGGACTTGGGAAATTAGGGGAAGGCAGTTTTCCCAAAGGACTTCGAGAACTGAGCCTTTGCTTAAATCTGAGATAATTGAATGCAATAACATCATGGCACTCTATCCCCACAGTGCAGCTCCTGCGAAGCCAGCCCACCAGGCAGATCCTCAGGCTCGGTACAGTTGTGTTTGCTTCAGTGATGCGAGCGCTTCTCTGCATGGGGTCACAATGAAGCTCTGGGAGAGACATGCCAGCTCACAGGTCCCATCTGTCCAAAACTGGGTACCTCCTAGTGCTAAAATTATAATCTGGCTGCTAGTGAACAAGCCCTGTGAATAAGCAAGTATTTGGGTATCTCCTTCAGGCTGTTCACTCCTTGCATTTGGCAAGATCTTGTGCGTATTACTGTCACCGTTTTGGATGCGCACTTTCTCCCCTTTGGCAAGTTTTGCTGTGAACTCAAGAGGAAAGCAGGAAACCCATTCTCAGATTCTGTTTAAAAGAATTTTTAAAGGCCAGGAGAAGCTGCCAGAAGGAAAATCTGTCAGAATGTTGATTTTAAGAAAATCACTTGATGTCAGAATCCAATGCAAGAGGATAGATGCTTTGATGTTGGTAAACCAATTCTTGGTCCTTAGATGGATGGAGCTACAGGAATACAAGGCATTATTATTAAACCAAACACTGAGTTATTCAGAGGCATCAAACAAAGAATTGCAAAGGGGGAGGCCTCAAACCTTCCTTGCAATAGCACACCAGTGCATCCCTTTTGAATGTGCTGGGAAGGCTGATGACCGTCCCGGCCGCGGGAAGGCTGATGCAGTTTACATGAGGGTTCCTGAGCTCTCAGGCAATTTATCTGAAATGCTGAATTTACAAGCCACTTTCCAATGAAAAGAATAGGACCTGTGTGAGGCTCCTTAGCTGAGAAAACAAACAAAACAAAGAGGAAAGAAAAAGAAGAAAGAGACCAGCTCTCTGAATTCTTTATCACTTTCTGCCTTGGGACATATGCCATCGTCTTTAAAAGGATGTGGCAAACCTCTGTGCGCCTCTGGTCTGTCTTAGCACTCCTGTGCATCTGCTGGGGCTCCAGTGAAGGTGAAATAATGCCAGGAGCCCCCTTCACCACTTTCTGCCCCCTCCATCTATGCCCCTCTTCTGCCCGATGGTTCCCCTTTGGACACAGCAGTAACAGGGAGCCTATGCGTAGATCCTCAGTGCAAATCCAGGGAAATCCACGCACCAGTGTCACCCTCAGGTTTGTGGATCGGTGGGGTCCCATTTGTTTCACTGGCATGTCACAGCCCCCTGGGAGCCTTGCCAGGAGGTTCCTGTCAGGGCCGAGAGGACCTGTCGCCAGAAAGCACTTCCCAGCTTTACCTATGCCAGAGGTAAATGGACTTTTTTTTCTTGCTTGCACTGTGGTGTTCAGTTTACAAGCCCCTCTGAGCTATTAGTAGTACAGTCGATAAGCCAGGAAACATCACAGAAGCTGCCCCCTGCATCTGTGATTTATGTTCCTTGCTAAATATAAAGCTCCTAAGGCTCAGCACATCAATATTTTGGAATGAAGCACATGGAAATATTTGATGGATTGGGGAGAACGGATCTCTGTGGCCAGTCACTCACACTTGCCCTTTTGTGAGCAATCTGTCTTTCCCTGCAGCAGACAGTGGAATTTGGGGACAACAGCTGGAGTTTCAGTATCTCTGCGTGCTTTATTCGTGAGGGAGCCTGGATCTGAGCCATCCAGACCCTGACCATCCGCGGATGTAACTGTAACATCAGCGTTGCAAGAGCCTCTCTGAGCTCTGAGGGGCTGTGTGGAGCACATACCTCTCGTCCCAAACCGCACGCTCTGCACCACAGCCTCGATAGCACCTCTATAGAGTGTGTTGGGAAACGAGTTGTGCTACAGGGACTCCATCTCTTCTCCTTGATGTGCACTGGGATGGTGCCTGCTTTACTGAGAGGCTGGTGTTGCTGATGCGGGCTTTTTGAGCTGCATCTCTGTAAGAGTAGGAACAATCACCACTCAAGCCCAATAATTCCCAGTCTTTTTATAATGGCATAAATTTGGGACGTGGAACAGTGAGACATCCTAGTTCAGAGAAAGGAAGAGTGGCCAGGGAATAAGCACCAGCGAGCAAAGGCTCCTCAGACTGTGCAGGGCAAGTAGAGCATCCAATGTGTACACACACCGTTTTGTGCACTGTAGGCTTATATCGCCAGCTGCTGTAAATCATTTTAGCTGTGCTGCAGTCAAGGGATTTTTTCCAGCTGAGAATCTGGTCTTGGGTGGAGATATGCCAGGTCTGCATCACCCTGGATATGGATCTAACAAGCAATGTTTCAGATCTACCACAGAGTTATCCAATATTTTGGACAAATCTCTCAACGCAGTGCTCGTTTTATCAACCCACAGTATGTTGTTTTTGTCAGAGGAGGAACGTAGCAGAGGAAAGGCGTGTGGCATTTTTAGTGTTTCAAGTCTACCTGTGTGGCAGATGTCCTCTGACCTGTCAGACGGTCAGGCTGAGCCACAGTTTAGGAACTTCAGTGGAACAAAGTAGAGTGCACTGTGGAAAACACATAAAACCTCTCAAAATTAGAAAAAAAAAAACCCAAACAGCAACCCTTTTTACAAACCCTTTCACAGTTCCCTTTTGTGCATTCTTTAGCACCTAACATTTATTTTGGAGTGGGGCAGAGAGGTGGATTGGCAGCTTGCCTGCCTTCTGGGGTGGAGAGCTTTGCATAAAAGCAAGGAGAAAGAGAACATCAAAACCAGATTGAGGGGAAAACAAAGTCACCTCTTTGCAGAGTGAGCTTACAGTTTTGTGCAAATTCGGGATATAATGGTTATTTTCCAGCTATTACTATTCTGAATTTGTCCTGCTGAATAGCTTAGTGGAGTGGCCATGATAGAGTAATAATGCATATGCTTGTTCTCATAGAAGGAAGATTGAATTTTAACATGAAGTGGGAAATAAAAAGTGTGTGTAGCTAGTACTGTTGTGTATAAACCACTGGGTACTGGTCTCCTTGCTTGATTTTCCATAAAACTGTGTTTGAATCACTGCTTCCCAACACACAGGTTTGAGCTAGCAATGCAAACCTATTGTTCTGCCTGATTGAATTTCTCCGATATATTTGATTCTGCGACATACCAGAGTGTCTTTGAGATAAGGGTTGGTTCAGCAACCATCCCGGCAGGGAAAGTCAGATTGCAGCCTGGAATGCCACCCCTGGGAAGGCGGGGGCTTGCCAGAGCGCTGGAGCATAATAGCGTCTTTCTGGTCATCAAGCCTACAATTCAACAGCTAGACAACTGTTGCCTTCTCCAGCAGGAACACATGTACTCTGCGCACCACCAGACATAAGACATAGTATGACTATGGGACACCTCCTAACGTCCTGAAAATAGTCCGTGAGAAAAGGCCGCATAACTAATGTAAAAAAGGACCAAAATCCACAAGCCCAAAGTACAAGAAAGCAAGACTGATGTAAGCTATGGATCATTTTGTATTCTCTTGCACTAGCAAGGGACTTGTTAAGTAAAACTCCAGTAATGCTCAGCCTTTCTCCTGGAGACTTGTACCAAATCCCTGCAGTGAGCCTTCCCTGGAAGAGCTCTTAGACCCACCTGTTTGTTGAGTAGGAAGTGCAAGGCCAGACAATCAATTAGTAGAGCTCTAAACTTCCATATACATTGCCCAGTTTCCTCCTACCATGCCTACAGCCTACATTTTAGCCTGGGTGCTTGCTGCTCTACAGTTTGACGAAGCCTCCAATTCCCCTTTTCCAGACAGCAATCTGCCAGCCAAAGCAGGTACAACTTTGTCTCAAAAATATTAAACAGAAAATCATACTATTGGCAATGTCAAACTGTTGTGTTTATATATTGCCATCTCTGCTCCTAGTCACTATCACCAGACAAGAGGATGCCCTTTGCAGAGCCATCATGAGTTGGCGTTGCTTGCCAGATCACGAGAAACAGCCAGGCAGTTACACTCTTATCCCTTCAATAAGAACTGCAGCAGAAGGAGACCTTCCAAAGCTAAGAACTGCAGAGCTTGCAGGTATGGCATAGAGAGACTCAGGTTTTTTAGGTCAAAAGAGGATCATTTAGTTTTAACTCACACATACCGCAGACTACTGAGAAATCTTGAATTTGCACTTGCTTGGATTACAGAGGAGCTTTTAGAAAACAGACAGCCTTGACTGAAAGATTGTCCATGGCAGAGAATTCATCACAACCCTCAGTACATTGCCCCAGTATCTAGTTGACTGCCGCCTTGCTTCTAGTTTGCCTCTTTCTTTGCCAGACATAAGATCTTGCTTTGTCTGCACAGGCTTTTCAGTCTAGTGGATCATTGTCAAATTGCTTTTCTCCTAAAGATGTTGATCAAAACATCCATTTCTTTTTTGTGGAGCTCACCATAAGTGTCAACTCGGTGTCTAAGCATGGGATCAATCTAGCCTAACTAGCTTCCTAAAATTGCTCCTCTGGTCTGAGCCATTTTACTGGGCTCCCTCTAATCTTTGGAGAAGTATTGGCTTTTTTTAGAGGGCAATTTGTCATGCCTAACACATACATCACACCTCTCTAAGGATGGATGAGACTTTATTATTAATGGAGTTATGTCTTCTTCCAGGCCATCAATATAAATGTCAAATAGCAGAGGGTCTAGAGCTGATGTCTGGGTGAATTCTGCAGGAAATAGGTGAGAAACAGCTCCTCATTTAGAATGACACTTGAAACCCTACCTATTAGTTGACTGTTAATCATTTCAAGGGTGCCTTGTATTACATATTTCCTTAATAAAAATATTGTGTGATACCAAGCCAAATGCGTCACAGAAGCTTAGGCAAATCACATCAAATCTTCCTTCCACTGACTGAGTCTGTAAATCTCCTAAATCTGAGATTACAGTCTAACCTGACACAGATTCCCTCATGGCCCTGTGGGTGAGCAACAAGGGAAGGTGCTCCTTTCAGGAAGTTGTCTTCTGAGGCCTGAATATGCCACCTCTGCCTTTTGAATAAAGACAAATGGTGTTCAAAATCTCTGTGCAAAGCATACCTTTGTGTACTTACATCTATTATACACCCCCGAAAAGACAAACTATGGCCTCAAGTCAATGACATGCTTCTGATTACAGAAGATAGTGTTTTTAAGGAACTGGAATGTCTTGGACATCTGGTCCTTAAGGCCAAAGGTTGTTCAGCTGTAGGATCTTCTTCTGAGAAGCCAAGGAAGCCTCCTGAGACACGGGCCCCAGAAGTCCACACAGTGTCCAACCAGGGAAAACTCAATCAGGGACATTCGCTATTACAAACTTCTTTCTCCTATCCAGTATACAGTACATATGATTTCTCCTTTGCTTATCTTATTAGTACCATGAGTCAATCTGGGCTTTTTTTGTGATTTTAGAGTGATTAGGACCTAGAATGCACTATTTTGAAAACAATTCATAGTTTGGAGGCAGTCGGGTCCTGCAGTCCACGTATCACCAATGCACAATTTCAAGTCTTGTCAGCCTTGCCTTGAGCCCAGGCACGATTGTGCTGTTAGGTTGAAGAATAATGTCCAGACAAGCATCTGGCCTTGATTTGAAGGCATCAAGAGATAGAGAATCCAGCACCTGCACTGGCTGCTTAGTAGCTAAGCACCCGCACTGTAAGTCAATTTATCTGGCTTCAGCTTTCAGTTGTAGATCCTTGATCTTCCTTTCCTTCTAGCTTACAGAGGCCTCATGTCTTTAAATCTTCTCTCACCCTGGCTTTAGATAGGCGAAACAAATAGAGTTCTATAAAAAAGCTACTGGTAAACTGGCGAGAGTCCAGCAGAGGACCACTGAAACAGCTGGCAGCTGTGACATATACGGTGTGTGAGGAGAGGTTGAGGGAACTGGCATCGCTCAGCCTAGAGAAGCGATGGCTAAGGGGGAGATTCTTACTCTTTTCCACTGCCTAATGGTTGGTGAAGACAGACTTCTCATGGAGGGGCACTATGGAAGGATGAGAAGCAATGGCCACAAGTTGCAGCAAAGGCATTTTCTGACTGGACATAGGGTCTTCACTGCGGAGAGTAGTAAAGCACTGGAGATTGCCAGGGATTTTCAAAACTTTGGCAGACAATGCCTTGAGCAACCTGTCAGCTTTGAAGTTGGTCCTGCTTTGAGTGGCCCGAAGCAGTCCCTTGCAGCCTGATTTTTTCCTTTTCTAAGTCACGCTCTATAAGAACATCTTCTACATCCATAGAGACTTCCATGTGGTTCTTTTATGAGCAGCCTCCCTCAAAGTTCACGCATCTTCTAAAAACTGCAAGCAGAATTGACTGCAGCGTTCTGGCATTTTTTTCAGCAGTGCCATGGAAAGGTTGCCTTCTTCAATGGGCCTTTTTATATCTCAAGGGATTGTATTAGCCCTAAGGGAGCCCTAGACTTGGTAAGTTCACTTGTCCTCTTCTCCCCCTTAATCATTTTCAGAATAATCCCTTTCCAGAATGTCATTGCTGGGCTGTATGAATGGCTTGCATTCCCTGTTCCTAGATGCATATATTAACATTTGCTTCATTAAACATGTGTTGTTTGAAGGGCCTAATTTATCAAGCGATACAGTCAGGCAGTGTGATTGCCATGCCTTCGACACTGTTTACCCATCTGCCAATCTTCGTGTCATCAACAAACGATTACCAGTGGTAATTTCAAGCTTCCGGCTCATTGATGAAAAAGTTGACTAGCACAGAGCCTTCTACCACTCTTACCAGCAACACATCCTTCTTTAGCAAGAGCTTTCTGTTGACAGCTGCTTTAAATCTGTCAGTCACTTTGTTCTTCATGCCATTTCACCTGTGCTTTGCTGATGTTTGGTTATGTTAATTTGTAATGAAACTGTTATGCAGTGCTAAGGAAGACACTTCATCAAGCACTATCACACAGTTTACTAGTGACTTTTACTGGCCATTCCTATAAACTCATCAAAAGAGCGCTATTATATTTATTCAATGAGACATACTTTCCACAATGCCATGTTATGGGAATTAATTGCCGCTTTTTTTTTTTTTTTTTCAGCCTTTTACTCTTTATCAGTTCAGTCCCATGTCAGTTTTTCCATTTTGCTTGGACTGGGGTTCAGGTAAGTGATCTATAGTTACCTTGCTCATCCAGCTTGCCCTGTTTGAACTGGCATCATGCTAATGCTCCTTCCGTTTTCTGGAATCTCCCATTTCACAAGACACTTTCAAAATTAATCCAAATAGGCCTCAGCTAACAATTTTATGAGTCCTGAATACAGATTATTTAGGTCTGCTGATTTAGAAATGCTTTGTCTTTAATAGATGTTTAACTTCCAAAGACGTTTAACACCAAAGCAGAAATACTTATTGAACTGCTTCTGCCTCTTCATGTTATCATTACTGCTTTTATTATCTTCATCCAATAATGAGCCTAAGTGATTACTACAGCTTCCTTTGTTCTGAATACCCTTTTGAAAATGTCCTTCTAGTTGCCTTGGGTCCTACTGGCTGTGTACTTTCCCCTAGATACTCTTACCATTTAAAATCTTCCATTTAAAAACTCTGAAGTTTTAAAAATCCATTCTTCTTTCATCTGTTTAATGAAAATTCTTTTTTTATTCCTTATTGTTACTCTCAACTTTACCACAAAGCCTTTGTCTAATGTTGTGGTAGTTCTTTTTTGTAGGCTTGCAGCTATTGGCCGTCTAATACAGTTTTCCTGGACGTTTCTACTTTCATTCATGTTTTTGCCTGTCCCAGTTTTTCCCCACAATCAAGTTAATTCCCGATTTTCTTTGGATTTGAGAAATTAGCTCTTTTGAAGTCCCAGTGCACACATAACTGATAGGGACAGCCCTCTATTTTCCCATATTGAATATAATCAGGTCATCCTCGCTGTTCCCTTGACAACCATCAACTCTCAGCCCAATAGTTAATTCATCTTTGTCAGAACAAAGTCCAGAAGAGTTACCACATGATGGCTCCTTGTGTTAGAAAACGGCCTATAGTTTTTCTCAAATCAGGATGCCGTCTCAGTGGTTGTCTGGAGCTTCTAGCGTACGGAAGATCCCTGCAACACCATCTTTCTTTCCATGCATTTCTCATGGAGGCTGTGGAGTAATTCCTATTCCATGGTCTGATTTTATGGCATGATTCATACAGTTCATTTTCACCAACTCTATCTTTCCTAAGCAGGTTATAACCAGTTATTTTAACATTCCAATCATGCAAATCGAAACCAGCAGATTTGAGTAATGCTGATTATATCACATTTCTTCTCACTAATGAGAATTTCCATTTCCTCTTGCCTGCTACCCAGACGCCTAATGTCTACATAAAAGCAAATGGAAAACGTCTTCTCTTCACATTCTTTGTCACACGATTAAATCATTTTGCAACATGCCAAGCTTGTTTGTAGCTCCTTAACCCACAGTTCTTGCCTTGTGTAATGCCTTGATTGCTGCTAGACTCAGGCTATGAAGATTAGTTCTCCCTCCTCACCAGCAATACGCCTGTCACCCTGTTTATATGGGGCCTGTGACCTAGTGCCCTGCAAAACCCAGACCTTCAACATCACCTCCCTCAGCTAACCAGTAGTTAGTTCATGCTTGCGTTCTGCCACTGACGAGGCTAAAGGGGGTGTTGGTAGGTTATACGAACCTTACTCTTCTTTGGCTCCTTTCCAAGGGTCCCCCAAATCTTCTGCTATCTGTGCTGCTCCGTGTGATGTTGAATCAGGAATTTCCCCATTTATAGTCACCAATGAGACTTGCTAGAAGAATGCACAATCCAGTACCTATTGTGCAGTTAACCCTGTCATTTTCTCCAGGGATATGACTTCCCACCCCGTTTTCTTCATGCCAATGTCCTCATCCATTTCGCAATTGGATTTCCTTGGTGAGTTCAAGAATCCCTCTTTGTTCATTTCGCAGAGTTACTGTCAGCATGTCCCTGAACAAGTTCCTGACTATTTTTTTTTTTTTTCTGTTTGAAATTCTTTCTTCTAACCAGCCTCAGGTTCGTGGAACTTGTCCTAAGTATCCACATGCAGTACTTCATGCCATCTGCATATAGTACTGAATTTGGATTTAATTTGCATAAACGTAGCAAGTACAGTCAAATCATGATTATTTGGATGTAAGCAACCACTAATCTGGTCAATCATCAGTTCTTCTTCTCTGTCAAGATCAGGTTATAGATGAAATTACTGCATAAATGGTGCAAGTCTTTCTGAATTGAAAGACTCTCACTTGTAGTTCTGAACAGTGTGTGGATAGCTATATATATATATATATTAAGATTAGCACTGTATATCACTCTTCCTGAAGTACCCCAAAGCATTTACTGGGATCATTGGTAACTGTTATGAGAACTTCACATCTCAAAAGAAACTTTAGGTAAGTTCATTTTTGGGTAAGTGGCTCCAATTGCCTTTAAAGAGGTGCGATTTCCAGAGCGCAGTAGAGCCAGACTGTGCTGGAAGCAGTTCTGTCTGGTCTGGCTGGAATGTTTGTTTAAAATCAGAGTTGTTTCCTGAACCATTTGTTAAAAGCTATATCATCACACTCTTCACTGGGCTGCTGCCTCTCCTGAGAGCTGTAGTGTCTATGCCCAGTTTGACTTAATGGTGACCTCTCCTCCCTACCTACCATCTCAGCACCAGACATGGGACTCCATCCATAGGGGAAGGGGCTGAGTACCTGCTAGATCCCTTCGCTCTTAGCCGGAGGGGTTGGTTTCTTGTCTCCATCTCCCTTTATTCTCTGACCCAGACTCAGAAGTCCCCAGACTGAGTAAGGGGAAAATCCTTGCCCTCATCCCCACTCCATCCTTGAAGTAGACCATTAGATGGCTTGAGGTGGCTGCTGCCTGTCTCAAGGAGGCAGAGAGGGATAGTTCAGAGCTTTCTTTGAAGTCTCAGCAGAAGAGACCCTATACTTGTCTTCTGTGGGGCAGCTTTGCTATCCATAGTGGAGCAAAGCAAGTGATGCTCATGGTGCACGCACTTTACTTTTCTGCATTCTCTCCTTGCAGAATCTAATCCCTCCATGTGATGGGGAGGTAGTAGATCACACTAAGAGTGGGTCACTAAAACAGCTGAGGAAGATCTTGGGACAGAATCTCAGCTCATGCATTTAAATGACTGTTATACAAAGAGCCCATTCATATAGCTTGAGAATCTGGTCCCTCAGACAGTGAGAGCAAGATCAAAGTATGGGGTAATTTTCTTTGTCCCATTCTGGCTTTCCTGTCCAGAACATAATATAACAGTAATTCCTTCACATCAGGAAGTCCCTCATGGAGATTTTCTTTCGCTGTCCTCCTGAATTAGTGGCATCTGAGGACATGATCTGAAGGTCTGATTTGAAAAAAAAAACAGATCTGAAGTTGAGTTTGTTTCTGGTGAGTTTGTTTTAGAGTTCGTTTGCTGGTGAATCTAGAGGCCATGTTAAGACTGGGCTAACCTCAGGTGTGGAGTATGGAAACGTAATTGTACTTCCAAGACTTGAATAGGTCTTCCAGGACATTGTCTTCAAGCTGTAACATGTGCACAGTGACCCTAGAAGGACCTGGATCCCGGCTGTTGATAAATGGTATTATTTTATTTATTTATTTATTTTCTGACTGTTGAAATGTTGGCCAAGGAAACCTGCCCCACCAGTTTTGCCATTCCAATTCTCCCATTCATTTCTGGCTTCCAGCCACACTATAAAGTCAATAGTAGTCAATGAAACAATAATGGGAGAGGAGGACCAGGATTAGAGACAGAGCCCATCTCTCACCAGGAGGCATGTGACTCCAAGGCTAAGTGTTGGCTTATAATTATTACTATTAACAAAAGGAACCTGGGAAGGAAATGTGATCTTCCCTTTGTGTGGTGTGCATGATCTACTCTTGAATATGGTTCCTGGGAAAAAGAAAGAGCCCTCTGCTCAGTGGAGAAAGGCAGGGTCTGTCTGCTGAACCTGTGGTTTTCATTTGTCTGGTTTCTGGATGACTGCATTACATTATGGAAAGTTTTTTTGCAGTTTTGAAGTACTTTTGTGAAGATCAGAAATGTAAGCTGGGTGAAGAAAAATAAATCAAAGTTGTTACCATTATCCCTTCCCCAACCTCACAGTTTGCTCTAGCAAGGATGTGATTTATGAGAAATTCCCTGGCTTTATTGTGGAAAGTATCATATGGAAGAGAATATCCATTTCCTTTAGCATGGCTTAAGATGGTATAGCTGGAAGTTGACTGAGCTGAAATCCCAGGGTATATACTGCCAGAACTCAAGTGGACTAAAAATATACACAATGATTTCCTGATGTCCTCCACACCCACCGGTACAGGGCTAATGTGCTGGTCATGGCACAAGATGTTGCATACAGCAGCCTCCTGGGAAAAAAAACACATTAGGGTTATTTTTTTAATATAGGATGTGCTTCAGTGCAGTTTGAGCTCTTTAAATGATCTGTGGCAGGAGGGGTTTTGCCACAGTCCTGAGAAATCACCTCTTTCTCAGGTACCACTACAACATTTGACCAGCTGACTCATTTCGGTACACTGAAATGTCTGGGGTGAGGCTTTTTTGCAAAGAATCTTTTCTTCTCTCATCGAAACCCTTCAGGGCAAGGATTAACTTTTGTTCTGCTGTGTTTGTGTAGCACCACACACAATCTTGCATGGTCTTATATAGCACAACCCTTCACAGTTCTCTGAAGGGCTGCTGCTCCTTGTCACAGCTGGCTGTGGAGCTTAAGTTTTCTTAGATATTCCTGACAGAACTGCTAACTTTTTACAGATCTGAGGTGAGATATGGATGCCCTAAAAGCTATGCACCACATTAAAATGCCACCTCATTCTGGGTATTAGCTTTTGTTCCTATGAGTTGTAAATGTGCATGGCCACATGGTTCTTTGGTGGGGCCTAAGTGGTTTTTGGCAGCAGATGCCTGCACCCAGGAGATTTAGCCTTCCACCTTCCTTGCAGATGAGGAAGCCTTGGTGGAGAGCACATGGTGAACATCTCCCATTTGCCACAAAGACCACTTTCTCCACCATCTTCATGGGATTCTTACCATGGGCCAAAGTTTTCAGGAGCAGGACATTAAGTAGAGAAAAACGTGTTCTATGAGTACGTTAAAAACTTGAGAGGTGTTCTTATTAAATGATGCCTTGGGCTATGCTGTTTGGTGGGATGGTAGCTACTGAGCATGCAAAAGTCTCTTTCAAAGGTAAATCTTCCTGAGAGAAACACCAAGTAACTGAGAAAGTTACCGGTACAGACATGAGCATGGAAATATATATAAAGATGGGACTGGAGGTGGTGTATAGGTAGGAGAAAGACAGAAGATATCAGATGAAGGGGTTAGGAGGCTTTTGGTTACATGCTCAGTTTAGTGGAAATGTGAAGGAAAAGTCTTCAGCTTTTCCTCTTAGCATGCTATCCCCGTGGCCTATATTTGTCATCTAGGACTTGAACAGCAGAGAAAAATTTGCATTGCAGTAAAAATAAACTGGCTTTTTTGTTATTGACTATTTTTATCAAATGTTTAAAATGAAGCATTGCAAAAAAATGAAAATCATACCCATTCTTTTGCCAATTTCAATACAGATAGAGATGGGCTGAACTATTTTTAACAAAAATAAATACCCCTCTTTGAGGTCCTCCTCTGAATTTCATACCAGGACCCTTTGTGTTCCCTGGCGCGAGTGTTTGATCCAAAAATACACAAAGATCTGCCAAACCACTAACTACAACCGAGACAAAGTTGAGTAAAAATGGAGCCAAAAAAAGTTGTGTGTGTGGCTTTTCTTGAGAGGTTAGATCACTTTTATGTTTTTGAAATACATAAATATATAAATACATGCAAGTATATTTACAAATGGCTTAATGTTGCTTATCAGGGGAAACTGTGCAGGTAAAAAGAAGGATATAGAGGAGACCAATAAAAAAGGTATGGGAGAGAGATTAGAGGATGGAGAATGAGGCAGGGAAGTTAAACTCAGCTGTTCCGTCTTCAAACTGAGAAAAAGTGATGATTTTGTGATTCTTGGTAGAATTATCCTGTAAAACCCCATGACACAGTGTGTGAGCAAACCACAAATTTTGGAGAATTACTAAAAGGAGATGACAGTTCTGGTGCTGCTGTGAACTGCAAGACTTGAGATGAGAAGGACCAGAAAATTATGTATTGGAAGGGGGTATAAAACCTATGGCATCCACCTAACATAGCTGTTCCTAAAGCAGAGGTGTTGACCCCAAGGCGGTTTGCAAGGGTGCATCCACCTGGCAAAAATTCAGTTGCAGAAGCAAGGCTTTCCAGCAGAAATGGGGTTGCAGGCTGGGAAGAGAGGCTGGCACTTGGAAATGGGTACTCCTAATGTTGGAAGTAGGAAAGTATCGCTTAACAGCTGAGGCCGCTGCATTTTGTTCTGTCCCCAGCTGGAAAATAAGGAGTCTGACCAAGGAGTACCACAGGTCTGAGGAATTATGACTGCTATACACTACCAATACATTTAACCACTGGGAGGGGTCCCAAAAGGAGAATCACAAAGCTTTCATACAGAGCAGGCTATTGGCAGAAATGGGATGTTACCCTGGGCTACAGTGAAGTCCACTTGTGAACAATGTAGCCATGTGCGTTTACACCATCTAAGGATGTAAGCCAAGTATCTGTGATGAAATACGTTTTAAATTGCATACATGCCTTTTGGTGTGCACATATTTGACTTTTAATTATCTGGCATGGAATAAGTGAAAACAATCTTTCTTCTTTGTGTCACACCAGAAGGTCCTGAAAGGCATCAGAAGAGGAGACTGCCAGAGGACATTTCCAGAGCGTGGTACTTTTATTTCATTCTTTTACCTAAATGTCCGGTTTTAATTTAAACTGAGAGTTTTGTGTTATGTTCCCTTTCAATGACCCAAATACCACTTGGGTCACAGTTTGGACCTGACATTCACTCCATGGACTATATTCTCCCAAACAGCTTCCATGGTGCCTAGTCCCCCATTCAGCCAGCAAAGAGCTAGATGAAGACTCTTTCACATGAAAGTAACACAAAGGCTGCTTTACTGGTCATAGTGAGGAGAGCTTTTAAGCACAAAAACTTCGTGTTAGGTACATAACTTGCACAGTCTTTCACTGAGAATCGGGGTCGTGTCTTCTGTTTGCATTTAAAAATGTGTTCTGACTCAAACATATCCAGCTACAGAATTTCAAACAGAGAAAAAAAAATCAAGATGGGGAGGCAGGCTTATTTTCTGGTACAGCATGAACTCCAGTTTTATCTGGATGAAACAACCCAGAGATTAAATTTAGTCCCTCAAAAGGATGGTGAATATCAAACATTTCTGCAAGGTTTGGATAAGCCTCGTTTGTTTGGATTTTTATCTGTTCTGCATGCAAAAATAATTTTCTCTCCACAAACAGAGCTGTTCCCAAACTCAGTCCTTGTTAACCAAACCTAAGCATTAGGCCTAGAGACAGTGGACCTTCCCCAGCCTCTCCCTTTCCTCGGCAAGGCTTCCCTATCAGCCCCGAAATCTGAGCTCTCCCAAATTTCCTGTTTTCCACAGTTGTATTCTCACTTTCATGGTATTTTCTGAAGCATACCCCACCACAGCTGGTGTAGTTTTTACTTGGGAAAATATTATTTTTCTGTTCTGCTGCTGGATCTACAGACAAGCTCTGCAAAGACACCTTAACTTGCACGGAGAACTCCTTTGGGAAGTCTACCGTGGTCAGTCAGTCCTCCAAATACAATTATCAAGGCAAGAGACTCAGTCTTCGAAGCCTGGAAAGTGTTTGATATTCCAGAAGAAAGTGATTTCAAATTGCTCTACAACTCCCTTGTCCAACTGTGGGAAAAAACGTAGCACCAGGGCAAAGAAAAAATGTTCCTTCTCTGTCCCATGCCCCTGCTTGCAAGTAGCTTAATCCTGAAAGCAAATTTCACTGTTATGTTGCCATCATAGTGGGTAACATTTATTTTCACAATCAAATTCTTCCCCACACCTTAAAAAAAAAAACAAAAACAAAAACAATCAAAAGAAACCCCCCAACCCCCCCAAAACCCCTTTAATTAAAAATGGGTTTTAAATCTGAATGAAAAAATACTTGCAGAAAATGTCTGCTTTGGTAAATAATATTTTGGGATTCTTCTGCTTTTGAAATGCTACCTTTTCAGAACAAGGGATCTAATCATGCACTGGTGGGTGGCAGGCCAATGGATGCACTGACAAACAGTGAGATTTACCAAACACTGGCACCTCTGCCTACAAATAGATACTTCACGATTGGGCCCTTGCTAGCAGGTGATGGCAGGAATGGTAGATCCCTGGCATTATTTTACAAGGGCCGGATCCCTCTGGCCTTTTGCATGGTGGAAAAATGACCTTTCCTCTAATCTGGGCTCCTGAATCATCTATGGAAAAAAAAAGATACTTTCTGGTGGTGGTTCTGCCTGCTCCAAGCTCTGGTCAATGGATGATGGAGACGTGAGGGAGCTCCTGGAAGAACCTGGGAGAGTGAAGGACGTAGGAGTGCTACCAGGTAAAGCCTGGTCAGTGGAGATGTGGGGTGTTGCTGCATAAGCCCCAGTCAAAGGAGATGACTCTAGCTTGTGATTTCCACCTCTGGTTGCTGCTGTGTCTGGGCTTAGGTGTGTGCATCTGTCTCCTCTCCCTGGTCCCTGCCTTCCTGCCTGGCTCTTCCTCCCTTTGTTTACTCACCTGTGAGATATATTGTCTCAAGGCCACAGTGCCCGCTTCCTAGAGCAGGCAGCGCTGCCTGGGTTATGTGTTAGTACAATGATGTGCTAATCCTTGTTTGGGGTAGCTGCACGCAAATGCAGGGCTAATGATAATCCTCTCCTTCCACAGCCAAACACAATGGCTGGCACCCTGACAACAGGCTGATCGGTGTGTTGAGTTTTGTAACGAAAAGCAAACAAAAACACACAGGGGTGAGCAAGGACGTGGCAGGTGGTGTCCTGGGCGAGCAGCAAGGACCTTAGGGCAAAGAGCCCTGGGGAGAAATGATGGGCATCCCTGTCCCCTTTTTCCCTCCCCTCTGCCACCCCAGCTGACCAACAACACAACCTCACCCTTTGGTTAGGCTGCTGGAGCAGGAGGACAAGGAGGTGAAGGAAAAGTGGCACCTCACCACCTGAGAAGACCCCAAGTGGGCAGCCAGGAAGGACAGAGGGAGGAATTCTGCTCTCCCTCCTTCTTCTACCCCACCTCCCTCTCCCTCTTGACCTGAGTGCTGGCTGGGGTCTCATTTCTGATACGGGTGTGGAAAGAGGACGAGTTCAGTTCAAACAGTGCAGATGTGATGTTCACCTGCCCTTCTGCTTCCTTACATCCCCAGGGGAGTAACTGGCTGGGTGTTATGATCATCCGTGCTGCAGCGAGGCATGTGCCAGTCTGTTGTGGATGGATACACGTGTTAGATTAAGTAGGAAGAAGTCAATGACCACTGCTTCATTCTGGCTGAGAGAGGGAGAGTAGAGTGAAGTCCTGGGAGACAAACAGAGCTTTCAGATGTCAGCTCTGAGTATTTATGTACTGGGTTCACATGGTTTGGCCCGTCTCCGCAGCGAGGAGTTTCTGGATTCAGCCGATGCCCTGTGCCACAGCCAATCTGTCCTTTGGTGAATGTCATGTGGAAAGATCTCATCACATAGGTGACAATTTCGGAGGGGGTCTGTGGGGAACAGACAATGACATTGTTCTGTCTTGGCCCACCTGGGAGCTGCTTTGCTGCACAGGTACTGTATATAACATACAGGATGTTAATTCAATTTTCGTGTACATTTTGGAGGAGCTGAATGTGGCCTTTGTCTAACGCTTTGGCTCACAAGGGCTTTTTCATAATAAATTCTACTTAAAGGGAATAGAAAACTTTCTGATAGTTACCAAACACCACGAGACAATGGCATGCTATATGTGTTCATCATCATCAGCCATTCATTTATCCTAGGAAGGAATTTCTTGGTGATAATCCTGAGTGAAGGCTTGCTTGTTCGCATGACTGGAGGAGATCCAGCATCGATAGCACCTTGCTGAACCTTTTGGAGTGTCAAGCTGAAATTACAGCAGAGATGTAATGAAGCTGGGGAAGCACTAACAAATAACCCAATCACAGCAGCTGCACTGTAAGCATCTTCCCATATGAGGATATCAAGAAGAGGAACAGATGGGCAAAACACAGCTATAACTCCAGCAAGACCAAAACATATAACTTTGGAAGGGAGGAATGGGAATTTGTTAGAAGGGATAATGGGAAGCAACGAGCTGGTGGAAGGTGTTTGTGGTAAGAGTGGGATGCAGGAGGGCAGCACCATAACAAACCAGGGGCAGAAGGAACCTGAGAGCCCACCTAGTGCTGCCAGGCTCTGCAGCTTGGGCTCACTTGCCCTGTACAGGTGTGTGCATCACCTTCTCTTAAACATGCCCTGTGGCCTTCCCAGGCACCCTGTGCCACCACCTCGCACCCTTAGCTTTAGAAAGCATTCCCCAGTCTCAGCCTGGCTCTCCCACGCTCTACTGAAGCTCATTAATTATCATCCTGCTCCTGGAGATGTGACAATTAGCTTGTTAGGGGATGCTTTTGCCTGCATACAAACCAACAGTCGCAGCTATCCTCAAGAGTGAGGAGGGTGGCTCCATGTAGCCATCTTGGTGCCAGATGGAATCCAGGTTTCAGGTGAAATTCTGCCTGAAAGAATGGACTGAGAAAGGAAGGAGTTTTTCTTAATGCTGTTGGTCATGTTCCAGGACTGTGTAGAAAAACCCTGAGTTAGATCCTGAAGGAATTAATGCATCAGTCAGCTCCAACAAAACCTTCTAGGGAAGTGATAAGAAGGCATAGTAAATATTTTACCAAGGGCTAGGCAGAAATATCTGAACCATTCTGGGGCAAATTAGTAACTGAGCTCCTACCAAGAGCACCCAGCAGAGCACCACTTTGAGGATGGCGCACAACCCTGGGTAACCCCAAGGAAGTGTCAGTGCTTCTGTGGCAAGTGTCCATCCTGCCACAGGCAAGCAGCTGGGGGTGGTCCAAGACTGCTTGTGCTTTCCTTTGCCTATGCCACAACAAATAGCATTCCCCTCTCCCATGCTTGCCCAGGCTTCCAGAAGACCTCACGCTCTCCTCTTGGATGTTAGGCGGTTTTGAAAACATTAGCACTTTGTCACCTCTTGATGGGAACTGAGACCTCTGAGTCCCTATGTGGGGAGCCAGTTGGAGAACAAGGGGGCTGAAAACGTGAAAATGCTTGTACCTGCTGCTTTCAAGCAGCAGTAGGGGACCGGCAGGCTAGGAACAGTGGGAACTAGACAAACATGTTGTGCATAAAGGGCATGGGATCAACTGACAGTTAATTAAAACCAGAACTATTAATTGTAGAAGTGATTGCAACAGGGTGGATTCCAAAGAACCCAGTCTTCACAAGGGGAAGCTGGACCTTGTCGGTCTGCCAGAACGTCTCCAAATGAGGCAGCAAACCGGTAGCTAAACTGATTGAAATGATTAATTAAGGGATTGTCAAAGCTTACCGACAAAAAGCTGTCAGGGAAAAAAAAAAAAAGTGTAAAGGAGTTAGGTGAATGACTACTTTTAGATCAGACCTGGGGCTATGGGCATGCCTACTAGGCATTTTACAGCCAGACAGAGATACACTGTCTGAACTCTGAACTGATCAGACGCCATAGGATAGCACTGACCCTACAGTAACCTGAGCTTGGGTTTTTCAAGGTGATAACTCTTTTAAAGCAGCTTCCATTCAACTCTGTGCACAGACAGGTCTTGATCATGCTTGGTCAGTGCCTGGGCAGAGTGCAAAGTCATGGATGGAAGCAGCCTGAGAGAGAAGCTTAATTAATAGATACAAACAAGGTCTAGCAGGCTTTGTGCTGAATCAGAGCACAGGGAAAAGGGCATACTTGTGGAATGTGAAAAACAAAAAAATATGTAATGCAGAGAAGGGGAATGTCAGTACACAGTTACTTGTGGCAGTGAGTCCCAGGGGTCATCCCTTGCTTAGCAGGGTGGATCGCTGGATGTCAGTGTAATTAGTGTCAATGGCTGAAGATACAGTAGCAATGGTTAAATCCAAAAAAAGCCTGTTGAAAGGTACATAAAGACTTGCTTCAGGGCCTGAGGCTGTCTGCGCTAGAGACTAAAAGGCAGATATCTCACTGTTGCCTACAGTCAGGGTTGCTGGACTGCCCTTTGGGACAGGAAGGACATTAGTGCCTGAGGACTTGGTCCATATTTGGAGCCAAATGGAGCTCAATACTGGATATTGCTCCCTGCACTCAATTTGTGTCCAGGCACAGTCAGGTTCCCCACCTTGCTGGACCTTGGTAGGCAGCTGCCCATGGTGATACAAACTCTGCCGCTGGCTCTGGCTGGCATTGATGCTGGCAGACAGGCTCCAGGGCAAATGTCCACCTGGATGGGCTCCCTCAGGGCTGGCAGAGCCCGGGGCCACCACCACGGGTGAAAAGAGCTGCTGCGTCTGCTCTACCTGTCTGAGGGCTTAGATTTAACTCTTGGGTCATCCAGAGCTGCCAGCATGGCACCTCCTGCCAGCACAAAATGGCCTTTAAAGTGGGAAGGGAAATGAGTATATAACACAAACAAACAGAAATTGGTTGACCAAGAATTCAGGGAGCGCAGTATAACTGCATACAAAACTGAGTTTTGCCTCAACCACCAATTTACCTTGTCTTGAGGGCACTGGAATATGTTAAGAGGCATCCAGTGGCCACAGACTTCAGCCGCTCGCAGCCAGGGCCCAGCGAGCGGCGCCAGCACTTGCTCCTCCTTGGAGCCCTTCCCATCTGGTGGATGTGGTGCCGTTCAGTTCTGCCTCCCAGCCCTAAACGTGCCCCTGACAGCCCCTGGACTGGACCTCCCCACCCTCTTGCCTTCCTGAACACCTCACGGGTATGCCTGGAGATGGGTCCTGGGGCTCCCAAAGGCAGCCCTGCTGAAGGGCTTGTGGATGCAAGGGATTGGGGATGCATGTCCAGAAAGAAGCAGTGACCACAGAGCGTGGCTCTTGCAAAGCATAGCAGGAAAGCAGGACATTAAGGTTGTCAGGAAGAATAATATATTTAACTCCCCCACCTGGAGGCAAAGTTTTGTGGTGGCCACACTGCAGGCTAAGCAGTCGTGAGACCGTAAGGGAAGAAACGCTCTCTTTTTGCAGTGGCAAGCACCAGACAGAGGACTAGGGTAGCTCTGCCATACTTAGCGGCCTGGAAACAAGTTGCTCTCTTTAGCGATGATAAGCAAAGATGCATTTAGAGGGCAGAAAGTCAGAGCTGAGCTTTGGCTTTTGGTTGTGGGATCTGTGATTTTTTGGTTTTTTGGCTTCCTTTATTTGTACACCATTGCATCATTCTCCTTCTTGCTGTCCTCCACCAGCGCTGCCCCAAGGAGCAGGCTGACCTGTGCGGAGCTCCCTGGACCCTGCCACACACCCAGCATGACGCAGCATTGCTAAATGGAAGATGAGGGGGCCCGAGGGAGCTGCGAACCCTGCAGTGGGGCTGACAGTGTTGTCCAAACACAGCTTCTGCAGAAAGCTCAGAGCGCATGATGTCCCCTCCTCTGCCTACAGGAAGATCTCCGTGGTCCTGGGAGCTAATTTTAGGGGCTTTGTCAGGGGTTGCAGAGCTGACTGTGAACATGGGCTCGGAGTTTGGCAGAGGTCTGGCATTTTCAACCCTATTTCCAACTGGTTCAGGCTGGAGCCTTTTAAAGACACAGCTGCCCCCGAAATCAGTGGAGAAAATGTTGCTAACCCTCCGTGGCTGAACTGCAGAAGCTGTGGGTCGCTGCAGCCCCCAGCTACAGCTGGTTAGCTTTTTAACCCAAGCTATCTTATCTCACGCTTTAGACTTTGGAGAGCCTGGGTTCAACTCTTGGCGCCTCAGCCAGGAAGCTGGCTGCTTTGGATGCTCTCCAGCGCTTATTTACAACACACATATGCAGTGTGGCCATTGATTTATACTCCAGGCAGCCTCCGCCCCAAAGAGGCAGATTTAGAAGCAGAGTCTCTTCAAAGCGAGAGTGAGCTCTGCTTTGTTCTGCCCTCAGCTGAGCCTGCCCACATCTGGATGCTCAAACCTAGGTAGTGGCGCTGGGATTTTCGGTGGAGGCCCCCAGCAGGATTAGATGTCCAGTTCAGAGTAGAAGTGCCCTGTCTCTTAAATCAGTGGCTTGGTGCTTCACAAGCACTGAGATTCTGCAGGCTTTGGCAGGGCTCTCTAACTGCTGGGAGTCTAATGCTGCTCCTGGACAGATTTAGGTTCCTAACTTTAGACCCCCACTTTGAAAATGTTGGCCTTTATGTTCTGAGCCCAAAGTATTTCTGCATGGTGACACACTGTCATCCCTTCTATTCCGGCACCCTACCGCCTACTCAAACACACCGGCCATGTTAAAACAGCCAAATCAAAGAATTTGTCTTTCTTCTCCCTCTTGTCATCTTTTACATATGGACTATTTCTGTCCCAAGACACTCAGTCTCCCACTGAAACGAGGCTTGCAAACTTCAAGTGAAAAATATCCTGTTTATTGCAAGAAGTGGAAAGCCAGTGCTGAGGCTCAGCAAGTTTTGGCTAGCTGATCTCTGCCCCCATAGTAGGAGCTGAGCATCCCGCTCTGCCGGGCTCTTCTCCCAGCACCCCCATCCTTGTGGCTCTGCTCCATCAGCACAAAGCCTGGCTAGAAGCAGCCTCACACCTGCTTTTCTTCAGCAGAAGATCTCCCTTTTCTTGGGCACATGAATCACTCTGTGACATTTTCAAGGATTTGCCTGGCGCTCAGGATCAAAGGCTCAGCACCTTCCTTGCGTGTGAACTTGTGCCAGTGTTTTCATAAAAAAAATAATTGTGTGCCCTGTTCAACAGACCTGGCTAATGGCAGGTTCTGAGAAGCACCTAAGTACCTGGTAGCAGAGATGTAATAAAGCCTGCTATACTTAGGCCCTTGCAGGCACTTCCAATTATAAAAATCTATTTTCGGACCTTTAGAACTGTCCTTTTTTAAAATTGTTCTTAGCAAGGAGCCTCAGCCTTGGGTTATATTTTTTTTCTTACATTAAAAAAACCCCACACATTGTTTTGCCTATTTTGAGCTAGGCGTTTGAAAAAAACAAACAGGTTTTCTGGTGGGAGAGTTATTTTTTGTGTTTGTGCAAGTAAAGAAAGGTGTGATTTATAAAAATTAAAGTCCACGGAGGATGCAAAATTTCCCTTTCCAAAAGACGGTTCTAAGCATGTTTTCTGAGGTGTTTTTTGGGAGGAGGTTGCAGGGCTTGAGGTCTTGCTTTCAAAGAGAAAGTGCTCTCTGAGGTAGAAAAAACCTCTCAAGAGAATCACTGAAGACTTCTGACACCCTGTCTGGCCCAACGCTCATTTGGATGGAAAGCAGGGGCCAGTTGCTGGTGGGGAACATTTTCCTCCTCACTTGATGGTTTGGGAGTACGATCTATAAAAGACCAGACAGAACATCTTCCGACTTGAGGAGGAGAATGGATACGTGAAGTCTGGAGCATTTTAGCTGCCTTCTAAATAAAAAGGCAGAGGAATTTAAATATCTTTTTTTTTTTTCTTTTTAATAACCTAACCAGCGAAGACTGGGAAATACATAGCCAAAGACCAGCTCTGCATTGAGCCAATTCTGTAGCAAAAGTGCAATTCGGGCCTAAATGTCAAATGTAAATTT
This sequence comes from Burhinus bistriatus, assembly GCA_013397275.1. NCBI lineage: Eukaryota > Metazoa > Chordata > Aves > Charadriiformes > Burhinidae > Burhinus > Burhinus bistriatus. Next base: position 40,672 of record VYXH01001721.1, read on the forward strand.
AAATTTCTTTCATGTTGGTCACGTTCTCCCCGGCTGCATTATAATTTAGTGGGAAGGATGCTGTATTTGGGATGGACATGGAAAAGCAAGGTGTGCAGCCTGGTGCACAGGCTGGGATGCAGCTCAGGGGGGCCCAACGCCTCTTCCCCTGCCTCCCCCCTTCTCCGCAGGGGCCACAGGAGACCTGAATTAGCAGCGGTGCCGGCGTGTCTCAGCCACACAGGGGGCCCCGAGCCTGGGCAGTGCACAGAACTATATATGCAGCAAAGTTGTTTCTTGCGTGGGCTTCATCTGCAGTGAGGTAGAGGGGTCATGGGCGTGCAGGCAGCGCCTTGCCTCAACAGGCAGCAATGGCCGGGCACTCTCGGGCGAGCAGTGTCAGAGGGGTGGCTGAGTCAGCGGGGGTGGCTAGGACACCTCTGGGCGGTGAGGAGCGAAGGGTGGTGTGTTTCTGCCTGCTTGGTGCAACACAGTGCTGTCAGCGACCTGTGAGCTCGGGGCCAGACGCACAGAGCAGCCTGTTGGCTTTCCCACCACGTCCACGTTCACATGCCCTGCCCCATGGGCTTCTGGAGTCTGTACGGACAGAGTGAGCTCCAAACTTTTTTTGCTTGCCAGTGTGGGCATGTTTGAGCCAATTCTGTGTCTTGCTGTAGAAACAAGCAGCTGGCAAAAGAGGAGAGGGTCATGGCTTGGTGAACTAGCCCTGGGAAGGCACTGTTGCCCATGCAGATGGGAGGTTGGGCTGGAACAGGAGGCTTATGGTGCCCGGAGAATAGATGACAGCATGCCGTGGGGTGCGAAGGGTTTTTAAGGGTAGCACCAAGAGTGGTGGTTGATTTAACCAAGAGGTGGTGATTGATTCAGCACAAATGGGTGGAGAAGCCTCTGGAAGAGCTTTGTCCCATCACCTTTCATTCCTCAGCAGCTGACCTTTCAACAGCACTCCCAGGAGTCAGGGGGGAACTAGTCTGGGTGGCTCTGTCTAGTCTTTGCATGGTATGGGCCTGCTTGTGGGTTGCCCACAGACCACCAAACCAGGAGAGACACCAAGGAAAAGCAAGACCATTGCCAAAAGAAGAGGTAACCACATGTGCTTTTAGATGCTCTGTGGCAGCCCCGGCCAGGGAAGAGCAGCATCAGTGCAGAGACTTTGAGGTGGCTTGATTGCCTGTGTGCATGAGGTAGATGTAGGCTCCTGGCTTACCACTCTTTCTCCAAGTGCTCCTCTGTCCTGGGAAACCTCTCCCCAGGTCAGCTGTCAGGCTGTGTGCAAGGACTTGAGCTGAAACCCATGTCAGATCCTGCAATCCTGCAAAAGAGTAAGTGACTGGCTCCTGCACTGCAGGCTTTGGGCATCTCTTGGGAGCTGGGAGCTGTCGCGGTGTTGTGGTAGGTTTTGGACATAACTGAGGGAGGAGACATAGGGAGAATGACAGCTTTTACTGGATCAGATGTTACAGATGGAGAAAAACAAGTGAACTTTTGTCCATATATGTCCTCCTTAGGGGTGTCTGAAAGCTCGCCTGTTTTTTCTGCCGATATCTGTTGGTCCAATAAGAACTACCACTGGCCCCTCCAAACCTTGCTGTGGGAGCCGAAAGGCAGCTTGAAAAACCAAACTGAAGCAACAATGCGTAATTTTCTGTAATTGGAGACAATATTCTCTTAGCTCAGTTTTTCACAGTGTAGCGGGAGAAATGCTGACATGTTTCCCACAGCTGAATTCAACTTTTGGCACCAAAATCTGGCAAAGCAAAGAGCACCTTATAGTGTCTATGACCGGTATTGCTAAAGCTGCTTGTGCACTGGTCTTCTCCTTGGCTCTGCTTGGCGGAGTACACGGCGGCACGTTGTAAAGCATTGCTTCCAAGAGAAAACAGCAGAGAGTGCCTTCAGACTGCAGCCCTGGGTTTATATTTGACCAACAGCGATGTCACCTTCTGCTGTTCCTAGGCAGACTAGAGGGTATCTCAGCCGGAGGAAGAGAGGAGGAAGGAGACCAGAAACAAGAGACGCAGGAGGAATCCAGACAGATACAGTCCAGCTCGGTTGGGCTAAGATCTTCTTGGCTTGGCAGATGCCTGACCCGCCAGAGGATGGTCAGCATGCCCAGAATGAGGAGGATGGCTGCAAGCACTCACACTGTCTGGCCTGGCAGCAGGGAGGTGACCTTGACAGACTGCTCCAAGTGCCAGGGCAGCCGGAGGCGGGAGGGCAATTGGACCCAAGTCAAAGATCACGGATCACTCCGGAGGGAGAAGAAGGCATGAGCCGTAGCAACCAAACTTGTTTATAACTTGTTTCTTGGTATGTGAATGACAGGAAGGCAGGAGGTGTCTGAGGCAAGGAGCTCCTGCCTGCACACAGGATATCTGGTTTAGCAAATTAGCCTCCTTGTTGCCTAAAATACCCTAATGTGCTTTACTATCCTCTCTAGTCATTATAAATACATTCATATATATATATATATATGTAGAGTTGGTCAGTTCCACTATGATATGGGTTGCATCCAGTCACGTTTCTCCTCCAATAACCCAGACAAGCGGGGGACCGTTTGCTGGTTACTCTTTGGTGCTCCCAGCGCTCTGCAGCCAGTCCTCACTGCACGGATGCCTGCATCTGCTTTCCCAGGGAATAACGTTGAAAGCATAGGAGCTGCAGACTCTAATTTCCATCCAAAAGACTACGATGAAAACCTGGAGGGGAGTAACACTTTCAGCTATATGCTGCAAAGGCGATTTAAAGCATGTTTCACTTCCTGGGAAAAAGGTGTTCAAAGATAAACTATTCCTTAAAACCTGAATTAAGGACTTCTAGAAGCAAAAATACTCTCTAAGTTTTATTTTAGTATAGCTGGATGTGCAGTTTCTTCCAACCACCAGGATGCTTTTAAGTGCACTCATGAGCAAAACCCACTTCCTTCATCCCTGGGACAATAGGGCAATAAATGGGAACATCTCTCCAGGGCCCTGTGTGGTCTGGAGCAGCATTACTCAACCTGCAAGCCAGACAGCAGCCAGGCCAAACAACATGCAGAAAAGCAAAAATGGACGGAAATAAAAAAGATAGAATAAAATGCATAGCTTTTGGCCTGAATTTCCATCAGTGGGAATATGAACATTATGGCTACACTGCAGGAAACAGCTGGCACTGTTCAAAGAGGGTAGATGACCAGGGGAGAAGGATACCCTTACCACCAGCAGTTAATCTGCAGTTCACACAACTAAGAGCAGCTGCATGTGACTTGTACCAGGGAAGATCAGCTTGAAGAGCAACCTGAGACCATTGCTCCCATTTCTGCTCAGGGTTCAACAATACCAGCATGAAATGCCTAATTCAAAGTCCTCTGAAGCCATGAAAAATGTTTCCTGCCTACCTGCTTGGGCAAATATTGGTTGTGGATCCGTCCCGAAGGACAGAATCTGAGCCATTTTCCTTAGCCCACCTGTGGCAGGCCTGTACAAGCTTTTACTAATACAGTGCTTTTTAAGAGTAATTCAGTCTGATGGAGAAGGGTTGTGGTAAAACTGCCTCCTGCTCCTAGAATTTTCTCCATTATATTACTCATGCTCTTTAAAATATCTTACCTATTAATTTTTCTGCTCTTTTTTTTTTTT
>VYXH01001721.1:44333-225390 GCA_013397275.1 Burhinus bistriatus
TTTTTTTCTTGAGTACTTGTCAGTGCTGCCATGGGCTGTGCCCTCCATAGTGGAAATTAAGAGACATACCAGCCCTGTGCCTTGAGAGCCAGCAATTGAACTGTGCCTGAAGTAGGCTGGAGTTGGAAGTGTCAGTCATACTAGGAACCACCAGCCAGAAGGCTGCTGTGCAACAACATCTGGTACCACTGCAAGGAGTTAGGAGATGGAAAAGCCAGGGATTTGTGCACATTGTCTCTTTTTTTTTTTTTTTTAATTTTATTGTGCAGAGCACATGAGACATCAGAAACAAAGCACAGCAAACAAACAAAAAAACCCCCTCAAAGTCCTGGAAAACAGTACTCCTAATGGAAATCAAATCTGAAGTATTGAGGCTGGGTGGTGATGAGTGGTTGGTCTTCAGAGTTCGAGAGAGGAAATGAACAGGTGAGGAGCTCCTACACTCCACCCCAGCTCTCCTGCTTGCAGCAATGCAAAGGGAATGAAACCAGCAAGGAAATGTGCTCTCCCCACAGGGAGGTGAAATTGTGATCCTCAGCAGGGTCTTACAAGTTTCTGTAGGGCAGAACTGCACAGCCTTCAGTGCTCTCCTGGGATGCTGCAAGAATCCTCTCAGTCTGAGATGCAGCTTGCTGTGGGGAATCGCAGAGGACAGAAGGTTCAGAGGAGGTCAGGAGACAATTGAAGGTGGATACCACAGGGACTTGCTGCAGTGCCCAACTCAGGAAACCCCTTTGGTGCTATTTTCTAAAAACTGGAAGAATATTTGAGTGGAAAGACGACTCTGTTCTGGTCTACATCTAATATGCTTTCCCTAAGCATTTCCTACCCGGCTGAAAATGATTACTGGGGTAAATGAGCCTCCAGCCTGATCTGATGTACCTAATAACTTCTGACAACCATAGAAAATAGCAAGGGATGACAAGAAGGCATCTAGTCCCTCTCTGACCTGCAAGGCAGATCAGCTTATTTCCATACATCTTTCCCAGGGGCCTTTGATCCCTCCTTACCATGGAGGAGGACTGGCCTACAGCACCACCAGCCCTAGTGTCCTACCCCAGAAAATGACATCTGGGAATGGGATGTTGCTGCCAGAGGAATTCAGCCAACCTACACCCTCTTCCTGAGTTGCTCCCAATAAGTGTGGTGACTGGTAATAGGTTACAGCCCAAAGGATTTGATTTGGCAGGCTGCAAAATAGTCTTCAGAATGTAGACTGGCCAGCCCTGGTTTCTCTCTTTTAGGACACCCTTCCAGTAAAGCAAGGAGCACAAGCTCTACAGGCAAACTGATACTCCAAAAGAGTACAAGTGGCCAATACATCCAGCCAAAATGGTGATCTCCTGGAAGCATTTTTTCTGTTCTCCATTTCCATGTGGAAGAGCTGTCAAGCGTCAATGGCTGTGCTGGAAGCAATCCTGCATCCTCACCAGCATGGAGCTCTTCTAAATCTGTCTCCCCTTTGTGATGTGTTCCTGTTTTCCAGATATTGTATTAGAAAGGGGAGTCCTAATCCATTCAAAGAAATATAATCATAAATGCTGTTACTAAGTTGATAAGGCAGAATTGCCTTATCACATATACGATCATGTAACACCTACTTCACATCCAAGTATCGTCTCTGCTCATGCTCAGGGCATCTCTGGTACTTGCAGCTTTTCCTACCTCGATTGAAAGGTGAAATGGGATATATCTGGAGGACAATTATCCCAGTCCTTCCTTAAAACTCATCCTTTACTATGTTTTCTAGAGGGAATAAGCCATTGTTAGGGGTATTTCAGTGTCATTCTGTCTGCTGAGAACCTTGTTCAACACATACTGTTATTCTTGCAGATGAATAGCTCTCCTGATGCTTTCTGCATTTCCTTCACCTGTTAGTGTTGCCCGTTTACTGTAGAACACCTCTGCCATATAACAGGTCCACAGGCAACAGAGACTTCAACTTTTTGTGCTGTGGAAGGCCACACAATGATCAGAGCCATGGCACTAAATTGTTTTAAACCACATGTTTTTTACAACATGTCTGCACAGGTCTTTGCACAAGAGTGGGGCATCTAGATGTCTTTGCCATCCAGGCAATAGCATTCAGTGTGGTGCCAGCAGAAGGAAACTCTGAGGCTGCATAGAAGAGGAATGGGTAGTAGCAGGGGCCTGAATCAGCAGGTTCTGCTGTTCTCTATTTCAGTTCTGCTTGTAGCCCTGTAGTGATGTTAGGGGCTATCCTTTCTCAGCCAAGAAGACCTGACAGCCTTTTGGGAGAAGCTTCTGTCAGTTGATCTGGCCACTGATAGATTTTCTCTAAAGAAAATATAAATATCTTGAACTGGATTGTCACGGCAGTGCAGGTAAGCAAGACCCTGCCCAAGTTTTAGTGCCCCACTTAAAGCACTTCTGAGATGCATCTGTATCTTGGGTGTGAAAAGCATGGGCTACGCATATGATGTGTCTCTGGGGAATGCATGTCCTGGGAGGAGGCAGAGGTGTGGCTCCACCGCTGTCATTCCCTGTGGAGCTGCTGGAGGCATGTGCCGGTCAGACCTGGTTATTGTTGGCCATCGAGTGCCCCTCCATGAGAAAGCAGTGCTTCGATACCATGGGTATGGTCTGAGGGAAGGTGTCATTTCTCACAGCATTTTCAAAGAAGGTACATGTCTTTCCAGCTTATTGAAACATTTGTTTTGACTTTTATAACACAGTATAAAAGCCTTAAAGTTTTGTCTATTAAATTGCCATGCCATAATATTATGACGGGTCATGGCATAATAGTCTTACTGTTTTGACTCTGAAGCATGCTATGACATGGGTCAAGCTGATGAAATCAAAATGAAATTAATGTTTTGTTTTGACAAGATTGTGTTTCTGTTTCATTTGTTTGATTAAGTCAAAACAAAAGTGCCAGCTGGATTTTTCCAAAATGCGGTCTCAAAATTACATTTTCTCATTCAGGTGTGGATCTTGAATGGGCACCATAGCCTTGTTTTGTGCTCAGATCATAGTGGGAAAGTTGTGCATGGGTAGCACCTCGGAATAACACTTCAGTCCCTGATTTGCTGAGGACTGTACTTGTCTCTTTACCAGCTTTAGCAAAGAGCTTTTTGCAAAAGTATGGTCTGGGCCGGTGGGTCCAGCGTCATACTTTGAACTGTGCCACCTTCTGCTGTTGTAGTTTCCAGTCACCCATCCCTTTTCTTTAGCCAGCTGGAACCCAGTCCAGAAACAGGGTGAGAAGAAAGAGCTCTTGAAAAGCAGCTTTGTGATCTGTTGGGCCAGGAAGCCTCCAAAATATGCAAAAAAACTGTCCTAGAACAGCAGGATGTCTGTAAGAGGTCAGTGGTGCAGACATGCTCTGTGTGGCTGCAAGCCTGGTCCATCTCTTATTCACATGGCACGCAGAATTCACGGTCTTTTAATCCTATTCCTAGCTCTTGCTGCACACATGTTGTTAGGCAAGTGTCTGCCCGCTTTCCCCTCCCCGTCTTTGTCTAGTTGGACTGAAGTGTCTCTGAGAGTGAGACTTAATTACTTTGTGTACAAAGCACCTGGAGCATTGTGGGGGTCTCAATCTCTGCTTCTGGTGACTGGTAACGCATCCTTTCCATTGTGCAGTTTTCTACCCTGAATATTTGCTTTCATGGTAATATATTTATTTCCCTTGTTTATACCACCTCTTTTTTTTCCCCCTAGGGTTTCCCTTTGTTTGCCTGGTTGTGCTCTGATGCACAGGTATTTATCTAAGTGGGGTCTGCTGTATTTGTACCAGCCCAGGTGGCATGTAAGATGCAAACATCAGACACCTCTATACATAACCCCAGGTTTCCTGGATGATTGATTAATAGCTTTCTCCCTTATCGGCTTTTCTTTCTCATAACTGGGGGTCAGCTTGCATGGGTTAACACCTTCAGGGAGGCCCTATTTCCTATATACATCAGCTTTACTGACTTCTTATTATCTCAGCCCTATCTGAACCTTTGTTCGATTCAAGAGGTAATTAAATTCAAAGCCAAAGCAAATGTCAGGGTGATAATGAGACAGATAAGATTAAAAAAACTTTTTTTTTTTTTTTTTTTAAGACCTGACACATACCTGAAGTGCCTGTTGGCCCACAGCCAGTGGAAAGTTTCCTTTCTCACCTGGATATAGTCAGAAAAGTGACCATGTAAAAAATGGCACCACCTCCCTCTAGGTGTGTGCTGCTGAGAACAGCACCTACCTGGCAAAGCACTCGAGCATATAAGTATTTGCCCCGAAATTGTTTGCTCATGTGCTTAAATTTAAGCACGTGCTTAAGTGTTTTGTTCAACCAGGGCCTCAATCCAATGCAGCCTGAGTGGGTGTAATTCGGCGGGTGCAATTCCATTCATTTCAGTAATGCCAGCGGGAGCCCTGGCCCAGAATGACTCCGGGCTGCGGACTTCACTCTGCTACTCCTGCCCAAAGTCCAAGGTGAGTGCCGGGGCCTCACTGCACTGCCCAGTTTGCAGGAGAGTTCAGAAATCACGCAGTAGCTCCTTTGGGCTGCTCGACGCCTGCATCACCTGCTAGCCTTCCCCTTTCTCCGTGTCCTTTTGGGCTGGAAGGATGGGCATGCCCTCTGCTGATCCCTGCCCTGGGCTAAATTTTTCTCAGCAAGAGCCCCCAGGACCCTGCTGAGGTTTAGGGGAGATGGTGCAGGGGACGTCGTAGGCTCTCCCTGCATCAGGGGCTGTCCACGCTCCCTTTTGCCTTTCTGCATTGAACGAGTTTATAATCTGAAGCAGACCTATGGTGTAATTACCAGGGGTTGGGGTGGAGAAGCCACTAATCAAAAAGAGCTGGAGTTTTCCTAGGGAGCTTCAAAACTCCCCGCAAGCAGGAGAGCCTGTGAAGGATACACATGTTGCTGGCTAGGCAGCCCCTGATGGTTAAAGTTTTACTTAAGCCCATGTGTTTTTCCACTGGGTATTTTTATCCTCTGAAGTCTACTGCACTTGGCTACATACAGTAAACACATCCCTGTTGTTCTCTCACACGTGTTTACTTTGCAGCTGGGGGAGCGCAGCTCACCATGCTAGCTGTTGGTTCCTAAGTGAAAACAAAGCACTCAAGCACCCCAGAAGCCCCAGTGCCTCCTGCCTCTCCTTGCTGGCCCATCTCCTCCTGTGGCCTCCTTGCCTTTGAACCCCGCTGGCTGCCTTCCTCCCAGGGCAGGGGGCAGACGCACCTGAGACCCATGCTCTCGTCAGCAGCCCTTTTGCAGTCTGGCTCCCGTTCTGCTCTGTAGCCTCACCAGCAGCATTTAGCTTTTCTCTCCTGCTCCCAAACCTGCCAAGAAAAAGCAGCTGTCCTGATAAGCCTCTCACGCAGTAGGTGAGAAGCAGATTTATTATCTCATACCTGAGTGCTGAGGAGCAGAGGCAGAAAGACAAACATCTCTGTGCTGAGGTGATGCAAAGAGCCCGGGATGAAGTCAGGAGCTGAAGACAGGTGTCTTCTGCATTGGTGCAGGACCTGCACGTGGCCTTTCAGCAGCTCTTCCACCCTCAGTGTTTTGAGGTGCATGCTAGCCACCAGTATGGTGATTCCACAGGGCTCTGCAACTTGAAGAAAGACATTGAAAGTGATAACACCAAGGTCAAGTAATTATGTAAGCAGCAGAATTTATTAGTCTCTCTCCTATGGCTCTGTCCATTGTGGATTCTTTGATATTTAACAATATGTCCAAGCTCCTCCCAGAATCTTTACTCTAAGAAAGATAAGCATTTTTATTCTCTCTCCCTTAACTAGATGCCAGTTTTTAAAAAGCAGGTAGAAATTCGAGATCTCTTGAAGTTCCTGTGCCTTTGCTGGTGGGTTCAGAAGCAGGGAGGGTGTGGGGTTGCTGGCCATCATAGTTGCACAAACCTTGTTCCATCAGGATACTGAGCTAAAAATTGTTGTCATGAAGCTCTGAAAATAAGCAAACAAATAGCAAGCAAGCGAAGGAACTGGTTGGGAGAGGTCAAGTTCAGCACAAAGTGCTGCCATTACAGCCACACTTCACCTCTGTGCTGTGGGTGAAGCTTTGGTTTACCTAAATAACTGCCTGTCTCCTCCCCAACATTTGTGTCTGGGGAGTTTTTGACTGGAAACTGGTACGCTGCAGCTGCAGACGCTTCTCTCCTGCTGTAATCTGAATTATAATAATTTTTTGAAATGCTCTGAAAATAATACTTTACGGCTTCAGCCGTCCATTATTTATTGACTGACTCACTTTGGAAAACATATAGAAGAGAAAAGTAGAGTTTAATATTAAGACATGAAGAAAGATCAATGTCATTTTGAATGCATATTGTGAATACATGTTTAATTGTATTAGATTATACATACTAGGTTGAATACATAAAGGTTATATAAAACACCTATCAGAAAGGGCGCAGATTCCAGACTGAAGTCTTTTGAAACTGTTATCACATATTTTTTATTCATAAGGATAAGCTCTTTTTCTAAACAGGTTTAAAAAAGAACTGTGGTCAAATAAAAAAGAATCACCCCTTCAAATAAACAACTAAGCCCACACATTTAGCAGATGTGGTTCTCGTCATGTCTGGGACAATACCAGAGAAGCAAAACAAAATTTGCCCTGACATTTGCTGCCTGAAACCTCCTCCCTGCACATGGGATGAAAGGCAAGCAGGCTTTACCCATAAAGGTGGGAAAGCCCTTTAAGATCCTGCTGCCTGTCTTTGGATGGGTTGACCGAGGGATTGCTTGGGTGTGCTGATAGGTGGCATGTCCTACCAGAAGGAAGCCCCCTGTGTAGAGAAGAAGGTGAGGGGCTCTTTCCCTGCTCCCCGTGTCTTGCTCCCACCCAGAGCAGATCCGGGAGCTCCTGAGGTCAGGGCACAAACCGCAGCCTCCCTGGGGCGGTGGTGACTCACTGTGAGACATTGCATGCTGGCAGGCAAAGCCAACAAATGCCACCCTGGGAAAGGCGCACGAATGTGCGGTGGGTGGCAGACAGCAAGCAGGCCACCTCCCTCTGGAGGCAAGAGTGGGGAAGCGGGGTGGCTGCCGTGCTTCAAACACCACAAGGACATTTGGATGGCGCCGAGAGCAAAGGTGCCCGCTCACTGCCATGACCAAGGGATTTGCAGAGATGGGTAAAACGTCTCTCTGGGGTCAGGACTTGCCTTTCACCAAACGCCAAAGCCCAGAGAGGAAAACTTCATTGTTCTTCTATGAACATGTTTCATGGCTGCTGCTGCAGCTGGGGAGGTTCCTGAGCAGCGGGCGTATCACTGCAAAGCTCTCCTACTTCTAGCTCCAGGTTTTATCTTGCTTCCAGCCTCTGTGCAATGGGTCGAAAATGACAAACCAGCCTGAAGTCACGTCTGTTTGGTGCATTCGCTTACTCCTAGGCCCTGCCCAGCGTGGTGCTGGGAGGGTGCCCCCAGGACAGCTGGACCAAGTTCATTCTTGGCGTCAGGGAGCTATACATAAGGTCTGCCTGGCCCAAGTAAGTGACAGCCCCCAACCGAGGCTGTGGAAACAGGGGAGCTGAAGGCTGTGGAGAAGAACTGAGTAACATGAAGGCCAAAACGTAAAACTTACTGTAACTCCTCCTCCCTTTTGCTGCTTTTCTCAGTCATAAAAACTCAGCAGGGGACGTTTAAAATGCCATGTCATGTAAAATGTCATGTAAACGCTCATTCAGTTTGCGATGCTTGATACAAGATTTGATCAGAGTAATGGGATCCAGCTCATACTGCTGCAGCCCATGTACACAGCTGAGGGGAAGGGGAATTGCACCTCTGCTCACAAAAGATCCCATCAGGGCACTCAGACTGAGGTGAGCTGGCAGGGTCCCACAAACATGGTTGACTCTTCCATTGCAGTCCTTGCACAGAGGCCACAGAAGTACAAGAAACAATTTACTTGCTGAGGAATCAGGAACAGAAGAGGGGGGCAACCAGCTGCTCACACCTGGTATTGCAAAATTGGAGGCAGTGGACTGCTGCTGGGTTTTGTGGAGTATTTCATGGCCATGTACGCAGCCTTTTCAGCATGGGACCACCCATTTTCAGGTGAGGTTGAGATGCTGAGGACCAGATTGTGAAAGATGCCCTTGCCTTTTCCTGGGAGTATAGAAATTTGTCTGTATGTACAGGGGAGATCTGGTCACGCAGCTGCTGATACATGCAGGCAAAAATGAAGATATAAATTTCTGCAGCAGCAAAAATGGTGGGATCAACGTGCAGCTGAAAGACTGAGACAGGCAGCATGCCCATGACATCCACAGCTTGGAAGTTATAAGCAGAATGAGACGCTGCATGGAATCTGCCATTCACCTGATGTGCTGCCAAAAGCGGTATTAAAAAATAGCATAGGCTCGAACATGCTACGGGGCTTGGGATCAGATTTTCTAGGTTCTCGTGGAAAATCAAACCAGCATTAGTTTGATTTTCCAGCCCATCTAGGGTTTGGTTAAGGAAGCATTTTCCATGGCTCTGTTCTCTGGCCGGGAGCAGAACGACAGATGTGCAAAGCTGTGGAGCGGCTTCCAAGGTATCTCCCAAACACAGCATCCTGCTGTCAGCCCTTAGCAGAGACATTGCTCCATTTCTCCCCTCATTTGTGGACTCTGGAAGGAGTCTCCCTTCAGGTATCTTTCTAGGACTGCAGAAAAGAGCTTGAGTAAAGAAATAGGCAGTTCATAAACCCCCGCATTTTACTTTCTGTTGGTACATTGGGCCAAATCTTCACTGTTCAGTAATAAAAGGTGGTTCCTTATGGTGGAAAGGGCAGGGTGGGGGAAGGAGGAGTGTAGAGAAAGGGCTGATCTAAAGGAATGTAAGAAGTTTTTAAGCCATTCTTTACTCATTTTGCTTAGACACCCTTATTTTTCTTGTAATGGGGCACATCTCTTGCCAAGTTTCAAGTGCTCCAAAGTCTGGCAAATCATCTTCATGCTGCTCTCACTTTAACAGGGGGCACTTGGCAGTTTCAGTTTCACTTTACTTCTCTTTGGATGAGTCAGCCCCTTTCACCAAGATCTTTTATTTATGATCACCCTGTCAAAGAGACAGAAAATAGAAATCTATTTCAATAACTGCAGAGAACTTTCCTTCCTGAGAGCTCTAAGCCTGGAAACTTGGAGGAGGCTGCACTGACAAAAGTCTTCTCCAGGGCTGAGCTCTGGCGTCAGCTGCTGTTGCTTATGGCTTTCGGGAGAGGAAACACCACCTCATCCTTCTGCTCCCATAGCTCAATATCCTTGCAACTGGTTTGGTTTTCGTTTTTTAACAGTGGTAAAAGCTATTATCTCATAGGATGAATTGGTAGGATTGGTTCATTTGCGCATTCGGTGTCTCAGCGGAGACCTTAGGCTTGGCCCTGGGGAAAATGAGGAACAGAAGTCTTTTCCTTTCTGTGGCAGCAAGAAAGAGCTCAGAGAAGATGTGGAAGAGCTCATTGTGGTGCATTGGTGATCTCCCATGTGCTAAGGTGTCGTATGCATGGACCAGGAAGCCCCAGGACTGCCTGGGAGAAGTATGAGGAGGGAGGTTCCTCAGTCTCCTTTAACCTGGAGTATGAGGGGACACTGGAAACCTGAAAATATTGTCTTCCTTTAAAGTCATACCAGGACCTACTATAGTGGCTTCGTACACTATCCACGTGCTGGTCCCTGTTGCTATCCAGGACAGTTTCCTGTAAGGGAAACAAATCTTGCTCTTAAACCGGTGGGGTGAACTGGACAGCCAGACTCTTCCTGGACCATGCACTTGGACCTGCTGTTAATACAGCCTCAGAACCCACCTCAGTCAGTGCCAGAGGATGTCACTTCTGGCTCAAGCCTACGGGGATGTTGCTGAAGACGGCGTTATCCTGCCAGATTTTTTTTCTTTTGTTTGTTATTTTCTCCAATAACAAGAAACTTTTGAGGAAAGGTTTCTTTCTTTTCCACTCCTTGGGAGTTTGGTAACTAGTCACAATGCCAAGTCAGCAACCATATTTGTACAACCTAACCAGAACCACTGAGAGGCTAAATACATTCAAAGAGAGGACTGAGGGGATTTACTTCTGTTCATTCCTAGGATTGTGTCTGCAAGAAACGTAGGAGTGAACCCTCCTAGCCAGACCTACGGTTCTGCCATCATCGCAATAGAGACCAATAGAGATGTTATACAGGAAGGAATTATGTTCTTCAGCAAACCCATTAAGAAGACTTTGGCTTGAGCTCTGAAGGTTTTATGTCCTTTCTGTGCCTCTTAGATGCCTATGTTCTTTGCCTAACAGATATAGAGGTGAATCCTGCGCAGAGGTAAACAGAAGAGATAAAGACTCTGAAGCCCAGAGCTTGTTTATCTGGTGTCTGTTTAAATGCCATACAACAAAGCTTTATTAGCACAAAGCAGCAAGGTCTGCATGTGGCCAGAAGTCTCTCCTGCCTGTTGTCTCTGTGTAGCCCACATACTCACTCTTTATCCCTAGTTTATACAGCTGGTCTGAGGACCACCCCAGGTAACAAAGAAAACATCAGCTCTTGAAAGATCTGCTGGGAATAGGAAGATGTCGTATTATTTACCCGGTTTGGATTTATGCATGTGTGTGTGTGTTTAACAAGGAGCCCAGTGCCTGCTGGACTCCTGAGGCTGGAATTTATACAGGCCAGCATTTGGCTGCTGCAGTTTATCTTGAATGCAAGAATAATAAACTCAGCTGACAGGATGATGTATGCAAAGCATCTTCTCCTCCCATGGCGTGTGGTAGAGGTGTCTGGTTTGCAGGGAGTCCTATTATTAAGTGATTAGCCTTGCAACATTATCAATATCAGATTGCTGAAGGGCTTTGGGGGATCAGCAATACAGTAGGACTTGATGTCCATCCATCATGGTGACAGTCAGATACAGATGGTGGTGTGAGAGCGTTACCTGTGTAGGTGAAACAGATGTGTGGATTTGTCACGTGAAGGGTCTCAGAGATATTTGCAAAAGAAATCAAAGCTGTGCCTTCAGTATCGTTAGTTCCATTATGAGATAACTTCCAGTACATTGTTTTAATGGCTCTCTTTGTCTCTTCCTTGCTTGTGCTATTACTGGCTCTCATTCAGCAAGAACAAAAACAAAAACCATTGAATATGGTATTTTCTTGACTTTTCAGGCGAGGCTGATTTATTCACCCCTAATTAGGTTTCAGCATCCAGGCAGCTTCAGTCTTCTCTTTGTGCTTCTGCCAGTTCAGATGGTAACTCTGGGATCTTAGGAAGCCCGGGTCTTTGGCTTTTTTTTTCATCACCTAAAATGGTGCTGAAAAGACCATAAAACCCCAAGATCTTACTGTATTGGATATGTTCACCCTGAATAATCATTAAGACCCACATCTTCAGAGGTAGATCAAGTACTTCAGAGGATCTGACTGCAACTATTTAAATTGCATCCTGCTCACATCATAAATAATGCTTATGCATTTTATAATGCAAGAAGCTCTTCATGGCCACACCTCACCATACATGTTTCCTCTTGTCAATACTTTTTATCTTACCCTAGCTGTGACACCAAAATCCCCTAGGTAAGGGCTTACTATTGCAGTTCATTATATAAATTTACAGTGCTGTATACATGAGTGATTACAGTGGATTGTGTATCTGTGGGAATTATTCCTCTTCGAAGTGCAACTTCTCCCCTGACACAGGATGACGTTCAGAAGAGGAAACATTAAGAAAGTACAATCAAGCCAGGCTGGCACTTCTAAGAAAATTTGGGTCTAATCCATCATGTCGACATGGAGCAGGCTGGAGTCTAGTTTCTAAAGCCTTTCTAATTTCCTTACCTCCCGGTAGGTCTTCAGTGTCCTGTGGGGCTGACTAAGTGTCATGGTTTGATCATATGTTCCTGGGAGGTAGAGCTTTTAATCCTGAGATTTGGACATGTCAGCAGACACTTCCCCGATCCCACCCATCTCAAAAGCGAAGAGGGAAAAGGCCGCAAAGAATCCAAATCCCTCCTGACCAAAATGCTCATGTGCTGTCTGTCTGTGCAGCCATGTTCTGCAGGAAAGCTGAAGGCCAAGTCTCTCTAAGCATTGCTTTGGAGCTTGAAGCAGCATTTCAGATGCTTGCAGAAATTCATCAAGCAGTTGTGGAGGGAGGCAGATTGAGTGAACATGGGGAAGACCGCATTGCCTGGCAAACTAGAAGGCCAGTTCAGGTATCTGAAATCCTTTGCTGTCTGCATTGCTTCCCATTTCTCAAACATGTGGGAGCTCCTACAGCATCAGCTTGCCTCTACCTAGGAGGACATATTTTTGGGGAAACAGGACCTGATCCACTAAGGTCAGTGGAAAGTCACCCGTTGGTCCTAATAGGCTCTGAAGTGGGTCCCAGAGGGGCATTGTACAACTCAGTGATGTTACCCAGATCCTTCATTTGCATTTTGTCTTGTCTTCTGTTTCCTGTTATCTGTTTTCCCTCCCGAGTGTGGAGACAGATTTATCCTAGCAATTTACAAAACAACTTCTGCTTCTCTGTTGTGAAATCACTTGTATTATTTTTTCATCCCCTGACTTCCTTTGCACAAAAACCACCTTTGCTTTTCCTACAGCACGTTTACCTCTAAGCCACCCAAGTTTCAAACCATCATTTTCAACCAGCCAGCTCCATAAGCAAGTCGCAGTGTTGTTTTTTTCCATGATAAACTCCAAAGAGCAGAAGTTGTTTGGCAAGGCAGGATCAGCACCACTTCCCTGTTGATCTGGGTTTTGTGCTATCGTGTATCATATTCGATGGGTCCTGTGTGTGGCATCACACCCCCCACACCACACACCCCACACTGCACACCCCACACCCCGCAGAGCCGGAAAATGGAGCTGAACTCCCAGCAGCAAAGTTTTATCTGAGCTTTCAAATCTTCTTTTGCACTGTAGGCAGCTTGAAGCAGATTGAACCCTAATGGACTGTTAGGCCAATTTGGACTTGCTAACTGCTGTTGTAAACATAAGAAATGAGCTGGGACAGAGAGGAGCAAAATGCTTCAGAATATATATGTAATTCTCTGCTAGCACTTCTGTGGAAGAGCCAAAACGGATATTGCTGTCACTCAAATTTCCCTCCTGCCATTTACTTTATCATCCCTGCCCCACAAGGCAATGCTCACAGCGAGCATGCAAAGCATGCCACTCTGCTGGCCTTGGTGGAGATCTGTTAGCAGGCAACAAGCAGAGCTGGGGGCCTCTGCTTTCCATGGGGCACACATCCTGCATGCCGGCTGGGGATTTGGGATGATGTTGTTGGCTTCATTCAGTGAAGAGGAGACAGTTGACAGAGGCAGCGGGAGATATTGGAAAGCTACAAGACCTCCCCAAGCCATGGAGGACATGCGGCAGTGCCCTGCGAACAGGTGGTACAGCAGAGACTGTGTCCACAGCACAGTCTGCACCATGCCTGGTTTCTGCGGGCAGCAGAAAAGAAGCTTTGTTCCTTGTGCCTATATGAAATAATCTATGTGAATAGAGCATAAGGGAGGGTGCTGGGATATAAATGCAGACATTTTGCTCTATAACCATGGGACTATGCCCACCAAGTGAAAATTTTACTGTAGGGTTACTCAGCTGAAGGGACCTCGTGCTGTTAGGAGCCCACATCCCACAGCACATGGTCACCCATGGGAGCAGGCAGTGGCTGCAGCCAAAACATGGAGAAAAGTGTAGTGTGTGTGGAGGGGAAAGAGGGTGAGAAACCTATAGGAGGAGATCTTTAAAGCAGGGTTGACAGCAATATTACCCAGGGTCTAGGTGGAACAGCTGCAGGGAGAAGGAAGAGAAAGGGAATATAGCATTATGTCCTGAAAAACACCTACCTTTTTTTTGCTACTAGTCTATTCTGGTTTGACTCTCTGGCATTGCAGTCAGGGAATGTGATTTTCTTTTGCCAAGGGCCACGATGTGTGTGGTGATGCGGCAGTGATTTTGCACCCTTCTGAATTTTTCTCCCTCTTTCCACCATGACTTTTTCAGCATCTTGATCACCACATTATAGTCAGGGTAAGTGGGACCATGCACATCCAGAAGTGTATTACCTCCTGGCAGCAGGCTGAAGGGCTCCTCTGCTTGGAGAAATGGGGCAGGTGGGTGCAGAATACTGCTCACAGTTCCAGGTCTCAGCCTGGCCAGCCATAAGGTGTGGGACTGCAGCAAGAGCACAGAACTAGCACCCTCATTTGCCAGCATTACCCATTCCAATTTTTCTGAGGATTAAGAAGAAAAAAATTCCTGTAGCTTCCTGTTTCTCCTACCCTAATGTTTTTATCTTGCCTATTTGGAAATACTTTCCCGTCTTGGAGCTGATTTAGCATGCTGGACTGCTCCTGCAAGTGCCAATATAGTGTGAGGAGAAACAGGTAAGCACAAAGGAATGGAAAGATGTTGTCTCCTTTCCTAGCTGGATTCTAATTCTCCCTTGGCCTAGACATCCTTGATAGCATCAAGGTTTTGGAGATCTACTCTGGAAACACAGTAGAAGAGATGCAGGATTGCTTTGCTCAAACTGATCCACATGCGAATAACTTAGTGAGTGTTAAAGACATCTTGGAAAATGCTATTCTGTGCCCTCTTGATGCATTTCATGGCTCCAGAATATATTTGTAGTGTTCTAGGATCTTGGCAACAACATTCTTTCCTTAAGCTTTTGGGTATGCCGGATATTGTGGGGCCATGCTGTGCAGACAGCAAGCACAGATGGTGCTAGATATGCCATTGATCTCCATGGAGTGCCAGTCACCATCAGGTGCACAGTCAGGGAGGTGGAGAACCAGTGGCTGATGGACTCCAGTCATTTCTGCTAGTCTGCTGTTGTCTTACAGATGTCTAGCAGAAACTCAGGGCATAATCCACCTCTTGGTGCCCATCTTGTTCTTCCAAGGAAACCTCTCTTAAACGGGTGTTTTCCCATCTCCATCATTAGCGGGACACTTGAAGAATTGCACTTACCTTGCTGGAAGAGTTGAAAATCAGTAATTTGTACTCCTACTGCTCTTGTCATCTTTCAGATAAGGGGTTGTCTGTGGACAGCCTAGTGCTGAAGACCCCGAATTGTGGCTTGGATTCTGTCCTGTTCTCCTCTTGCCGCCTCTGCCTTCTTCACAATAATTATTTAATGCAAGATGCATTCTCAGTGATGGAGCAAAGGATGGGGTCCAGGACTTCCTTCCCTCCAAGCCCAGTCTCCTGTCTACCAGGCAGACCAGCCTAAGGCTTGGCAGCTGGGCTCACCTCCAGGCATTGGAAGACATGGGGTTGAACCTTCCCATGGTAGTCAGACAACCAAATGCAGGTCTCTCCCTTGCCACACATCACTGTTATAAACATCAGATTATAACATGGGCAGCCTCCCCTCCCGGTTGTTCTTTTGAATGAACTGTTTGCGGTGTTTGTGCTTTGTGCAGGAGTGAATGGCAAGTGCTGGGTCCATCTCCTAGGCTAAGTCCTTCCTCAGGAGGTGAGCAAATGCATAGCTGAGGCAAAAGCTTGCTGACCCCCTGTACTTCTGTCCTTCTGTCTGAAACCAGGCACACAGCGCAGTGGCCACTTCTGCACCTCACTGCCTCTGGCTCTGGGTGAATCAGTGGCTGGATGGCTCCTCAGTGACCTTTTGAAGATGGTCACTTTCCCACTGTCTGTGCGAACACCAGAAGTCCATCTCTCCTCAAAGACGGGAAAATGAGTCAGCTGGGGATCCCAAGGAGAAGCGACCCTTCTCCCGCCTAATCCCAACGGCTCTCCCTACTCTCTGCATGTTTTCTGCACGGCTCTACACTCTTGCTGAGCGTAAGAGGTTTCCTGTACACACAGGGTGGCTGGGGTGAGCTCATTGCCCACTTCCCTTCCTTGGCCAAGGGTGGCCTGTTGCTTCTAGCTGCTTGCAGTACTGTAGCTGATAGGATGCCTCCAGAACATTTTGTCCTTGCAAGCCTGCAGCTCTCTTGCTTGGAGGTAAGCAAGGGAAGTCACACAGTCATAGTGTGAATGTTTGAAAAACATTTATAGAAAAGGGAGGGAAAAGCGAGTCAGTATTAATAAATTACAGAAAGATAGAGCATCTGCACTAAATTATTGCAAACTCAAGTGAGAGTGGAAAGCTAAATAAATAAACGGGAAATCATGTTAAGGAAGAAGATGAGTAATAGAAAAATTATCCTTCAAAGTGCCACCAGTTAGCCTTTTTATACAAGCGCTATATACAAACAAACCTAATGGAGACATAACAGGGGTCAGAAAGCTTGATGCAGCTGTCTAACAGCTGTCTGCCCTATTTATTCTGCTCCCTTCTGACTCTACGTTATCTTATGGCCTGGCTAGTGCAGTGCAAAGAGAGGGACCCTGAGGTTTGGGGTTGTCTTACCCCATCAAGGTGGGCAGGAGATGCACTAGTTGAAGGTGGAGGTCCTGTGCAGGCACGGATGATGAGGTAGGTACCCGCACACAGCAGAGGATTAGGAATAACCTTGGAGAAACCATGTGGCAGGCAGGACGTTTCAATGGCCAAGGAGTTCAGCAGCTCCTGGCCTGTGAAAAAAACACTGGGTTTTTTTTGTTTTTTTACTTCTGTTGCCATGTCTGTGCCCAGTTGGATGTGACAGGGCACAGAGGTGGAGCAGGTGACTTTCAAGGATCCTTCCCAGGCATGTAACTCTGATGTCTCATATATTCCTTTTATTCACGGATGTACCTGCACAGGAAGTTCAAGTCGACATAGATACAAATGGGAGAGGGGTTCAAAATGTGATAGAGTGTTTCTCTCTGTCCTAAAGCAAGATTGACTGTACCATTCCTGATAAAGGTATCAGTGTTTGGTCCTAAAGACCTTCTGAGATGGCTATTCCATATCTTCCTCGAGTATCCTATTAATATACTTGCTAATGGAAAACTTTTTTGAGTGCCTAATATTCTTTTCTTGTAGCAATGGAAAACCACAGATCTGCCATGTCTGTACAACTAAAAGAGTAGATCTCCTTTTACTTTGCAACAGCCATCTATAGGTTGAAATTATGTTAGCATTTCTCCTTCAGTCTCTTCTCCCTTAAACAATCCTGATTCTTTTAGTCTTTTTTCATAGACTGCATTTTCTACATTTCTGGCAGATCTTGCTCTTCATTTTGTGGAAGTGCGTGCCTTAAGCTTAAGGAGTAATATTTCAGTGAAGGCCTTCCGACTACTAAGTAGAGCCCAATATCACTTTTCATGGTGTACAGGCTTGAATTCCTGTTTGTACCCTTCCATGTGATAATTTGCCTTTTCCACACCAGCCTGTCATTGCTGTTTCAGGTTCAGCTAACCCACAAATCCTTTTCCCAGAGATTCCTTTCTAACCAAAATATCTTTCTGCATTTTTAGCATCATAAAATTTACTACGTGTGCAATCTCCAGAGTCTACCTGAACTTAATCCCTTGATCTTTCTCTAACATGCCATCCACCTTTTTCAGACTATTCCTTCAACAAGTTAGAATTATTCTGAAACCAGATGTTTTGCCGAGATGCATGGTAACACAACAGCTTTTCCTGTGTGCATAAAGTCTTGTTTTCCTAAATACTCCCAAGGCTGTTCTTCCCCTACTCTAGCCTTAAATCTTACCTCTTTTTCATTGATATTAACTGTGCTAATTGCATCCTTACATTTGACCATTTTAGATGAAAAAAAAAAAAAGACATTAAACACATGGATCTGCTCATTGTAATCTCCCCATTGTCTTCTCTCTTCACAGAGTAGTGAGCTAACATTTTCCTCCATCTTCCTTTCAGTGAATGACTGAATGTTGTTACCTTTGGTGTCTCTTGCTAATTTAACATTAGTTTTCCTGACCTTGTTTTACATGGCTATGTCCATTTCTGGTCTTTCTTCTGCATCTGCACTTCTGCCTTTAGCATTGTTTCTTTGGGGGCTACTAATTCTCTCTAAGTCCTCTGTTTCTTGGCAGTTTCCCACAAGATATTATGTGTCCATTTCCCAAGCTTATTGAAGTCTGCCCATCTGAAACCCGTTGGGTTGGTTTTACTTCTCCCAACTTGCCTCTCCAAGAACCATGAAATCTACCTTTTTCATGGTAACTCCCATCCACATTGCCTTCCGCCTTCCCTTTCTTACACTCCCTCATGCTGAGACTCAAACCCAGAGGACCTTTTCCTTGACTACCTTTCTGGGTCTTCTGAATCCAAACAAAAGTTGTGATAAGCCTATGCCACAAAGGTGCTGGAGAGTTTGTATGCTCCTGAATTATTTTTTTCAACTAATGTCTCTAGATGTAGCTAAAATCTTCCACTTCCCATGAGACCTGCGCTTCACATGTCTCTCTTAGTTACTCCCAAAGAGTCTCATACATCTTATCTTCATGGATGGATGGATAGTCTTTAACGGACTCCAATAAACTCTGACAATGGTATCCTCTTTCCACCTTTGCAGACTTCCAGCAAGGCTAGCTCCATCCGTCTTCTGGATTTCAGAACAAGCCTATACATATGAGGTGCACAAAGTGACACCCCTTTTCTCTCTCTGCTGTCCATTCTTCTTCAACAAGCATCATCCTTTTCTGTTAGCATTCCAGTCAATACGAGTGGTTCAACTATGTCTCTGTTATTTCAGTGAAGCTGTAATCTTGATCCTATATTAAAACTCCCAGTTAGAATATACCAAATGTTTATGAAATCCTGATTTCACCATGCGTCTTTCATTACTATGCCAACATCTAAGACTGACGTGCTATCCTCTTGTTTCTTCCGTGGCATTGTGACAAACAGCCTTATCCTTCCTGGTTTTAACGTCTTCCTCTACTTTGCTGTGGTGTATGTATGAGCACATACTGATCATGTAGTTTTTACTCTCTGCACATTGTCCTCATCCTGAAACATCATGTCATAGGTAAGAAAGGTTTTTTGTGAGGTTGAAACTTTTTTGGGGGGGAGTACTGGTACATAGGACACTACTCTGAAGTCTTTCAACCCACCTCACAGGAATCAGGAGTAGTGACTCTTTCTCTAAGCTAAAAGCAATTGCCTTAAAAATAGATTTGTCTCAGCTCAAGAATGAGGTTTTAATAATAGGGATGAGTTGAGGACATAAATACACCAGTAGGAGTAAGTGAAGATGAGGGGGAAAAGTGCATATCTTACTAAGCAGAATTTAATCTATTTCCTTCAGACTAGAAAGACATACAGCTCTTTCAAGTCCTTAAGTGGGAAGGGGATGTAGCATGCCATGCCAGCAGGAATGCTCACTTCATCTACATGCAAGAGTTTTTCCTAACCTTGGTGACC
Source organism: Burhinus bistriatus (assembly GCA_013397275.1). Classification (NCBI taxonomy): domain Eukaryota; kingdom Metazoa; phylum Chordata; class Aves; order Charadriiformes; family Burhinidae; genus Burhinus; species Burhinus bistriatus. The sequence continues at coordinate 63,592 of VYXH01001721.1, forward strand.
ACACAGCCCAGACCCAAAGTTCTCAGCAATAACACAAATGGAAGGAATTGTCAGTCATGGGAATACTTCAACACATTCTGCGTTGCCCAGAAATGTAAGAGACCATCTGGAATTAGTGTTGAATATTTTTGCTAATGACCTCATGATAGAATATTGAGAATGTTTATTAAATTTACAGATGACACCAGGCAGGGATTACTTGTGAGTCTGATAGAAGACAGGATTAGAATTCAAAATGATCTTGCCAAACTGGATGAATGCTCTGAAAAAAAATAGAACGCAATTCAACGGAGACACACGCAATGCATACACTTAGGCAGAAATAATAAGCAGCATAAGCCCATAATGAGGAACAATTCTTAGAAAGGTTGCAGAAAAGAACATGGAAGAACTCTGGTGGATCACAGAAGGAGTTGTCAAATGAGCCAACTGTGTCATACTTCTGTGAAAATGTCAACTATTATCCTGGGATATATGAGTGGGAATAGATCTCAGATGATACCTTCTACTCAGCTCTAGGAGAGCCTCAGGGGGATCACATGGTCCAGTTTTGGGCACTGCACTTCTGAAAAGATATGGAGTGTTTGGAGGAAGGCAGGACAGGAGCAACATAATAGTGTAGAGGACTGGAAAAATGGGAAATGCAGAAGTTTGCATGGAGGCTGTTTAACAGTGGAAGAGGCATGAAATAAACTTCAGGTAAATAAAGCTTCTATAGAGAAGAAGGAAATGACCTGTTCTCCCAGGCTGAGAACTAAAAGACATAAATGCAGCAGGAAAGATGCAGATCAGGCATTACTAGGAAAACTTTCCTGATGGTGAGAAGAGTGGCACAGTGTAAGGAGTTTTCTGGGAAAGAGGTGTCCACCCTGGAAAGCCTTTAGACACGCACAGAATCATAGAATCATAGAATGGTTAGAGCTGGAAGGGACCTTAAAGATCATCTAGTTCCAAATCCCCTGCCATGGGCAGGGTGCATCTTCGTTTAAGGTGAATTGCAGGTACAGACAGCTTTGGGCAGCCTCTCCAAAAGGTCTGGCTAGCTGAATGCACAACTCTGGCCTATGAACCACAGAGGCAAAGCCAATATTTTAAACAAAGAAGCTTAAGGGAGTTATCCACTTGCATCCTGTCTTGAATCTAAGCAACCTTTGGGCATGCTCCTTCTTTAAAAAACTCAGACATTGTTCCTACGTGCTCAAAATGCCAGTTTCCACTGCTCCAGGAGCCTGTTGTTCTCTGTCACTTGGGGATGTTTGACGATGTCTTGCCTGACAGCTCCTGAATGCCACAGGTATGCCTGAGCGGAAGACACCCACTGGGCTACAGTTGACCAGGGCAGACCGCGGTTTTCCCCTCTCTCCATGAAACGTTGATGTGAGCAGGGAGCAGGGCAGGTGTGAGACACAGGGCAGCATATCAGCACCTTCTTCCACCTGTGTGTACACACAGAGACCCCTCGTTTCACCCCCCTGCCACCTTCCTGTCTCCAGGTGGACTGAACAAGCAGAGGGTCAGCACAGGATGCAGAGGAGTGTGTCCCCCGGTGCTGAGGGACCATCTTTTCCTATGCCTTACCCAGCATGGAAGGCAACAAGGATGGGTAACGCTAGCCAGCCAGCCAGGCACACCACAGGTAAGGTCATGGTCTTTTCTGTTCTTGGGAGTCAAGGGAGCAAGCAGTAGTCTGATCACCTTTAATTGGTTAAGACCTGGATTTAGGGCACTGGTGATGCAGAGATGGTGACTTCCCAAAGGGAGTTTAGATTTGCCTTTCTTCCATTTTTTCAAAGTTATCACCTCTGCATTGGTTCTGTTTGGCTTTCGATGATGTTCCAAGTAAGTAATTTTAAACTCCTATGATTCACATGATCCCTGACTAATGGTGCCCACAATGGAAAATTCTAGGAGTTTCGTGATGAAAACCATATTTAGTGTTAGTTGAATCCATATATAGTAGGGACTGACGGGAAGAAAGCAACAAAAAGCTGGTAAAGATAGGAAATGAAGCCTCTAGAGTGAGACTTTTTCATGTGACATTTAAAGGACATGCTAGAAATATTTTGGTGGGGGATCAAATACCGCTGTTCTCCACATTTAGATCTGATGTTTGATCTTTCTTCTTGGTCAGGTTCTAGAGATAAAAACCACACACACACAAAACATCTTCTGTTCATCTCCTGGTTTTGTACTTGGGGCTCCTCCTCCCCCTTCAGTGCCAGCCCCTCCCAGGTTCCACATCACCATGGGGTTATTAATCAGTTGTGATATCCACATGACCTCCAGTTTCAGCTCTCTTTGGTCCCCCTACTCCACTAGCTGAACTATTTCTAATTGGCTAATCAGCTTATCCGGTTTGGCCCTTGATGCAAACCAGGTCTAGACATGATCTATTCCTGGGAGGCCCCTGGGTTCAAGGGGCCAATCTCACACCCTGTCCATCACTATTGTCAGCACGGTACCCTATCTCAAAGACATGCCAATGAACATTAGTGAGAGATTAAAATGACAGCCTTGGTTTTCTTACATGCCGTTTAATCATCGTAACATGCAGTCTAATGTTTCACTCTGTCTTCCTTTCCCTGCAAAAGCATGTTCTCAAGGAAGAAACCAGGAGGGACGAGAGCGGGTCAAAGACCACAGCAGGGTGAAAGCGGTGGAAAGGAATTAAAATGGAAGGTGGGGGAGGAGGAGGAGGCAAGAGACAAAAACCAAGTCAGAATCTGGCAGCCAGACACAGAGCGACAAGGCTAGAATTTCAATTCCTTCATGTGGCTCCCACGGGCTGACATCTTATAGGTATACCGCTCACTGTCACACCGGCGTGCCACCAACATGTGCCAGTGCTGGTGCCTACAGCGGGCTGCCAGATATCCATAGCCACACACTTGAAAGGTGATTTTCACAAATGCTGCACATCTCGACTTGTCCTGGGAAGAGCTGGGAGGCTTGGCTACTCTGAAAACCAAGCTGTCTTTATTGAAGTGCCTGCATATGGATTTAGTAGCTGACTTCTGGACCTTCGGGTTTCTGAAAAAGTCTTAACCTGGTCACTTAGCTGTGACTTTATGCAATTGTTGGCCATTTAGACAAGTGACAATCAGAGGGCTCCACGCAATGGGATTGTGTCTGAATTCCTTCTTGGTCTCTCCAGCAGTGAATAGTTTGGTGGCTCTTCTTAAACAAAGCCCCATTCTCTGCAAAGATGTGTCAGTGTAAAAGGCTCCTGTATGAATATCTGCTACATAGGCAGGCATAAAGAAGGTTTCCCGGTGCCCCAGTTGGAGAGCCGTGTGGCTGTGTTAACAGCATGCACAACCAAAGTTAATGACCTCACTTGTCCAAGACTTCCTTGTGCTCGGCCAGCTCTGAATGCAGAGAGAGCAAGTTCACACCTGCCTGCAAAATACCATATGGACATCATCTGTAACAAACTTGCTCAGATGGTTCATCTCTAAGGGGCATTCAAACTTTTCCTAGATGTATGTGTATTTTTTCCTCTCACAGTCATGCTTTTACTGAAAATTTTAGCTAATGTAATATTGACTCCTTAGATTTTCAGCTCCTTGGTCCAAAACTATTTGGCTGGTGGGATGTGTGAATTCCTTTAGCCAACCAGTGGAGCATGTAATTAGCTCTATATGCACGAATGAATTACGCATATGTTTTGCTATGTGGCTTCAGCTGGTAACTAACCATGAGAAGTTTCCAGCTAGAAGAGGAAACCAGTGAGAAAGTTAGGAGAGGCTGTGAAGCGGGCAGCGCACAGGACGCCTCTCGTTTTCCTTGCTCTCTTTCTGCTGCATACCTGATTCTGCCTGCATCCTCATTTTTGTGCTGTGCTTTCCATGCAATACATGTTCCTTGGTGGATGCTGGGAGCATCCTGCAGGACGTGCTCTGTTTCCCGTGCCTCACGTACTGTTTTCACACAGCACCAAGTTTGGGTGACATTGCCTAATCCAGTAAGGGTTAAGTTTACCCAGTTGCAGAGGATAGCACGAACCCTGCTTAAGCATCCCAGCCTGCCTAGGCAGGAGATGGAAGCAGAGCCTTGCAATCACACCTGGCCGGTTTATGAAGTTCCTATCCCTTGGCTGAGACGAGGGATCTGGCTCTGTGCACGTGTCACTGAGGCTGTTACGATACACAGTCAAATGGGTTTGCTTGAACCGCGTCACAGTTCAGCTACACCATGTACTTGCAGGCAGAGTTTACTGCGAGGGCAGCTGTCTAACTGAACAGTTGCACCGCTTTGCTCCTTTTTGTCGTCTGTTTAGCATTTCTTTCAGGATGCGAGCCTTAAAGCAGGTCAGAGTTGAGGGGAGTTTCCTATTTGGCAGTCTTTTCTCAGTCTTTTTAAGACTGCAGAAATCAGCTCATGTTGAGTTGGCCTTCTCTGAAGACGGGGAATGTAACCCTGCTGGTAATGCCATAATATTATTTATACAGTAAGTTAAAGTACAGAGTTCAGACTTTTTTTTACATTTCTGGGTGGAAAAAAATTATTAGAATGTTTTGCATAAGCAGAATTTACCCTGTCCATTTCAATACTCGATTTTTGTAACGCACCCTGGCATTATTTCTAAACATAAATGATACCCTAGTACATGGACTTTCCTCCTGTTAAAATCCATCCTACTCTTTAAAACAATACCATGCTCAGAATGGAGTAGGATGGCTAGAAAGTAATACCTTCAAAGAGAGGATCTTTTAGCAGAAGTCGTCTTTGCACCATCTCTCCAGTGCTCAGGCATCCAAATGAAAGCTATCCAGCTAGGCGGCACAGTCGTCGTCTCTCCCTCTGACCTCCCTCTGATATTGCAGACAAGGCCACACATTCTGCAGACAGGGAAAGGCTGAACAGCAAGCATTTCAGCCTCTTACAGATGTGGTTAAATTATCTTAATGTATTTAAACAAAGTGCAATGTCAAAGTAGCATAAATACCATATTTCAGCAAAATGACTGCTACTCCAGTGTTCTGCTTGCCGACGCCAAATGAAATACTTCTCACTGTTTATTCACAGAATTCTTTCTTGCCCACTGAATTTTCATGTTGCTGGGCTGGGCCAAATGATCAATTTCCTTTTAAAATAGAAAAACCATTAGTGCATTCCAATAGCCTTTTCATGTTACGTTAGAAAACCTTGGGAGTGCAATGTGATTACCCTATTTTGTTTTTAATTATTGGTGATTGGAGCCTACCTGTGGGGAAACTCTGAAAGGCACACAAACAGCCAGCCCTGCACACCGAGACATTTCCAGAGCAGCTAAAGGAGAGGAGGAAGCTTGAAATGTATGGTAGCCGTTTGGTACATTAGTGGCATTTCTAGCCTTTTTAAACAGGATGCCCTTTGTGTTAAGAAACACACCTGCACCACTTCAGAGATTAATGGGCAATTTCTTGGCGATACTTGTGGATATTTCAGTTGTCCATTAGGATGATATAAGACTAGAGGAGAAAATTCTGATCAGCTTTAACTGAACGGTAATCTCTTCTCCTTAAAGTAACCTAGGTTTCTTGGGAAACTTGTAAGCCTCCTTGAATGTTGGGACAAGGAGTAAAGAAATGACAGAGGCCCCCAAAAGTATAAATCCTCCCCCATTAGTCAAGTCTCTTCTGTGAATGAGTTAACTTTAAAAAAATCATATTACTAAGTATTTTATCAAAGCAAACATTTAATCAAAGTGAAAGGAAGAGATACTAGTCCCCTTCTGGAATGGGATGGAGACTGCCAAGATGTGTTTTAATTTCTTAAGAAAACAAACTATGTCAAACACTGGGTTTTAAGCAAGCAGATGCTCATTTATCATTCGTTTTGTCTGTACATGCGCTTGGGATCCTGCCGAACACAAGTTTTCTGAAATGGAAATGACCATATGGCCAATACCTTAAAAATTAATTCAACATGCCCTGCCTCTCGTGTGCAATGCATTCTTTTAATGGTGCTTTTCTTCTTCTTTTTTTACAGCGTTAGACAATGGGAACAGAACAACTGCCTTTGTGGGAGCCCGGTTCATTGCAGAGGCAATCTATGACTGATGCTGTAGGCTACCAGCAGAGTTTGGATACTTTGCAAAGGCTGTGCTTTGACAGCCCTGCTTATTTTAGAGGTTATCTCACCAAAAAAAAAAAAAAAAAAAAAAATTTTTTTCTCTTTTTAAACCNNNAGTAAAAAAAAAAAAAAAAAAAAAAAAAAAAAAAAAAAATCTTTGCTACTGTTTTAACCCTGGTCTTAACTGTGGACTTCCCAACAGGGCCCGTAGACCATGTGAGAGGGCCCACAAGAAGTGGCCTGCAGCTGCCCCAGAGCTGTGCTGGAGTGCTCTGGGCTAAGATCTGGGTGTTCAACGTGCCAGAGGTATCCGGGGATAACAGCAGTTCGTTCACTGGTCCCAAACTGGCTGGGGGTGGGAGGCTGGGAGCATCCTGAGGAGCCACCAGCAGGACTGGGTCTGGCTGTGCTGACCAGTGAGAGTCTCTGCCCTGTAAGTCTGCCATCTAAAGGAGAGAGTGCTTGATTTGCTGTGATAATCCTGGGCATTTTCTGTCTCAAGTGAAAATAAAGGGGACATCTCTTGTTATCTGTTCTCCTCTCAGCATTGCTTCCATTGAGTATGGACAATTCCTCACCAAGTGTTGTGGGTACTCCTCATACATCACAAAACAACTAAAGCCTGCTGAATAAGGAAAACATGAGCAAGCAAAATAGAGTAGCTTTACAAGCCCAAATTCTCCTAATTTGCAGGTACAATTGCCACAGTCACTGTAGATTTACATGGCAAAGGCCGCTTTGATTTCAGACTGTTTGTTTGAGAGCAAAATTAGTGCGAGTGCAACTATGACACCAGGTCCTGATGCAGAAAAAAGACACATCCAGTTGAACCTAATCAATGGCCATGCATGTCACAGGAGACTGTAGCTTCCACCTTCCTCATAAAGACTCAAGTGGCAGTCACTAACCTGAAACATAGCTCAGTGACATCCTTTATAGCTACCCACCTTGTCTGACCATGACTGCTCTGCTTTACAGGGGTGTTTCCCTGGTCATCAGAGTATAAGCTTGTCCATCTGTTGGTATGATCCCTGTCCTGCCCCCTCTGCTGCCTCGTTCCTCTGCCTCTGCTCTGCTGGTGATCACAACTTACCCACTCGTTGGCAAAGAGCTGCCCTAAAGCTCGACAAGCAAGAAGTGACACTGGCAGGCATTGGGGCTGAACGTTATCAGCATGGTGTGCTATATATCATCACAGTGACTGGCATCTTTGACACCTCATAAAGCCATACTTGAAACCATAGGATCCCAGAAAGATCCTTTGCTGACTTACGCTGATGCAAACAGCAACAGCAGAGGCGCATTAAGTCTGCACACACAGCTAGCAGTTGTGATGCTCGATATTACTAGATGCCACAGTAGTAGTTAACTATACATACCACACACCCTGGATGCGACACAGCTGCTCACCTGGGCTTGAGCCCGGGGTTAAGGGCAGCAGGGATGACAGCAAGAAGAAATTAAGAGTGGCTGTGTTTCAGCTCTCCCCTTGCCTGTTTCCAGAGGAGGTGAGCCTCAGTTTCTGGGAGATCCAAGTGTCTGAAGAAATACTTGCTTTCTGGAACGTTTGCAGTCTACCAGGGAAGTAATCAGACACTTGTCTTCCAAACAGCATTGAAACCCCACCCTGTGGCTGCCCATGAGGAAATTGGTCATAATACTAGGGAACAAGGGAATAAACTATTTCAGTTGGAAGGGACCTACAATGATCATCTAGTCCAACTGCCTGACCAATTCAGGGCTGACCAGGTTAAAGCATGTTATTAAGGGCATTGTCCAAATGCTTCTTAAATGGCATTCACCACCTCTCCAGGAAGCCTATTCCAGTGTTTGACCACCCTCTTGGTAAGGAAATGCTTCCCATTGTCCAGTCTAAACCTCCCCTGACACAGCTTTGAACCATTCCCATGCGTCCTATCACTGGATACCAGGAAGAAGAGCTCAGCACCTCCCTCTCCTCTTTCCCTCCTCGGGAAGCTGTGGAGAGCAATGAGGTCACCCCTTAGCCTCTTTTTCTCCAAACTAGACAAGTCCTCATAGGACATACCTTCCAGCCCTTTCACCAGCTTTGTTGCCCTCCTCTGGACACATTCAAGGACCTTAACTTCCTTCTAAAATTGCGTGGCCCAGAACTGCACACAGTACTCAAGGTGAGGCCACACTAATGCTAAGTACAGCAGGATAATCACCTCTTTTGACCAGCTGGTTATGCTGTGTTTGATGCACGCCAGGATGCAGTTTGCCCTCTTGGCTGCCAGGGCACACTGCTGACTCCTATTGAGCCTGCTGTCAACCAGCATCCCCAGATGCCGTTCTGCAGGGCTGCTCTCCAGCCCCTCCTCTCCCAATCTACGCTTGTGCCTGGTGTTACTCCATCCTAGGTGCACAATCTGGCATTTCAATTTTTTAAATTTCATCCCATTAATCATACCCCAATGCTCCAATCTATCTAGATCCCTCTGCAAGGCCTCTTGTCCCTCAAGAGAGTCAACAGCACCTCCCCGTTTGGCATCATCATCAAACTTGCTAACGGTGCATTCAACTCCTGCATATTGGTCCTGATAGTGTCCTCTGCAAATAAAGGCATATTGATAGTCATTATGTTACTCTGTTTTTCTTCTTCTTTTTCCATTTTTTTAGTGTAAGTTTTACATTTGATTAACCATTGTAACTTTAGAAAGCAATTAATTTAGGTGTGGCCACATGTCACATCTCTATGAATGCCTTTTGAACTGCAACGTTCTCTAAGGAAATTGCAATCAGGAAGGTTAGCTGACTCACAGGGATGGAAAGTGAAGCCCATCATTAGAAACACAGGCTGTGTTTGGTGCTGATTGCTAGGAAACCTTTTCTAATGCCTTCAGCTCTGTCTTCCCTTGCTTTCTGTGATAGTTACTCTGCTGGGTAACCATCTACTCTACTCCTCAGAAAAGACTTGATTTTTCAGCCAAGGGGGCATAGACCTGGGAAACAGAGGCTAGAGATGTCAAAACGGACAGCCAAACCTCACCAACACTCGTAGGAGGAAATCACAGAAGGAGAGTACTGGCCAGGACTTGGATCCTGCCCCCATGGGCAATGTAGGTCCTAGCAGGCTGAGCCATGCCATGCTGTGAATGCACTAGCCCAATAGTGAGTCACTGCAGCCCAGCAGTAAGCCATAGGCTGAGATTCAACATGAGCATTCAGAGAAGACCCAGGAGTAGAACCTAGCTCACCCATTAATTTGTGAAAGTTTGGCCATCTTCTACTCTTATGTCTGGGAGTATTTCCTTAGGAAATTTTATTTTTTCCTTATCTCATGATTTGGTGTTTGTTTGTTTAAGATTTCTGAAACACAGTCCAAGCAGGTTGAACCTTGTGACTTTTGGCTGACTGAATACTGCTTTGCAAACAAATGTGCCATGACCACAAACTGAAAACAGTGGGCTTCAGTCCCAGGGAGATCTCCTTTTGCTCTCCCTGCAGGCCTAGTGGCTTGCCTAGTGGAGTCCATGTCTGCACACATCCAAAGTCCTCTTCTGGAGAGGCAAGCTGACCTTCAATCTGACACCACAGCTGGCTGCTAACTGCCAGCCTTTCACAGCCGTAACATCATCGCTGCGATACGAACGGTCCCCTGCCCTGCAACTCAGTGAAAAGGCAAACATGGACTGCAGGGGAAGGATTTACTACTCTGTTATGGTTGTCCTTTCTGGCAGCTGGTGGCATTCCCACCACGTCCCCCTGAAAGTCCTGATCGTTCTTGTCAGACGCCCTCCGTGTTGACAATTCAGTACAGGAGCAGCACCTGTTATCCTGGTCTCCTCCTCCAGTGCTGGCTGCCTTGGGCTTGTACAATGGGCACCTCCTGCCCCTGCCTCCCATTCTGCCTCGCAGGTAGGGCATGGTCGCATGTCTCTGCTGGTCGAGGAGCACATTCAGCATATCAGCTCATGCTCCCTTCTCTGCACCTTTTCTGTGGCTGCACTTTGGCTATGGGATCTCTGTGTACAGCCCATGACGTTTGCAAAGCCTGGAGTCTCCCTCTGCTGAAGGACTGTGTCCAGCTGCGATAAGCCAGGCAGATTGTCTAAGCCAGCTGGCCACAGAGACCAGGGCTGGTGTCCTTCAGAGATCTTCCTTCTGAGACCTTCTGTGTAGCGCTGCTCTTCTGCCGACCACAGACCTTCCTGAGTGCACCACAGTGACATGAAGTCTCCCTTGGTATTGTCCTCACTGCTACAGCCCAAACCTTTTACTTCCAGGAGATACAGGAGAGGGAGAGCATAAGACAGGAAGATCAGGAGCTGGCAGTTTTAAACTGTCCCCTCTCCTGAATGTATCTGGCTTTTTAGAGAAAATTTCCATCTCAGGAGCCGTACTTATCTCATTTTTCCCTCCTAAATAACTCAGCAACAATTCCCAGCCTCTCAACAAGTGACAGGGGTGAATGTAAATGTGTCTGTGCCTCCCAGTGTGCATGACCTGTCGGTGCTGTGCATGGGACCCTGTGTGCACCCCCTGACTTGCCATTATCTTGGAGCAGCAGCAGAAACGGTGAGTGACTGAGCTTGAGCTGATTACTTCAAAGGTACATTTTACCCCCTGAAGATATTAACACCTTGACAAATCAACAGTGGTGAAGATGCTCCATGTGCACTTTGGCTTGACAAGACTACACTTGTGTCACTGTTCTTGGAACAGACGATCAGACCCATTTAATATATATTTATTTATTTATTTTTAATAAATTATGTAAATGCATATATGCTCAATTTAAGTGCATTATTGTTATTGCTTTCCTAACACCTCAATCAGCCTATTTTTCAGCAGTCCTCTGGCATTTGTAAGGTTGGCTTCTTAGCCTCATCTGCCTGATGCATGTTCCCTAAAGCGGGAGAATGTAAATTATCAGCCCCATGGGGGCTGTAAACTAAATGCTTTAGGCAGCCCAGAAGTCCTTTGCTCTAACATCCACCTTGACAGTAAGTGTTGATGGTCCTGTGAAAGTGCTATTCGGGGTTATCTTGCTCCCAGCTGATTCATTTTCTCACCTGGAAGAAGGAGGTCTGAGGGCAAATATCCAGGGGATTTGTAGTTTCTGGGCTGAAAGGGAACTTGATGGTGTCTTGCATCACGCAGTTTGATGGTTTGGGAAGTTTGTCTTTGCACAGGCTACAGACCCTGATTAATGTGATGTTGTTGCTATGGTCATTGCCCTATCATGCAATGTTTTCTGTTTCTGCCTTTGCTGACAAGGCCTTTAGCACCAGTCTAAGGGCAACGAGTAATAACAGAGATGAACAGAGTCATAATGACCGTCCTCTGAGCAAACAATTGATATGCTAATGACGTCGGTGGGAAAGAAGCTCATATCTACAAAGAGAGAGACTGGAGAATGGAAATCGGACAAGGCAAAGAACAGAGAGGATTAAAGAAACGATTTGAAGAAGACTCTTGTGGGATTTTTCCAAGGACCTAGAATAAGCTTTTTGGAGGAAAGGGAAGAATCCAGTGTGATTTTCGTATTGGGAGCAAGTCTGGTTTATCAGATGAGCTAGCCAAGGAACTGACCCAAACTCAGTATTACCCTAGCACAGAGAGGACACTGAAGGAAAGAAATCTATGCAGAACTTTTTTATTTGTATTTTATCTTCTGTGCACTTCTGAAACTGAGTAAAGAGCTAAGTTGCTTCTGAATCCCATCTCAACCCCAAGGCATGTTACCTTTCCAAACTACCAACCGCGTGCTCTAAATGCTTACAGAGGAGCACCAGATCTCCCAAGTACCCGTGGTCCTGATGAGCGGGGTGCTCTGAAAGTGGTGGCTGGAACACAAAGCAGTTGTGTTTGAGGCTCCAACTCTACACAGAACATCAACCAAAACCAGTGTCCTAGACACGTTTCAAGACAGGTCATGGAGAAAAGGGAGCTGCAGTCTACCAATGTAGACAATGCAATGGGCTGGGACCCTGGGAATAGTTATGTGGATGCCTAAAGAGGAGATCTGCTCTAGCCAAGTCACAGGCAGTAGCATTTCACACAATCATTCTTTTTTTGTTTGCCCCCATAAATAATCTGTGATTGAACCAGCGATATTTTTTAGAAAAAATCCACTGTCGACCAAAGACTTCAAATAACGGAAAATCTGGAAGTCTCATGAGAATCTACTCCAGTGCTAACACCTTCACACTTTAAGGCTTATTTCTGCTCTTAATTTTTCGCACTTCAACTTCCACATTTCAGAGTAAAGAATCTCTCTTTCTAGATATTTTCTTGTGCAGAACACTTTTTAACCCCAATCAAGTTGTCTCTTAGCTGTCTCTTTGATCAGCTAAATACACAGAGTTCCTTAAATCTCTCTCTGCAGGGTGCAATTTTCTCACCAAGAACCATTTTCATGCAATCTAGGATCTCAGCTGAACAAAGCTGAGGGAAGAACTTTGGCCAGACCGTGTTTTGAGAAAAGACTTAGTAGATGGACTTTGTTATCTGATTACATTTGGTGTTAATAAAAACTTGATTATACAGCGATAAATTCTGCAGTTTTTATTGTTTTGCAATGACAAAAACTTGAGTCATCCATTGCGCTTCTCTGTGAATTTCGTCCCTTTGAAATGATTATAACAAGCATGATTATATTACATCAATATAAATCAATGGTGATGTCCTGTCCTGGTTACAATATATTGACGCTTTATTCACAACATCATGAGTTTCTTTTTAGGCATTTTCAAAAGTATAAATCTCCCTTTCAGGGTTCTCAGTAGCAAAATTAGCATTTGCTTTTTGTCCCTGTGCTCACAATTTTTTCATGGTTGTCAGTCCAAGTATTTGGCCTTCAGAGCTGTCTGACGGGAAGCATAAATCAGGTATATAAAACCCAGTATATAAAAATGTGGATTTACTTATGTGCAAGAAAAAATTTCCTTTTTGCAGGTGTAAAAGTGGAATTGAATCTCTGTTTAAAAGTGTGGTCACTGCTTTTTCACTTCAGAAAACTTTGCAGCATTATGTTACTACAGTGAGAGGATCGTTATTGGTCAGCTAAAGGCCAGTAAATCGTAACATGCTACTGCGTCTCCCATAGAAGAAATCATGATCTCATGATGGAAAAGTTCACTGGGGTATATTATTACTGGAACATGTCCTCTAAGAACAAGGGCAGAAGCTCGTAATGGATATGGTGCGGCACAATGGCACATGAGCGTACTCTGCTATCCACATGTCTCTGCCCCGCTTCTCCTCCCACAGAAAGGTCAATGACAGAGAGGCGAGAGGATTTATGTACCCACCACCCTACTAAGAAATGCTTTTAGCTAGGTTGGGCCTGGGCTGTAAACAGCCCCACTTATTTCAGCTAAACGTTATTAAGGTCATAAAATGTCTCAAGATTCATGCAAACTTCATGCCAACTTGGCTGCAGCCCAGGTGCATCTGCTATGAGAGCCTCCTGAGAACAGTTGGGGAGCTGCGGGGGAACATGATGGCAGGTGGCATGCTGAGCCAGAGCCTGAAAGGGGTTTCTTTGGGAGGTTTTGTATCTGGTATCGGTGGTCCAGCTTTCTGTGGGATAAAAGCACTGCAAAAAGAAAGCACCGCGAGGAAGGTCTTATGGCCTCTTGAGTCCCTCTGTGCCTGTGAGTGGCATCTCTGAGTCAATGGCTGGGGCATCCCAGTATTTGAGATCATCTGAAAGTGCAGGTGTATTGCTTTGGAAAACAACAGGAACTGTGGCTTTGTGTCAGAGGTCAGGATGGGGGTTGTTTTGCCATACCACTGGCTTCCACATTCCCGTGTCCAGGGTTCGCCCAGTAACCCTCAGAAATGATTTATTGTGCAGGCTTTCTTTTGAGGGCAGTGGCCTTTCACGCTCAGGGAGGTAACAGCTTGTTCCCCTCCCATCGCAAAAGCACGGACTGCCCCATTTAACCAGTAGCGGGGCTCAGCACTCGTCCTCCTTTCCCCCTTCCAGCGGCAGGGCACGGGTACGGGGGGAGGCTCAGCAGTGCAGCCCAGAGGCTGGGGCAGCAGCCTGGAGACGGGTCAGGGACAGGCGGCTGGCTGGCAGGGGGAGCCAGGGTGGGCAGCCCCGCTGCAAGGCATGCAGGTGATACTAGCTGGGATGGAGCCAGAGGGGTGAGGGATGCTGGAGCCAGGAGTGCCAGGGAGCCCCTGCGCACCCCCGGGGATGTCAGCTCTGGCCAGGGCGTCCTGTAGCAGAGGGAGAGGTGGGAGGCCCTCCCAGACCCACGAAAGGGCTGTGCTTCAGCGCCAGGAAAGTAATCAGGCTATGGCAGCCTGGTGCTGTCAGTGACATGATGACATGCTTCGAATTCCAGGGGACATCTTCCCAAAAGAGATTTTGTATGCTAATCCTTCCTGCCCCCATCATCCAGGCCTGCGGCTGCCAAACTGCCATGTCCCCAGTGGGAGTAACCTCTGGTGTGCTGACAAGAGGTGATAAAAGCCACCTTCCCCAGACTCCCTGGCTGTGGTGGGCTCCCCCTAGAGCCCCCTGCAGCCAACCCCACAGCAGATGCTGCTTTGCTCTCCAGGAAGGTGGTGCAGTCACCTGGTGAGGATGGTGGCCAGGTCCAGGCTCACCTGGAGCCCAGCCCACTTGTGGGGTCACCCCAGCCCTTGGGGTGCAGGGAGAGGGTCCCCAGCCCACCACCCCCGTCCTGGGGACTCTGGCAGCATCTGTCCCCTGTGCTGTGCTGGGCAGCCTGTGAAGCGAAACTGGGCACGCCAGTGACGGACAAGGCTCTTCTCCAAGGGATTACCGCTGCCTGAAATACAGGCAGCTCTCTGCTCCAAAGCTCAGTGAACAGAAGATCTGCTGTCCCCCATGGTGGTCTCTGGAGTTACCTTTACACTGTCCATGACCCCTGGGGCTAGCACAAATATATTGCACTGGTCAGAGCAGCCTCAGGGTTTGCTCAGCCGTGCCACAAAAGCCTCCTCAGGCAGCTGCGAATAGCTGGAGTAGACCACGGGTCTGCTCGTGGTCCACCCTCTCTGCAAAGAGGATTATAAGAGCAGTAATACACAGCTCTTCTGTTGATATTCCTACCACATGGGTGACCAAAGACTCAGGCATATAAGCTCCTCTGCTTTACTGCAAAAGATCTGAAATACTGTCAAGTTTCAGGCCCCTGGTGTTTTGATTGGTTTTGTTGTCTTATCTTAAGAGATAACTCCTTTAAATTACATGGCACCAACCAAGCAGCATCCTGCTAAACAAAAAAAAAAAAACCTTATTGCAGCAAAATGTTCTTTGACTAACTCCACTAACAGGTATGTCTCTCCTTCAGAAAGCTGTTTTAAGAAAATGAGTTTGGTTTTGCAGACAAATCATGTCTGTTCAGTAGATCTGTACGCTAATCAGGTGAGGTAAATGCCCAGAGACTAGTTATGGGGGCCGTATAAATACCTCCATAGATAGAGGCATCAAGAGATAAAATGCAAAGAAATTTATTATTTTATGAGGCTCATTCCTTTCTCTAGGATCTAAGGAGACATGCTCCATTGAATATCAGTAAAGTGTCTTTGATGTCGTGAAATATCTATTAGTTTTGATAGGTTTGATCTTTCCCAAAATAACCGTACATTGAAGTATTGTCTATGGTGCTGGTGACCTTTAATGACACATCGCTGAGTCTCAAGTGGCCATACATGGCTGTGATACAGCAAGGGCTCTATGTGGCTTATGAAGTCCCGTAACACCAGAGCTCTCCAAAAGTATTAAGTGTCCAGCGCAAAGTCAAGGCACCGTGTAAATTCTACACATGTTTCATATCCAAGTGCTTTCAGCCATTTAGCTTTTTGGTTATTCATCAATACCGTTGCAGGTACTGGGCATATCTTCTGAGCTTATTGATTGTGGAGGATACAGCTGCCTATTTCGGAAGACATCCATAACCTGGCATTCAAGCTCTTTTGGCTGCTGAGACAGACAATGCTAATACATGGAGCAGATAAGAATTGCATTTGCCAGGGCTGGCCCTGGGAGCGGGCAGATACCCAAGGTTTAACCGCCTCGATGATGTCCTCAGAGCTGTAGGTGAGAGGGTAGCCCCAGTTACTTATTTTAGATGTCATACAGATGGTTGCTTTCAGAGAAAGACAGATAGACAGCTGTTGATCAGCAATGTGTCCTGCATGCACAGTGGATTATGAATGGGAGAACAAAAGGACCATGCTGAAAGCACCCGTGAGGGGACACGGCTGGCAAGGGAGCTGGCTGGGGGAGATCTGCAGTTCAGATGGGCAGAAACATTCCCTCCGACAGCCCTTTCTGCAAGAAGTGAGAAGGAAGTGGCAAAACATCAAAGCCCCTCAACACTGTTAGCTGGTGAAAATGTGCAGAGAAAGTTTTTTCCTTCTTCTTGGACTTTTAATCAAAGTTTATGAAAAGGTCTCAGAGAGAATAGTACAATTTTTTGGTGTGGGAGTGTTATACTCCAATTATAATGTCTTGCTCTGGACCCTTTTGCCATTTCAGTATCATTAGCTACCATTCAGTACCAGGGATTTCTCCAGGAATAGAAATGGTTAATGTGTTTTGAGGTTCTTGCCTCTTGGTGGGGGGCATGTCAGAAGGCCAGCAACTGGGGATGAGACATGGTGTGTTACAGGTTTATTTCAGTCATGATCTTCACCCTCCTGCCTATCCTTGGACTAAAGAAAATGCTGATTTTTTTTTTTCATTGTGTTTTTTTCAGTTGCTGATTGCTGTTAATGACTGCAAAGCCCCACCCTTTCTATTAACGGGTCAGTGCCCAAAACATGCCCACTCTTAGTCAGATCTGCATAGTTTAAACAGGTGCTCTTTCTAACACACGAGAAATATGAGCTGACTTTTTAAAGTCAAGCTGTCCCGCTCACAGCTTAGGAGCAGGTCTCGCTTTTGCAAATACTCTCAATGGCTGTGAATTTAAGTTATGCAAATCCCGAACAACTCGTATTTGGGAGGTGGTCCCTGGCTGACTCCGAAACAGCTGCTTCTGATGAATGGTCCAGTAAATTCTCAGCTGATAAAGCTACCTGAATTTAAAGCCGCTATCAGGCAGAGAAATGGCTGTCTGCCATTGCACAATGCAATATGTGAATGGATTTTTTTTCATTTCAATCCTTTATGCTAAGGCTGTATTTATAGCCGGGGAGGGTACTATAGCACTCAGGTACACTGCCCGGTGTGGTATGTGCCTTCTGGTACCATGGCAGGTGTGTGGCTGTCCCACGTGCACTCCTGCTGAAGGTTGTGGGTGAAACGTGTTCAGCAAGCTCCAGCAATATGATGAGCAGTTGATCTTCACATCTGCTCACCAACAGAAGGAGGGAGGTGCAATACTCAAGGGACTGGAGGAGGACTCAGGAGATCCACCTTCCTTGGAGGGAGCCTGCTGGCCTCGCTTGGAAACAGCCAAGGTCTCTGGCCCCCAGGGATGCTGCTTAGGCCGGTGGGAAGAGTCCTGGGGGGATGACTTTGGCAGCTAAGGGCACAGAGAGCATGGGAATGAGATATGTGTCATCAGGTGACACACACCTCATCTCTGGCTAGAGCCAAAATCCATTACTGCTCTCCAAGATAAAACACATTTTGCATTTGCTCTTCTCACTCACACTGGTGGAGAAGAGGCCACAGCCAGTGGTCCCAAAACATCACCCTGAGAACCTCTCTGTGGTGGTACTGTTATGTAGATTCTGCCAAGGTGGTGGGTGGAGGGACCGTGTACCCTGGCACATCCAGAAGTCCTTTAGATTACTTATGACTTCCTGCCAAAAATAGCACAAAACTCCCCCAAAGAGGGCAGACTAGCACTCTGTCCCTTCACATCTGCCCCCAAATCAAGACAGAAAGTTGTCTGTCCCGGCACTTGGGCAGCTCATTGAGAGGAATCAGGTATTTTGCAGGACATTACGTGTTGCCCCACACAGAACCAAGCTGAGTTACGGGGTGCTCTTCAGCTCCCCCCAGGATGGGGAGGGACAGAGGCCTGTGCTCCTTTGCAGCATCTTTCCTCCTTTGCAGCCTGCAAGCACCAGGATATGGGGCTGTAGGCAAGGCAGGGTGAGGAGAGGCTGGAGAAGACCGGGGGGCTGTGGGCACAGACCAGCGTGCGTGGAAGACTTCTCCCTTGTGCTCCCAGACACGCCTGCTGAAAAACGGCATGACCAGACCAGCGCTGCTGAGGAGCAAAATGGCACCAGGTACACGCACGTGCACAGCACTGTGCAACGTGGCCAGTGACTCCAACGCAGCTGGTTTCTACAGAGGTTTATGCCAGCTGGCAGAGCTGGCCTGGCCACGCCAGCGCAGGGGACTCAGGCAAGAGGTCTCAGGCAAGCGGGGGCTAAAGCAGGAGATCAGCAACTCTGCTAGCAGACCCTTCACTAATCATTTACCAGCTCACATCTGCCTGCAGGGCAGATGGGCGAGGGAAGCCAGGGTGACTTCTGAGCAGAAGGCGGGCAGCAGCAAGACAAAGTGTCGCACAGCGGCGGGCATGCAAGATCTGTGCTTGAGGATTAACGAGGGAGTGGGGCATTTTCCAGAACTCTTATTCAGTGTGCTTAGCTTAATCCACTGTTTTGCTCCGTTTCCTCTCAGGCACCACATCCCACCAGATATGACGACTTTTCAAAGCCCTTTTTGGGGTGAGTTCTTTGTTTGTTCTGTGGGGTATTTTTCCAAAATACTGCTGCGGCAATGTAACACAGCCCAGCCCTGCGTACGTGCTGCCCCATTCTGGAAGATGGAAAACAAAAGCTAAAAGAGGATGGTTAACCTTTTCTAATTGTCGCAGCACAGGACTAGTTGCCAGGAGGAACTTGAGTGCTAATCCTACTTTACTCGCCATGTGACCTTTGGGTAAGTTACCTAATTACGTTGTCCTTCAGTCAGCGGAGCCTGTAAAGAGCAGGTGTTTCAGTGAAACCCAGGATCGCTGAGCCAACGTGTGGCCTTAGGAAATAACCAGAGAAGAAAACCCGCTGCACTTTTTTAAAGGTGGCATTAATACAGAGAATTAAAACATCCTGCAGTAAATTTAAGCCTGCCCTCTAATCTTTCGGTGGGGCATAGGATTGAGCCCAGACTATTTAGCTGCACGGAAGATCATTCTGGATGCCATTTGGTATTTGTGGAGGAGTGATATAGAGTCACTGGTCAAATTATAACTGAATCAATTCTGTTCTGCTGGAATTAATTTCCTCCTGCTGGACATGCATAGATCCTGATTTTCCCTGGCCACCCTGTGCTGTTGCTGCCAGGAGTGCCCTCTGAATCCCACCGTGGCTGCCCTCTAGGAGGAGGTGGGATTACCCTTCTTTATCCTTACATTTGAAAAGAGCTTTCAGGCTGAATTAAAAACACTCGGTGCAAAGAGGTATAGTTACCCCTTGATTCCAAGCTTCTTCACATTCAGTTTCTCCCCCTTCCTGCATATGTCTTTTTTATTGACTCACTTTAGCCGTAGTTGAATCTCTTTTCTTCCTGAAATTATGCAGTATTAGGTACATAAACACTTCTCCTTTTAGCCGGATTCTTCATGCTGATGTGAAATGAAAAGATAGGAACAACCATCCCCAGAGATCATCCTCTCTCTGGTGAAAGATCTTTCACCCTCCATTGGAAAAAGCACTTTACGGAACTATTCACTCCCTCTTTAGCATTTGATGTCAAAGAAAATGCCATTGTATCTCTGCTGTGGATTACAAACACATCGTTTATTATTATCTGGCACTCAGGAGGCAAGCTTGCCTCCTGGGGTAGGTACTGCTTGCTTTCCTGGTTTGATCTCTCTTTCATTTAAAGAGGGAGATGCTTTGCAAAGAGCCAGTCTACATAATTCTCTTTCAAGCAAGTTTGGTCCAAGCAGTCTTTTGCTACAGTGGTCCAGTACAGTGTGTATTTAAATCTTCCCTTTTTATAATATGCTGTGGACTGGGAAGCTGAAATGCAACCTTGGTTTGGATGAACGCATTCTGCAACCAGATTTCCAGAATCAGGTTTTGATCCCTTCTCATTCAAAAGTGCCCCTAACCATGAATGGTCTAATTGAAACCGGAGGCACTCGCTGCAGACTAACAATTCAATGGGATTAAGGTAATGCAGAATCTGGGCTGTTGTGATTAAATTTTGCAAATATTAACTGAAAAATCTTGGCGCAAATCCTAGCCAATATGTATTTGAGCAGTTCCTCAGAAGAGAGTGAAGCTGAGCCTTGCCTGAGGTGTAGCAGTGTGGCTGTTTTAACACGTCCTCCTATTGTCTTCACTTGACAGAAACTAAGGATTTTGGCTCATGAAGGGCAAGCTCTTTGAGGGATGTTAAGGTTAGAGTTTGGAAAGAGCAATTTCCAGGGAAAAAAGCAGAAACCTTGCTGCCTTGAAAAATCACTCTAGGAGTGAGAACCTTCACCACAAACCCAAGGAGCTCCTTGGGGCATGTCTGTACCATGCGATGAAACACGTTGCAAATATGCCAGTGCTGGCCACAGCTAACAGCAGGACCAGGAGCAGAAGAGCTGTGTCAGTGTGGTCAGTGACCAGGCCTGTCTTCCTTGTTGAGAGGGCAATATGCCATGATTTCAAAAGGGGACTCACCTCCCTTCAGGCTTTGCACTGTACTGAATGTACAGACCAGTCTGGGGTTTTCTCTGGGCTTTTTGCAAATGCAGTATAGACATTCTAGCATATTCCCTCACCCAAAGAATAAGCCTTAGGACGTGAAAGGGAAGAAGTTCCTTTTCTGTGACAACAGGACAATGCCAGTTGTCCCTGAATGCATTGCTAACAGACTGTTAGAGGATGCTTTGTTCTTCACATGCTCTTCAGAGCCCCTCATCCTAAATCTATCCAGAAACCGAAGCATAAGCAAATTTGACAGAACATTTATTGGGCAGTGTCTCATGCAGTGAGTCCACTACGCCGGTTCTCATGGTATTTATTTTGTTGTTGGGGGGTTGGGTTGTTTTTTTTGGCTACAGCTGCCTAGCTGCCTATTAGGTTCCAGGATGAATTTGAGGTGCTGGTATTCATCTATGAATCTGCTGCTTCTCTGGGAGACTGGCAGTCTGACCCAAAGCCAAGTTTTACAGAGCTGCCACAGCTGGAGTGACTAGGTCATTTGTGGTGAGGATCTCCCAACTTCGAAACTACTCCCCTCTGTCCTTTGGCCTGGAGTAACCTGTTGAATCAGTCTGCGTCCACTTGTGAGCATGAGGTTTCAAGAAGAATGTTGACCAACTGGAGAGAGTCCAGCAGGCAGGAACAAGAGTGATCAGAGAGCTAGAAAACATCAGCTATGAGGAAAGACTGAAAGAGTTGGGTTTGTTTAGTCTAGGGAATTGAAGACGGGTAGACATAGACGTGATAACGCCCTTCAAGTATGTGAAAAGCTACTGCAAGGAGGAAGGATAAGCTGTTCTTCATGTCTGCTGGGGACAGGAAAGGAAGTAACGGGCTTGAAGTGCAACAAAGTGAATTCAGGTGAGACGTTAAGAGACATTTTCCAGTTGTGAGACTTGTGCACCGCTGGGATGGTTTGCTGTGTGAAAGTGCTGTTGTAGGAAGGCTTTAGCAGCAGCTGAGATAACTATCTCAACTCCAGCACCTTCAGCATGTCTGATCCTATCTGGAGGCTGGTGGAAGGGCAAGATGACCTTTAAAAGTTTCTTCCAGCTCCATTTTGTATGATTTCTGTTATCAACGCAGAAAGTCACAAAGCCGATTCTTAATTCTCTGGTGAGTGTTTTGTGACCAGGCCACTATCTGGTTTTACGGACTGTTGTCTGATGGGAGAAGGGACTTAGCGGAGTTGTCCATCCTGAGATTATCCAGAAGAAAATCCCAAAGACACCACAGGGACTCCCCTTTAAGGGGGTTACAGATGCAAACAAACAAACAAGCGTGAAGGGCAGGTCTCTCAGCTGGTGTAAAAAATAAGGCTCCCTGCTGGACCAGCTGCCCTCGACAACATCCTAAACCGTCCTTCCAGTGGTGGCCAACGTGGTGGCTGTTGTACTGAGGTACCCCTTGATGCCCCAGCAGATAGAATCAGACAGGCACCCGAGCACTTAGGAGCAGCCAGGAGTTTCTTTATGTAACTCAATAAAAGGGAGAGAAACAAAACAAAAGCAAAACCTGACGCACACAACAATCCCTCCTTCTCCGGTTTCACAGGGAAGCAAGTTCCAACACTGACAAGTCAAAGATTAAATAGAAAGAAAAAGCCAAGGGCATGCTGCCATGCATATATTAGACCTGTGTAAAACAGCGGCGTGCCCGCCCTCACAGATATAAACACTGTGAGGCAAGCAGGGGTTTAAGACCTGACAAAGAAGCTGCCTTTTCAGCAGGTTCATTGGGCCTGTATTTTTAGCCCTTCCTTTTCTGTAATCCTGTCCATTTTTAATGAGGGAGCATTATGCAACCGGCGTTTGCCCAGAGGAGTGCCCTGCCGTGGGTCAGCACGGGAGGAGGGAGGGGGAGGCTGGATGGCAGCGGTGGCCTGGGGCTCCCCAGGCTGCGGCCGCCCGTGATGCTGCTCCCTGGAGAGGTCAGAGCTCGGCTTCGCTGCAACCGACGGATGGAAATCTCCCATGCAGCTAAGCCAGTGCAAGCACCACAGGCCAGTTTAGAATTAAAAGGCATTTCAGACATCCCCACAGAGAGCAGCTCTCCCCTGTTTGTGAGTTCAGCTCCTTTCTGTTGCTCTTCTGCATCCTTTTGTCCTCTTTTGTGACTCTTCTGGAATTTAGCTTTGAGACACACGCACCAGCCAAGGGGCGCTGCGAGCTCCTTCGACCTTCCACTTCATCTGCGACAGACCCATTTTTAAGTAGGAATAATGATAAATGCTGATGAGGTGCAAGATTTGACATTCATCTGGGAGTGCAGAGGCATGCAATTTCTAATTTCACCAAAATCTAGAAATGGGCGGATATTTTTTCTTTCATCCACAAAGTTTTGAAGGTCAGCAATGCATTTGGATTTCTGTAGCTTTCAAAGGTGCTTATTTTTCCATGGATTTGCTAGTTGCAGTTTTTTAAATCCATCTTTCCCTTCTTGAAAAAATAGGAATGTGAAATTCTTAATTTCAAATTAAACTTTTTCTTTCAAGCAAAATTTTCTTTTTTATTACTACCTTTAAAAAACTCATCATGTGGCTCTGCTGACTGAGGGAAATGGCAATTAAGAAATCTAGAATAAATGCCAGAAATTAAGGCTATGGAAAAAAATGGAAATACTTTCAAAAATATTTTCAGAGGAACAGCTATGTCTTTCTCTAATTATTTGACAAATGTTAGTCAGGCTTAATGTAAATGATGCACGTCCTTGGTTCTGTCATTGCACCTAAAGTCAACTTTCCTCCAGGAAGAAAGTTCCCATTGCAGAGGGAGAGGTTTTAGGGTTTACAAACCAGGCCTCCTGAAAATTAGGAAATCAAACATGCATAATTTTCAACTGACGTTCATCAGTCCTTGTATCCTTCCTTTTGCACATCTGCAAACATATGCATCTGGTAGAGCAATGCTCCCAAGACAGCAACTTCTGGGGAATTTTTTCTGCCTCCACTCTCCTCCCCAGGCAGCTGGAGGGCTTTCTGTGCTCGGAGAACCTGTGCTTGGTGCTTTCCGTCAGTAGCCCAATACTTGGGATATGCACATGGCTTCTGAACATATCTGCTGACTTGCACAGAAGGAGGAGAAAGCTTCCCTGCTGACTAGTCTACTGCTGGCACCAAGTCATGGCTGGGATACCAATGCCACCAGATGCTTTAGAAATACTTAGCAAGGCAGAGAGGTGCATACCCTGGGCAGTGGAATTGTGACCTTCATGTGTTGTCCAATGAAATAAGCCAAATAATTTCACTGATCACATTCAGTGTTTAGTTTTCTTTTGCAATTGTGTTTCTGGGGGATCTTTGAGGGGGTGCCAAAGCATTCAGTTATTTTGGTATTTGGGGGGGTATTCCTCCCAGTGAGACCCAGACACCTAACTCCTTTGTGTTCTCTCACAAATGCAACCGATGTGACTACAGGTCACATTGTGTGTGCCCACCTTGTTTCTGGGAGCATGGATCACCAGAATCCCAGATGGCCGGGAACCGTGCATGGGGCGCAGGGCCAGGGCTGGCGCAGGGAACATGTGGTGCAGAGGGGGCTCAGGCACTGCATAAACGCCTGGTTGTTCTCCCCACCGCTGCCTGGGGCAAAGGTGACCGAGTGCAGCTTTGCCCTCTGCTCCATGTACGCAGGATGTACCAATGCTTTAAAATGCCGCTGAATGAAAGGTGTTTTATGAATATAGGGCATTAAGCCTTTGTACAGCACTGCGGCTCGCGTGTTTACTTTGGGTCCTGAACACCCAGCCCGAGTTACTGGAGCAAGTAATCTCTCAGTGCCTGTTGCCGCACGCACCACAAACTGCTGCTACCCATGTGCAGCTACCTGATGAATCCAGCTCGGGGTTTTAGCCTCATTGCACCACTTCAGATGCCGGTCAGAGGGACCTCTTCTTCTCTTATACAACCATGTTTGGGTAAGGTTCTTTGTCTGGAGAAGATCCTGCAGGGGAATCCCAAGCCTGATCTTTCCCCGACTGCCACTCCTGCCAGCTGCACACCTAGTACTGCCGATCTTGCTGAGGCAAAACTTCTTTTAAGGTTGTTGAGGAATTCTGCCTGAATGAATGTGGCTAAATCTGCAAACCTCATTGGGAAGCACTGTTCACCTGGGACAGTGATGTGGGATTGTAGCACTTAATGCACTATGGAGCAAGCTGTGGGGCTGGTACAAGAGTGAAGCATTCCGGCTGCTCTCGTATGCCACTGGGACCAGTCAAATTGGAATACCCCAGTACATAGCCCTTGACTTTAGGTAAATGACAGGGCTGCAGTCCTCCAGGAGACTAAACTGTCATGTGCCTCTGGCAGAGGTCAAGAGAAAGTGAGGCCAGCCCAAGGCACCTGAAATGGAAGGAAACATGATTAAACTGATTAAATGGGTCACGCCTACATGATTCTGTGCTGCAGAGGTAGGCAGAAAAGCCCACCCCTACCACCCTGAGCTGCAGATAGCAGCATCTGGCAAAAGGCTTCTTATTATAGGTACCAAGATGCTGGTAGTTATGCTGTTTCCTGGAGAAAGGGTGGCCTTTTTACTTCACTGAAGCATGACAAAGCAAGAACAGTCAGTATTTGGCCTGTGCCCACATGTCAGGGTGTCTTATAACTGTGATGCACACGATGACTGCATTTTCGTGAAACTCCTGAAATGAAGTACGAGGAAACCAGCAGGATTAGGCCAGTAGACATACACGTCATTTGCACGTATTTCCACAGGCAAGACTTAGGTCACTAAAGTAGCCACAGCTCCTTTTAGAGCAGCCACAGAAGGACGGGATAACTGCACTTGTGAAAAAGATAAACTGCCTTAAAGCGGGTTTGACAGTGCTGCTAGAGGACCTGTGGACCAGCTTATGAGGCTGCAAGAGCCTGATGTGCCATGATATCCTGAGGTGGAAGTGGAGACTGACCTCAGCTAAAGACAAGATTAGACTCAGTGGCCTCACAAACAGGACACCAACTGGGATTGTTTTGGCTTCAGTTCTGCGGTCTGGGTGTGCGACGTGAGACAAGTCCCATTGCTCTCGTGTGCTCTTTTATCCTTTCTCTTCCTTGCTTACCCTGTAACTCTTCAGACCAGGCATAGGCCATTACTAATGTTTGTACAAGGGTTCGTGTGCCCTTTGATGCCTCCAAATATGCAGTTACCAGTTTAGCTTCCAAATATTTTTAAATCCTTATAATACACAGAGCTGTTTCTTTCCACTCTCTCTTATTAAGTATTAAAAGTATGGCAAAGTCTTTCTGTTCTCCTCCCCTGAAGACGAATGTGCAACCATTTCCAACATAGTGTCCTTTTCACCTGACAAAGGGACAGGGACATCTCCCTAGGGCTGATCCAGGGATTTCATCTCCCTAAAACTGTGGGGATGAACACGAAGGCTGCGTTCATCACCAGCTCTTATGTCACTTTTCTAAATGTGACATAATCAGACAAGTCTGCCTCTTTGGGAGCAAGAGGGATTTAAGGCAGGAGACCACTAGCTCTGCTAACAGACCCTGTATTAATATTTGCCAGCTTACATTCTGCCTACAAGGCAGATGGGCAAGGGACGCCAGGCTGACGACTTGAATGGCTTCCCTCAGGCCATGCCTTAGCTCCAGCCAGAGAGGAGACTGCAGCCCCGAGAGATCCAGCTCTCTCTGGCTCGCTACTGCATGCATGTGCCATGAGAAAAACAAGCCTAGGTAAAGTCTCCCAAGTATAAACAGGCAGCCCAGGACATCTATGAGAACTCCAACCGGCTAGATGACAGCTATCTCAGGTATGTCTACCCATGCTGCTTTTGCATTTCGCGGCTGCAGCCTGCATAGCCAGAGAGCTAACGCAGACGGAGAATCCGGCTCCCTCGCTCCCAAGTGTCCAAGGAATGACCCAGCCATCTGCAGGAATCATTACCGTCCTCCGCAAGAGGGGACAAGGTCAAACCAATTGAATGTTGTCTAAAGAGGATCTTGGGGAGGGAATGTTTTCATTACAACAGTTCATCTTTCTTTTCACAGTTCATCAAAAGCAGGCCTTCTGCATACACACGCAAGACAAATAGGACTGAGGGGTGATGACGGATACTGTAGGCTCGCAGTGATTGGGATGACCCTCCACTCACACAGCTGATCAAAGGCAAGTAAAACAATCAGCCAGCCATCAGCAACGATGTAATATTAAACTCCCCAAACACCTCATTTAATTAAGTCGTTATGATCAAAATCTCCGTACCAGATCTTTTAAGTTATACACTCTTAGACCTTGCCCTAAGATAGCAGAAAAGGACTTCCGGAGGGAAAACGGCTGTAAAAAATTATTAATAAAACAATGTCTCTTCCCCCTACCCTCCCAAATCAATTGCTCTCTGGAAGGATACACTTCTGTCTGATTTCTCTAGGCAGAGCTCAGAAAGCTGGGGTGCCTCGTGCCCAGCGCTTGTCCCAGCTTAGCATGCTGCTGACAGAAAGCAGGGCTCAACAAAGCTGGTGTTTATGATGTCATCTTCCTGTTGGGGTGATCGCTGTGATTTCACAAACCCTACCTCTGTGAACCTGCTGCTGGTCTTACAAGTCTGAACCAAATTTTGCTGAAGAAATGTTAGGCTTGTGCAGGTGCAGTGCTAGGGCAGGAGGGGAGGAGATATGAAGGGGAACAGACATTCACCAGGAATACACCAACTTGGAGCATCCTTGCACTGTTCAGACTGGTCCCCAGAGAGTAAAGATTTCTGAGCCAGACTCCAGTCAAGAACAAGATGGGATGTGAAACATCCTGGAGGTGGAGCTGGAATTTATAGTCAAAAGCATCTGACCTGTTCCAGCAGGTCCAGAGGAGGGCCATGAAAATGATCAAAGGGCTGGAAAAACCTCTCCTATGAAGAGTCTGAGAGAGTTGGGGTTGTTCAGCCTGGAGAAGAGAAGGTTCCAGGGAGACCTTATTATGGCCTTTCAATACTTAAAGGAAGCTTAAAAGAAAGATGGAGAAAGACTTTTTACCAGGACCTGTAGTGACAGGACAAAGGGTAACAGTTTTAAACTGAAAGAGGGTAGATTTAGATTGGATAGAAGGAAGAAATTCTTTATGAAGAGCGTGGTGAGACACTGGAACAGGTTGCCCAGAGAAGTTGTGGATGCCCCATCCCTGGAAGTGTTCAAGGCCAGGTTGGATGGGGCTTTGAGTAACCTGATGCTGATCTAGTGAGAGATGTCCCTGCCCATGGCAGGGGGGTTGGACTAGGTGATCTTTAAAGGGCCTCTCCAAGCCATAGAACGGTTTGTTCTATGATTCTTTGATCTTCAGAAGATGTCTCAGTGCCGTTAAACACCTGTCTTTGAATGAGATGCATCCTCCTTTAGAAGCTTCTTTCTCCATTGATTAGTGGGATGAGAGAAACTAGCTTAAACTAGCTGGATAAATGATCAGAGATGAGGCCCATCCTTTAGCTTTGTAGTAATTATTGTAAAGACATCAGACACCATAATGATGACAAATGGATAGACTTTTAATTCCTAGATGAAAAAGATATTTTTGTTTACTCTTTGCTTTCATGATTGGCTTAAGGCAATCTAATTCTGTACTATATGTGAAAGGGGTGACTCAGGCCTACATCATGTGTTCCCACCTCATTGCCTGTGCGCCTTGGTGGTTGTGCAGTTGAGCAGGCAGACAGAGCAGGGGACTCAGATGAGGGAACTCTTCCCTTTTTTTCCTGCTTTGTGCTGGGTGGAGCATTTAGCTGGATCAGCCTGATGTGCTCAATTTCCCAGATGCATGGCACAAAGGAAAGGATGGGAACTCATGGACATGGGCAGGATAACAATGCTACACATTTTGGCAAAAGCCAGACTTAGATTGGCTCAGGGTGGTCATGAAACCACACCTAACTCATGTGATCTGGCAACCCAGTAGTGAGAGATTCTCCATCTCATTACTGGTTTCCTAAGTCATGTGAGCAACGGTAATTGCCCTGCTATTCTTTTCCACTTCATTATAGAAAGGCCTGACAATTAAGCAGAATAAAGCTTGCCATGAGTTCATCAAACACCTGAAATGAAACTTATCATGGTGCTGTGTGGCATTAAGCAGCCAACTTCAGCACTTGTAGTAGCACAGTTGCATTCACCAGCAGCAAGCAGGGAAGAAGGCTGCAGGGAAAGGAGTGAGGATCTTTACCCTGGAAGTTTTGAGACAAAGGAGAACCAGAATTCGTGGAGCAGACTGTGGCTAGTATAAAGAAGACCTTTTGGACAGGCTAAGGATGTGAGCCTGTTCTTTCTGATTTTGTACCTTGGCAAATGGGTTGCATCCAGAACTGTAGAGGTTGCTCACCTTGGAAATAGAATATTTTACTGTCTGAAAACAATATGTGAATATTTAACCCTTAGAGAATCCAGATGCATTTTCCAAGTGTCAGAACTAAAGGAAAAAAAGAGGAGAGGAGAGGAGAAGCAATTCAGGAGGAGCCCCAAAACCCATGGTTATGTTTTACTGTGCTAAACCATATTAGTTAGTTAAATTTTCCAGAGATGAGTTCCAAATCCCTCACAGCATGTTTAGCAAAAGTAACAGTAGTCTAAAGCCTAGGTCACTAAAAATTAACAACCTTTATCTACTCTGCAGCTCTATCCACTTGTCTACACCTCTGTCTGCTTTAATAAACCACCAGGTGACTTAACTGCTTTGACAGGTTCATACAGTTAAGTCACTCCTAAAACTAGTTTATTTAGATACTGTGCAGCAGTATTTTTATGTTGTCCAGCTTCCCTGAATTGCTACACTAAGCAAGTCATGCATAGCCACCAAAGGCAGAATTGTTTATAGCTAGAATGGGACTCACTCATGAGAGAGAGTAAAGCTTGAGGTAGCAACTACATCTGGTGATCCATGAACTAAACTCCTGATGTGTGTCAATGGAAGAGCTTTCTCTCATGCACATTTGCTGGGGATCTGTTGCCATGTAGTTGAGGCTGTATTCGGTGACTACCCTGGCTGTGTTCCCTGCCTTTACACTGACCAGCCTAATGTCAGTCCAGAGCAAAGCAGTGTGGGGAGGAGGAGCTGAAGTTCAAAAGAAAAGAGCCCTCTAAACCTTATCATTAAGTCTTCCTCGGGGACTTGGGTTTCAAGCAGACTCTCTGAGGGTTGCATAAGTAAGACCAAAGAAACCCTGAACTGTACATGCAAAAATAACACAATGAAAGCCTAAAGGCAGACAGCAGGATGGAGGACACAAATCATCCTCCACCAGCTTCTGGAGTGGTGAAATCTTTCCTGTGAATAGCTCATTGCTGAGGAAACAGTCTGTCCTAGAGGATCAGTTAACAGTGAAGTGGTATCTCCCCCTTGTGAAGTAGCCACAGGGCTAAGGGGTAGCCAAGATGGCATTTCTGCTTTACCTCTTGTTGGAGCAGTTAAAGTTTTTCTACTAACATAGCAAGGTGGGAGGGCATACTTTTCTGGCCCCGTGTCTTGAACATGCTGGGACAAGGGGGGGAGTCGCCTGAGGTACAAGCTCTGCTCCAGGGAGGAGCTCATTATTTTTGCAAATCTGAGCCCCATCAGCAGAAGTCCTAGAGAGCCACTCACCTCTGGGGTGAGTGCATGGGGGTGGGGGTGCGAGCCCAGATCTGGGAGGTGGCCAAGATGTCGGCTTAAGACAACACTCACTCATCACCATGCTGTGCTTTCAGTTGACTTAAAGCTTTCCGGTGACTGGAGTAAATTTTTAAAAACATTTTAGCAAAAAACAAAGAAGCCAAAGAAGCGGCTTGTTTCTAACCAAACGATTTGGTGATGATTTGTTCTTTCTTTGAGTTTGGCTGCTGAACCAGTAACATCTGCAGTATTAAAGGCAGTGAACTACATCTCCTGTGGTAATGTCATCCCTCTCTCCCTTTTGGGTGCATGAGTTCAGGAAGGGCAGCAATGACTCTGACCCTGTAGTTCGGCAGAAACCAAAGCTGATGTTCCCCAGAACGACTACTGAGTACACTGCCTTGGGCTTGGCTTGGTTTTATCCGAGGTGTTTGGGCTGTCTCCCACTTCCTGAAAAATCACAGTCATAGAAGCTAGGTATCTGCAGCCACCTTTTGGCACAAAAAAAACCTGACTGATGAGTCAAGGTTCTGCTAAAGGGAATAACGTCTCCTCCCCATGAACAGGGATGTGTCCAGCTACCTGCCTTCTCCTGATTCCTGAGGCACAGTCTCCAACAGGATCATGCATTTTTATTTGTTCACTGTTCTGTTGTCCATCTTGTCTGATTTGTGGGACAGATGAGCATGAGAAGACCTAAACCCAGTTCTCAGTCCTCAATAAAAACATTTACATCACTCACCTTCGAGAACTCTGCTCCAGCTGCTCCACACCATATCCTTTATTAGATACTTGTATTAATAATAATATCCACAGTTAGACTAGCTAGGATTGCAACAGAAAAGGAAGTTAACCCTCCTGCTTCAGGGCACAAAGCAATTCAGAGAGGATAGGTTTGCCAGCCCTGGGGGAAGGAGTTCATACAGCCTTCTCTGCAGTATCCGGCACCACCCACATCCCTTCCCTCCACTCCTTCTTCCTGGCCTCCTGCGCTGTCTCTCGGGATTTTTGCTTCCTGTCAGCTTTTGCCCCTGCCTCGAGAGGCAGGCTGTTTACTCTGTTGCATGCCTTTCCCCACCTGCAGCCGGTTCCAGCTCTCCCCTCTTCATCCTGGGTTTTGTCAGCCATCTCTTGCCACCGCTTGCCGTGAAAACTTCTGGCTCTTCTGCCTCAGCTTTGCTGCTCCCTTCTCCCCATCCTCAGCCCTCCCCACCTTCCTTTCTGCCTTTTCCTTTTCCCTTTCTCCCTCTCCTCAAGTGCAGGGTTTAGAGGCCAGGCAAGGGGTAATTGCAGAAGCAGAAGCCAGGTGGTTTCCAGCCCTGGTGAGCATTTGGAGTTGGGGCTGGACCTGCTGGAGCTGAGCCCACACGTGCCTGCAGAGGCACCTCCACCTGGCAGCACTCACTGCCTGCAGGAAGGAGGTGGGGGTCTCCCTACCCACCTTGAGCTCCTCTTCCTGCACCCTGAGAGGGACGAGTGTGACACTGAGATTCTCGCTGGCCTCCAGGTCCCACCAAGAAGACCCTGCAGGGCCCTTCTGCCTGTTTTACTCCCATGCTGAGGTGTGGCCCACGGCACTGGTATCGGTCCCCTCGTTATCAGGGCTGCCTCCTTCCTGCCCATTGATGTTGGGTTACGACAGGTGTCCCTGTTTGCCTCAAAACACTGAGTTACAGAGGTATGAAGGTTTTTGCAGTATGCTCATCTCTGCTTTTTCATTGGTGCATAGTAAGATGATCAGGGAAAATATTCCTTTTACCCTCCTTCAGATCAATCATTCAACCCCGCCTTTGCTTACAGGATGCTGGATAAAGATGAGAGCTGCTGTCCAGTGTGCCAGCCAAAACAGTCTCATTTTTCACACGTTCTCCCCAAACCGCTGCCTTTTATTTATATTTGGACTGTAATTTGCCTGGAACTGGGACCATCCTTCCATTGTGTTTGCATGGCATCAAGCACAAGGATCTTACTGGGTTAGTAGGGTCCTTAGGCACTGCCCAGGTACCCTTGATACTGACTTCACTGGCTGGTTATATCAGAGTATATCAGTAATCCAGGGCTGGAAGAGGAGTGACAGAACAGCCTGTCACCCAGTCCTCCAAGCTGGGACATTTTTCCTGTCCCTCCTCCCTGCTGCTGTAAGAAAGCATAATGTTATCTGCTGTGAGAGTTTCGCTGAAGGAAGTTTACACAGCCTAATTCTGCTGGTACATGTGCCGTGCAGAAGGACTGAGAGTAGATGCCCTTTCAGGACTGGGTGTTCCCATCTGGAGGTAGGAGACATGATAACAAATGCTAAGCAAAGAAAATAGACTCACCAGTGCATCTCAACGCAGACAACAGACTTCAAGCCACAGAGCTTGGTGCCTCCCACCAGACATCTCCTAACCTGCTCTCACCTTGCCCTCTTTCATTTTTCTTTCTTTCTAATCTTTCCCTTATCATAGGCAGGAAAATGTACCAAAGCAGAAGATGGACTCCTTCCAACTCTCATCCCTGTTTGCTTGCATTCTGTATTTTTCTTCTCCTCTCTCCCCTTGAGATCATTTAGCCATAGCCAGAAAAAGCAGTAGGTTCAAATGGAAGCCTATTACAGACCATGGTTTGCCATGCACATTGTAATAGGCCTGGAAGAGCGTGGTCACATACCCTAGAGGTGAGGAGTTTATAACGGCCCAATCCAAAGCCCTGTAAGGTAAACAGCATCCTTTCCATTGGCTTCAAGAGGCTTTGGATCATGCTGTAAATAGTCCAGCAAGATACTGTACATGGATATGACAACTATTTATAGGACTTATGATAGATAAGATGTGTACTCACCATCTAAATCTAGCCACTGTGTCATCTGGGGAGAGACAAATCAGGACCAATGCTTACT
Organism: Burhinus bistriatus; assembly: GCA_013397275.1. Classification (NCBI taxonomy): domain Eukaryota; kingdom Metazoa; phylum Chordata; class Aves; order Charadriiformes; family Burhinidae; genus Burhinus; species Burhinus bistriatus. The sequence continues at coordinate 96,727 of VYXH01001721.1, forward strand.
GGAATGAGACATATCAGTGATGATGAGGGACCATTGACTGATGTGTCACCTGCTTCTCCAAAGCAGAAGCACCTGAGAACCTTCACCATCTGCTCCAAGTACCCTTTGTAACTGACAGCTTTGTTGTAGAGGAAAGTTGTCAAATATAGCAAAGTGATAATCTCAGATTTATGAAGTTTTTCTGCAGCAAAGACCCCTAGAGCCTCTCATGGTGATCCCAGCCCTCCGAGAGGCCAGTAGTCTTGTATCTTCCTTTGACTGGATCTCTCTAGCTGTGGCAAATGACCCCACAATCAGCTAAAACCCATGCTCAGTTGTGTCAGTGAAAGTTAACATGGATGACCTTGATACCCAGGATTACGTGTGTAATACAGGCTTGATTGCCATCACCAGTACCCAAGGCTACCAGATCTGACAACATCAGAGTAGAGTTACCTTTGTGGCACAGCCTATTCATATTCACATCTGCGAGCGAGCTCCTCACCAGCATTCATAAACATGTTTCTCCCTCTGAGCAGAACACAGTGTGCAGATGTGAATGAATTTTTTCAGACAAAGATGTTCTAACTTTTGATGTTGGAGGAAGGTGTTGTTTCACATCATAGAGGGATTGCCAGCAGCGATCTGATACTTTACAAATCTTCACGTCAAAGCGCAGGTGGGAGTAGGCTGTCCAGACTGTTGTCATTAGATTTGTTATGGGGTGCCTAATGGTAAATCAAGAATAGCCCCATTGTCTTCAGCACTGTATAAACACACAGACATAAGCAGACAATCCCTAACTCCAAAAGTTTACAGTTCAAACAAAAAAAAAAGCCTTGGACTGGTTGAAATGCTAAAGGTTTTAGCAGCGAAACCTCAGAAGTGATACAGATAGTCAGAAGTGCTCATGAATGGGTGGAGAGATCTACAGTAAAATCATCAATGGATCATAAATCTACAGTCCTGTTTCTCTATCATGAGGGAGGAGAGCATAGGGGAAGGAAATGGGGGTAAAAGAGAGGAGGGGAACTATGACTGAATAGTTTGTGTTGGGTTTACTCCCTCAAAAATGACACTGGCGGTCATTCACTTTGGTTATGACCAGCACAGATTTTAAAGGCTATTTCCAGTCTAGAGCCTTACTTAGTGAGATCCTACAAGAAGAGAAGTAAATCTAGCTTGTTTGAGACTTAGCATTGATGCCAAGATGTAGGAAAGGCATGGATATTATGCTAGGCTTTGAGGAAAGGCACATGAAATTCCTCAGCCTCTGGCACAGAAACAAGCAATATCTGTGGGGTTTAGAAGAGCATCTCCTTTCTTTGAAATCCAGACTGGAATTTGTGAGATTCAGCCAGTGCTTAAATGGATCTTCCATCCTACCCATCTGCCCAGCAGGTGGGCAGTGCTGCCTATTGTTGCTCAAGCCCCGGGTAGCAAGTCCCAGGTATCAATACCCAGGGGTCCATGTCAGTGTGGATCCTCTTGACTGATGACTGCAGTCTCACTTCTGCAAAACACTTTCTAAATTTCAGTGATTTGCTCGCATCCATTGGTGTTCATTAAAATACTGGAGGGTGTACTTATTGTTAATCTTCAGAAAGACTCAATGCAAGTGCTCTACTGAACAGAAATTTCTGGTCCCTGGACAACATAGAGAGCCATGCTGGGAACTGCAGAAAAGGAGGCCATGCAGAAGTCAGCTGTCTCACACTGATGGTGGCACTGGCGTACATGCATTTGGGGTTCTTATGTCCTGAGGAAAGCCATAAGTCAGTACTGTCTGCGTACGCACTGTCATGGAGTGGTAGGGTAGATTTGTTTGTTCGTTTTATCCTTGATCCTTTGAGGCTTTCTAGTCATTCTGTACTTGTATTTTTTCTGTTGACTTAGTTGTATAAACTTCCTCTAATAGCAGAGTAAGTGTGTGTTTTGTGCTGTAACCCTGAGATACTCTGCATGGGATTCTGCATTGACTGCAAATGATCTCAGACATCATAACCCTGTAGTGACCACCCAACTACAGTTGTCTGAAGAGCTCTCGGACCTTGAGAGCCACCACATGAATTGCAACTTCAACTGGTCATTGGTTCTGCAAGTTTAGTCTGGCAAAGTTTCTACTGAAGCTTTTACTTAGAAGTTTTTCAGATTTTTGCCGGGGGGCCTGAAGAAAAACTACTTTGATTGCAAAGCAAAGTTTCCAGGTTTGGGTTGCAATTTTCAGTGCCCAGCTCCTAAAAAATGTAATTGCATTTGGCTTTCAACAACTGGAAACCAAAAAAATATTTTTGTTTGACATAATCCCCCAAAGCCTAACATGGATTTCTTCTGGAAATGTTAGTTCTGCCCACAAAAATGTGCCAGTTTTGGTATTTTTTGTTGTTGTTGTCATTTAATTAAAATCCTGGACTAGCTTTACTGACTATTTTTTTGATGGTCCTTCCTCTGGCTGAATTTCTTCTTTTTTTACAGTTAGCACACACACACATCCAGTTAAGTTCTGAACTCCTCCGCAGCGATGGATCACACAGCAGAAGTAAGTATGTTCCTCTCCACAAGTGGGACAGGGGATCCCTTCTCCTCCTGTCACCTGTACGGAAGCAAATAGTGTGCTTCTCATTTCTTCTAGTGGGTAGATGTTATTCACAGTTTCAAAAGCCTCTGTAATGAATAGCTGATTGTGAATGCTCATGTTCCACCTGCCTCTACAAGGAGGAGTGTTTTCATGATGAGTTCCCATGTGTCTTTTTTACTATGAGACCAAGAGCATCAATCTATTTGGGTAGCTCGTTACAAAAATACCATATGCCACCAGCGCATCTGGTTTTGATAATGACTTAACACCAAGCTGGAAAATGACAGCATATGATCTGTACCTCCCAGACACATAATATTGGTGACAGGTATTTGTAGTTGGTTACACTCTTTTTATTGGTGAATTTTCTGTCAGTCAATTAGAAACTGTCCAGTAACTTGAGCACATCTGAAATGCTAAGCCAGTGTGGATTTTCCATCAGTGTCATTCCCTAGAAGGCTGTAAGAATTTCAGGTTATGGTGGCCTGAGGTCAGGGCACTTCCAAAACCTAAAAGCAAAAACAGGCCAGGCAAGTTCTGAACTTCTGGAGCCGTTTCCCAGCCTGTGTCTCACACCTTCCTTGATTGTAGATAAATTCTTCTGTCTTATCTGCTTTCTAGAAACTTTCCCCAACATGAAAAGCCGTGGAGTCTTAGTGAACAGTGATTTACGGTGCATTAGTACAGGCAGCATATGTTTCTCTAACTCCAGAGAAAGTCTAGCCCTGCAGTGCTTGGAAATGGTATTTAAAAGCCCAAGGCAGTATTGCACACATCGGTGTGTGCTCTCTGTAGTGAGATACCACAATGCTGAGGTAGCTGTTAAATTCTGTTCAAACGCCAGGATGCATTTCATCCTGTAGCCTTACTGATATATTACAGAGCAGATCAGAAGTCATGTACCTTGGCATTGGTATGTTATTGGGACTAAATCAACATCACTCTCTATATTACCCTGCTCTGAATGCTCTGCCAGAGGATTAATCACTGACAACAAAGAATTAACTACATGTCAAACTTATAAAAGGAGGGGGTTTAAGAAGCCATCTCTTTATCCGCCTTTGTGAAAACAAAGCAATGAGCAATGGGAGACATACAAATAATCAGAGCGTGCGAAGGGGGAGGATAGGTGGAGAACAACCTTCCAGCAAGACAACCGGCCAAAAAGGTTGCCTTAAAAGCTTCTTGATGATGGAGCTTGCTGTGTTTATGAAGGATGTGACAGGACACACTCGCCTGTAATAGCAGGGGATTGGAATTGTCAACCGGGGATGGACCTTCCAGCCCTTTTCCTACCATGAGCTGGCTGAGGCATTGCAATTAAACACAGCACAACAGCTGTAAGTAGGGAGAGCTGTAAAAACAGTCAGGTGCACATGTGTGGGTGAACTGTATCAATGAAATAATAACAGCAGCCAGTGTAGTGTGAAGAAAGCAGGGAGCAGAATAGGGAACTGCTGCACAATAAGAGGGGGGAAGGCAGCAGGCCAGTTTCTGGACACAGACCAGTATCTTGTGATGCATTGTGTTCAGAAATCAAACGTTTCATGACGCTTAACTCTTGTGTCAAAGAGAAAGAAAAAGATCATTTTGAGTTCAAATGTGTGTCGTCTCAGCTAGGTTTGCAATGCCTTTCCAAGAGCTGAAATGATCTCAGCTGAAAGGGCTGATCTATGTACAAGATGAAATAAAAGGTAAAAAGACAGATTCGTCTCCAGTGAAAGGTCAGTGAAATTTGTCACACAATTAAAACTACTTTATTTCTTTAGAAATCCTCCAAAACCAGCCTCTCTAACTCTGTGCTGCTTCCAGCCTGCTCACTGCTTCCTCTTATCTTCATACTACAAGAATGACCCTCCTGCCTTCCAGACTTGCCTTTGCTGAAGTTTATATTCATCTAATTAAATACTGCATCGTGCAGCTCTTAGCACTAAAGAAAAATAAGCCCATCTGTTTGTTTCCCTCTCAATGAGAAGTATCCTCAGGGAACACAGCATGTCTATGTCATGAAGGGTGGGAGCAGGCAGTAAATCCCATCCATGATGAAAAGCATGTTCTGTATTTCCTCTTTTTATTCTTGATAATAGCTGTACATACGTTTGCCTTTTGTTACTCTCCCATCTTGAGTGCTCTCCAGACCATAGAAACATCAGGGGCAGGGCTGAAGACATTTTTCTGGAGTTTGACTGATGGCAAATTTGTGGGGATAGAACTTGCTACCTGAGTTGTGACTAGCTCCTCACTACCACTGAGGACATCGCGTGTTGCCTTTCCCTTGGGTCCTTTTCCACCATTTGTCTTTTGTCATTGAGACCTTCCTGCAGTCTCAGTGTAAATGAAGCCAACAAAGGGTCTGGGCTCTGGCCACCTCCTGGTTTGTGAGCCTCACCTGCTGCTGTGTCAATGTCACCCAAAGCTGGAAGTAGTGGCTGCTGTCTTCTACTAATGCCTTGACTCTGCACCATGGGCATCAAAGCACAAGCTTTGCCTGGAATAGTTCAGCAGAATGTGGAGTGGAATGAAATGGGCTCCTTAGGCCCCAACCACTGAGAGATCTCATCCATCAGTTAGCTGGGGGCTGTGGCCCAGATTGGGAAGAGCGGAGGGCAGGATGGGCACGGGTAGATGGACAGCTCTAGCTGAGCCAGGCTGGGAGGAAGCCTGCCCACCTCCCCAGTGGTGGCAGGGGTAACAGGGAGCAAAGTTAGCGAGTGTCCCTTTAAATAGCCAGTCAAGACCTAGCCAATTCTGCAGAGCCACCTCCAGTGTGGCTGGTCCATGGCAGATCGCAGGCATCTAATACTTCTTGAGTCCTTCTATGGCAACAGAAAGAGCAGAGTTGCTCCCTGCTCCCTGGTGAAACAACACAGCCAGGTTTTTGGTGATGCAGACACAGTTTCCCTCATGTGCATAGAAGCATGGAGGGGAGGGCGAGGGCACATGAGCTACAAGTCACCCAGGTAGTGAGAATGAAAAGCCAAGGAAGGTGGACAAACCCAAATCAGACAACCACATCTGAGGACAGAGTACTACCTTCCATTTAATGAGGTGCATGATCAACACTCAGAGGAATTCACGTGCCAACAGGTTCAGAGAGCAATGTCCCCTCCTCAAGAACCTAGGATGAAAGGGAGGTCTTGCACATAGAGATGACCTGTCCAGCAGGCTGACTTGATTTCTGACTGGCGAGGGGAGAAGGAGGCTTTTTGTTCTATCTGTTTTGTCCTCTGCTAGCATTTGCTTTAGGTTCTTGTCAAAACAAGACCAGCCTCTTGAAGTGCAGCACATGCACTGTCCTGTTTGGTTTTGCAATGTTTTGTTTGGCTGCTAGCAACTTGTTCATCAGATGAAACTATACTTCCACGGTCAATGCTCTAAGAAATCCTCTCCTGTAACAGCAGTGATCTACAAAGGCCACCCTGCCCACGAGACACCAATAGAAAGAAAATAGCCAAACACAACACCCTTCTGACAAAATGTTATCGGAAACCCACTTGGGAGAAGCTGTCCAGGACGTTCCTGGCATCAGCTTATTGGAGAACAAGAGGCAGAAAAGGTCTGCTGCATTAGGAAAAAGTAATTGTCCACGCGGTCCAATACCCAATCAATGATAGTGGATGTTTGAAGGGAAGGTGTAAAACCCTTCCTAATTCACCTAAATACCACACCAGGAGGGATAACTTTGCCCCTTTCATGGCTGATTATCTCATGCCCTGAAGCTGGGCATTGATAGTGCTTGTGATTTCATCCTGGCTAGCCTGGGGTTTGAAGCCAGATGTATTGCTAGTGTTATGTATTGTAACTGCAGATGCTTGTATTCATGCTTTATTAAGACATGGTCCATTCTCTGAGTTACAGCAAGGGTAAATGTAATCCCATGTCTATCACACGTTCAATCTAAACTGTTTGCCTTAATAACATTCTAGAAAAAGTATTTCCTTTTATCCTTTCAAGTCTGTCTTCTCACAATAAAGACAGCCTCTTGGTCTTGTTTTATGGGAAAGGGAAGCAGAAGTGCTGGTTGGAGTCACCTGCATTACTGTGTACTCCTGCTTCCTCTCCTTATGCTCTCATCCAAGTTTAATTACCCTGACAGCATTTTCTCCTTGTATCAAAGCTCTTCTTCCCTTCACGCCTCCTGCATTTTTGTGGCTCTCTGGATAGACATATTCTATTACCACAGCTCAGTTCTCTTAGGAGAAAGGTGATTTGTGGTCCAGACACATTCAAGCCTTTCATACTGGAGGTCATCTGAGGTGCCTGCCTCAGGGACTTAGCTGCTGCCTTATATCCCATCATGAAGTGCCTGTTTGTCTCTCTGCCACCTGCTGCATCTGGTTCTAACTTTGCTGGGGAGCTCTTTGAGGACAGAGCCTGTCCTTTACCAAGCACGTGTCCCACATTTAGTCCCATGGAGCACATCATGGATCCCACAGCATAGGCTGAGTGGGTTCCCTTACCAATATAACACAGGCAAAGACAGCTCTATAATAGGCAGCACATTCTCTTCGCATAAGCAAAACCACTGGCAAATACAATAGGATCAGGAAGAAGCCTTCTGAATGAAGTTGCCTTTTACTTAATATCAATGATGCTGGCACCAATGCAAATAACATTTTCTTCATTAAGTTCTAAGCACTTCCAATTGTGTCTCATCCTATTTGCCTGGTCAGTTTTTTATAACAATTGCTCTGTTTCGAAAGAGAGATTGAAATGATTCCTTCCCAGACATATGGAACTAATTCTGCAAGTGTGTGTTCATGAATAGACCTGAACAATTATTATTTTTCCAGAGAATAATACATTCTCTGGAAATGTGGTTTTACTTGTCCTGAAACTATTCACACATTATTAGTCCTGCATTTCCTGAATGATGCTAGCTGAAAAGAAAAAAAAAGTGGGATTAGCTTCACAAATCTGCAAGAAGAGGTAGTGCTGTTCAGGTTGCACCACTGTGTCTAGTCTCAGGAGTGTAGGGTACCCAGGTTAAACTCCCACCCAGCAAGGGAAGATGTAGCCCTGCCGCTCAGCTGCCTGGAGCATGGCTGTGGGCAGCAGAACACAGAGGACCCCCCAAGGGTGTGACAGTGGCTCTCAGTCTCTCCTCTCCTCTTGGGTTCTTCTGATACAAATCTCATAATCCCTCCCACAAGGAAGGGAACGTGTGCACCCCATCTCGTGGGACAGCACCGTAATCCAGTAGGATGGAGAAGGATGTCTTCTGACCCAATCAGTATTTAAATGAGAATATCTTCAGCAGGAAAGGCGGAGAGGTGGAGAGCAGCCTGCCCCAGAATCCCTTAGGGACTGGGACCCCTGGGCAAGGGGGTGTCAGAGCCCCACGCTGAGGACAGCTACCTGACTGCAGGCAGGGACTTCAGCCTAACCTAGCCTTACACCAGGCTCCAGGCCCTTGGGAGATGAGTATCTTTTATCGCCCCCTCTATAACAGATAAAAGGCTGCGATGGCAATAACTGCTCCTTCCTCATGCAGTTGCATAACCCATCCCCTTTATGCCTTTGTTCGCATGTATCCATAGCTAAGCATTTCATTTTGGATCACATGGAACATTTTGTGTAAACTGAAAACAATAAGACTGATCCCCCTCCTCTGCCTGTGAGTTAAACCCCCAAAAATTTACATTTGTTTTTCTCTGAATCTAAATTATTTTCCAGTGAGACTGCCAAGCTAAAAATCATTTCTTCATGCAGCTCCAGAGATGAAACAAATGCATCCTCTCCCATATCTACCTGATTCCCAATGAGAAACAGGGCAAGAGGCCCCCAAAACAGCACAGCTTGGCTTAGCAGGAAAAGCTGATACTGATGTCTACACAATAGGCACGAAGCAGAATTTCAGGGATGTTGGAGCAAATAATGAGTGGCCTTTTGGGGCAGGATTTTGCTGCAGAATCCAAGGTGCCTGACTGATTTCATAGGAATCAGTATAGCTGGGAAGGTGGAGATGATGTGGGGCTAGACTGAAAAAAGGATTTACAGGAGGGGCAGCACCTCTTTCCTCTCACTCTGCTGAACTGCAACAGGAGATCCCAATGCCCTCTCCACTTTCTTCTTCTACCACAGTGACATAAGATCCCTCAAGAGCCACCTCTGAGTGTAATTCATTAAGTTTACTCCCCAGTTCTTTTGATCAGGCATGCAAGGGATGCTGCACCCTTCTGTGAAGCTGCTGGACTATGCCATCCTGAGGTTTTTATTACACCTTTTGGCTAGCAGATGCAATCTTTGCAACCAGAAGCTGTTTTTACTTTTCAGGGCAGGGCTGCACTTTGCAGAGGAGAAGGACTGTGAAAGCAACGCATTAAACTGGCTGAAGGGATAAATAACACTCTAAACCAAAGGGCAGCTGCAATTACTTTCACTGTTCTAATCAACGCCCCCAATGTGGGACATCAAAGCAGGGCAAACCAAGCACAGAATTCAACACGTCCCTGAACTCAAGGCTGCATGACAGGGACAGCATAGAAATGTCTTGATTATATTTCACAAGCTGGCAAATCTCAGACCCGCCCTCAGAGGAAGACTGGCCCTGAAGGCAGGAAGATGCTGTGGGACATGCTGTTCTGTGTGACTCCAAAGGGCAATATTCCTGCTTTCGCAGGGCCCACACTCATGTGAAATTTCCAGCGAAGATGATAAAAGCTTTGAGAGTGGGACACAGCTTCTTTTGGTGGGCTTCCCATGGGTAAGCCAAAAGCTGATGGCAATAGGCACTGAAGAGTGAGGATGAATGGGAATACTCTTCCTTGACAGTGTTGGTGGAGCTCTGACCCCACCACTGAATGGGAGAGCTTGGAAATAAGCTTGTTCCATTGACATGGCTCAGAGGGATTATCTCCTTCTTGACCTTACAACCCTATGGCTGATGAGCTTACCAGGTGCTTTTATCTAGCCCCAGCTGACATTGCCAAGGGGTTTTGTCAGATCTGCCGCTGTTGAGCAGAATACCGCTGGATGGATTCTCCATGCCCATTCTGTTTTATAAATGACTTAGACAATGTGGCTTTCACACCAGGCAATGGGGCTTTCAGGCTGAGAGTCAGGGGAGAAGGACAGAATGAACCCACGCTCACGGTCCAATCTGGTGTCCAACAGGAGCATGGATCTCAGTAGCAGAAAGGAGAGCTGAACCTTCCAACTGAGGCACAGACGCCTACTATAACTACATATAAAGGGTCTAAACATAAGCAAATATAACAGCCATTCAGGTTTACATGCAGTGCTCATGAACAGAGATGTGGCTGTAGTCAACCTAGCTCCAATGTCCATTGTCAGTTCTTCCAAAGCAAAGGATGGGCTGTCAGAGCAGCTGAAAAATGAGCACTGGCCACACTAAACCACCTACCATGCTGCCTTAAGAAGCCTTCCTGAAGTTCTCAGGTGCACAGCACTGAAAGTGCATTTTTCTTTGTCCGTGTGGTCAGCAGAAACTATGCTTAGGCCAAAGAAAAGGTAGATGTGAACACGCACTAGCTAACTTCTTGGACCCCAGTGTAGTTCAGGCAAACCATTGTCTTAACCTCTCATGTACACATCAATAATAACAGTAAATAACTACGATATAAACATTCTTGCCAAACCACAGGCAATCTGCTTCCTTATAATTCATCACAGTAGCAGGTCCATTCTCTTTCCCCTATTACACTCACGGTGGAGAAGGGAACCATATTTCCTGGCCAGAGTGGGTTTAGACCGTAATTCAAGATACATCCAGAGCCTGTTGCTGTTTGGGAGTGACACATGCCTGTATGTATCGCATCTGCATAGCCAACGTTTCCCTTTGAATGCCGTGGGCGTGATTTAATCCCGATGGGTTAGTGCAGTCTTTTAAGGCACCCTTCAGCTGTAGCGGCAACTCCTAACCCTGCCAGTGAATCCTGGTGAAGCTGGTTTTTTAACACGGACAAGGTTGCATGGTTATTGCTTTTGTTACAGTAAATGTAGTGCTGGCAGCACATTGCGCTGAACAGACAGCCCAGGAGCCTTAAGTCCTCTTTATCTCCAGGAGTGCTACAACACGAGGAGAGGCAGCATTACCTTCCACTACAGCGACCTGTCAAGTTGCCTCAGCCTCGGCTCAGCAGGGTCACTTCCAGGAACAAGGAGATAATTCAGCCATTATGACCCCGTCCGGCTCTCCCGTTCTTTGATAAGCCTTCTAACAAGGGTACCAATTAGTGCCAAGTGTGATGGGGGATTTTGCAAGGCATGCACCTGGGAGCTGAGCCGAGCCGGGGAGCGCTGGTAGTCATCAGCACTGCACTGGGAGGTTCTTCCCCTTGGGTCTCGCAGGCACAGGGGTTAGGGGCGATTTCTGGGGAAAACCCCACCATGGCAGGAGGTGCAGAGAGAGCTCCAACTGCAGGCATTTTTCCTCCAGGCTAGTACTGAGCTCCTGCTCTCTTACTGTGTTTGAGACACTTCATTTCAGATAAAAATCAGGCTCAGAGCACTTTGCTATCACAAAGGGTCCCATAGAATATTTATGGCCTGTTTTAGGAAAGAATAAGATGGTAGCTCTTACATCCTCGCCACATGTCCCTCTCATCTCTCTAAATCTCCTCTGTGCTGTTTTATTTGGATAACGCGGCATTCACAACATGCTTTCCATTATTATTTGCTGCTGTCCAGCTGTTCAGTGTCAGGCTTTGCTTCAGGCTTCTTTTCTCTCCAGGCATGTGTCTGTCTTTGCACATTTGATTCGCTGATGTGCAGCGTACTCTCCGGGGCAGCTCTCTTTCATGGGCAGGCACCGGACTAATAGATGATCTCAGGAATGATCAGATCAATTCATTAACCTTCTGAATAAAGTTCTCTATTGATACAGCCCCTCTTATCAGGGAAGCCTTGGGTATTATTCATTCCACGAAGTGGAAACGCTGCTCTCCCCCCTCTCCCACCCTGCCAAGGTTGTGGCCTTACGTCAGCCCCAGCTGCGGTGACCTTGAGGGTACGAACCCTGTGGAAGCGCTGGGCTTTTTCCCCACCGGGGCATGCATGGGCACAGCTCCCACGTTGCATGGTGACCTGCACGTCTCGCTGCACTTTACATAGACAGGGCTCTCAGCATATACTTGCACGTGAGTTATTGGTCTTCTCTTGCTGTAGCATCAGCAAGATGTTTGGCATCAGAGCAGCCTTCGTTCAGTGGGCTTGCAAGCCTGGGGCTGGAAAGGTTTGGATTTGTCTATAAGGGAGAGCTTGAAACAGGCTGCCCAAAGATGTTACAGAGTTCACATCTATCATAGGAGATGTTTAAAAAACAGCTGGACATGGCCCTGAACAACCTGCTCTAGCTGACCCTGCTGTGAGCAGGTGGGTTGGTCTAGATGATCTCTAGACGTACCTGCCCAATTCAGCCACGCTGTGTAGAAGTGTGATTCTGCGACCTTGCTGAGTGTGTTTTCAGGTGGGGAGAAATAGAGGCAGCAGGACAGAGGGAATTTAGGGGATTAGAAAGCGCAAAGCAGCCCCAGTTCAGGAGTGAATCTCCCACTGTTTCCTCCAGAAAGCACATCCTCTGGAGAGAGGACACTACAGTGCAAAGCCAGAAAGCCTAGGGCAATGCTCTTGTGATGCCCGGAGACATGTACGTTTGCAACCTAGCCCTGTCTGCCCGCCTCTCCTCTTCAAATCTGTCAGCTTAATACCTCACAAAAGGCTACAGATTTCTCCCTGCCCTTATTGTAATTACTTGGATTAGCACCGAATCAACTTTTTCAGCTGTAATATCTGAGAGAGACACAAGGGTTTGTTCCGTGCCTATTTGTTCTTCTATTTATTCAGTACATTGAAGCCCATTAGCTAGATATATAATTCACTATGGTCTTTCTTCTTATTATTACTCTAATAATCTCCAAATGTCATTTTGAACGTTTTGGTCATAGTTGACAGTTGTAAGGCTCCTGGAAAGCTCTTGGCACTTTTCAACTAGCAAAAGCTAGCAATGTCCCAGCTTCCCATTGATCCTTTCGAAGAAAGGAAAGAATGTGTATCAATCACAACTCTCTTTTCCTGACACGTGTACCTCCCCACTCTCAAGGTCTATGTAGTTGTTTGGGGAATGAATGTTGTTCTCATTGCTGCCCTTCTGGGGCATGAATGAGGACAATTGTATTTTTGGGTGGTATTTTCATAAAGCAGAATCTTTATCTGTTTTTTGGTTTGTTGTGGGGTTTTTTTTGTGGGTTTTTTCCTTGCCATAATTTTAGCATGAAAAAGGAAGTCAGTCTGCCTAGGTGGAAATTAATTTCACTGGAGCAAGCTATTTTTATGGTGCAAAAGGTAACATTTCTGGTAACATTAGCCAGGTTTTACCTGCTACATTTTCATGGAAATTTCCTCAGGAAATTACATTTCCCCAGTTTGTTTTGCTATGGAAAGCTACTGGTAGCAGCTGTCAAAGAAAATTGCAAGTACCCACAAATATTGTCATTTTCAAAGGCAAATATTTGCAAAGCATAAAGTAAAAGCATGGAGTTAAGCCATCCCTTTGGAAGAGTTCCCGTTGGCTAAGGTACTGCTGCAAGTGAAGTGCAACTACTCACACCTTTTCTTTATATTGTGGCACACCTATTTTTCCTTCCTTCACATTATTGTTACTGTAGTAACTGCAGTCCCAAAACAAGTGCAGGGCCCTATCTGCTACACATTGTACAAATGTGGGTAAACTCACTTTTTGTCAACTCTTATACTTCCATTCACTTCCCCTTGGTTTATCACCTGGGGTATGTTTGAGTCATGTTTCATTTCCACTCTGAGGTTTTTTTGTCTTTGAAATAACAGGTTATAAGCCACCCACCCCCAAACCAGAAGTGGTATCTGTCTTGAGCTTTCAGTGTTCATCAGCTGCCATTTGAGCTAGAGCAGCCTCCTCCCTTTCACACACCCCCACTCCCCCCCTCCCTTTAAATAAAAGAAGTGATCTTTGAGCAAGCACCTGATTTCAGCACCTACAAACGGGAAATATTGTAGAAGTCAAGAATATGTCACTGCGAGCAGATCACCCGAACACCAGGCGTTGGGTTTGTCGGTGTACTTCAGGAGTTTAGCACACTGACATCCCAGAACATGTCTGAATCCCCTGGTACATCAGTCCACCATCCCATGTGAAGATACCTCAGTAGTCCTCCATCACACATGAACACAGCCTCCAAGGCAAATTAGCAAAGTTAGCAGGAATTTTCTCTGTTGCTTTAAGAGCTATACAGTCTATATGGTGATGGATTCAAGCAGCTGGTGGATATAGACTCACCAAAGGCCCACCATGAAGTCCCTCACTTGAAGTGTCCATAACTTGAAATTTATGGTCATGGTGCGAGAAGACAAACATGCATCTTGTATCAAGGCTTGTGAGAATGCAGGAGAGAGAGGGATTTGGGGAGGCGGGAGGAAAGAAGCTTCCGTGTCAGGGTCCTGCAGGACAGCTGTGTAATACCCTCTCTGAGAAGCTGCAAAACTCCTTAATAAGCCTGCCTGCTTTCTGCTGGGCAGCCATCAGGTCCCTGCCAAGACAGAAGAACATAGGCTGTGTGTCTTGGATCTGAAGGATGATTTTCTGAAATGCAGCTACTATGGTCCCACGTGTTTTTACTGTGGTACAGTGTAAGTACACAGGCTCTGGGCAGGAATTTGTCCAGGAACACAAGGTGGAAAACCTCAGTGTTTCCGAGAAGATATGCAGGGGTTATCATTATATGAGGGACCTCCCTTCAGTGTTGTCATGGTAAGGATAACATATGACTGTAAACACTATAGGCTAAACATCTCTGCATGAAATTAAAGGGCTGTGCATTATCTGGTGAAGAACAGCTGAGAAATTCAGCTGAGTTGGCAAAGAATGGCGTTCAAATTATGAGCTCCAGCCTTAATCCTCCCTTTTGGACGGGCAGCTGAAGTCTTCCAGGGTGGTACTGGAATCCAAAAACATAAGAAACATAAAACTGTGCCTGAAGAAATATTTCTGGCTGCTGCAATGCTTGTGAACTTGCATCCACAACACAGGTAGGGAGCACAGAACTGATGGAGCACCTAGAGGTGATGGTGTCATGGTTTCAAGGCTACAATTAACATACACAGATGAAGATGCTTTGTGTAGGAAAGAGGTTGCCAGAAGTGGGGTCAGAGAAAGGTAGACTCCTTACAGCCTGAAGGGCATTTGAAAGACAGTGTCACCAGCTGGCCTGAAATAACTATACCCCATGGCAGTTTCCAAGGGAGACTTGGGGTGAGGATGGTCTCTGTTTATTGAGTAGCATTGATGGGAGGCCACATCTTTAGAAGGACAGTCCCACTGAGGTCTGAGTTGAAACTGGGGCCAGTGGTGACTGCTAAACTCTCCAAGCTTACTACCCATGCAGACACTTCAGAAGATGTTAACACCTTCAACCCTTTCACCAGCACCATGACAAGCAATCCCGTCTTTGCAGAGCAGGAATATGTGGCAAGTCCAGCCACTCTGGGAAGAATTGTTCAGCTTCTCCATTAGAAATACATTTACCTTTCCTCGTGCTAGTGTGGGAAAGGGACACCTTTGTCCTAGGACTTATGGGGAAAACCTAGTAAACAACAACACTTCAGTAAGAGAAAACACTTTTGGTAGTGCTGGGACATTTGCTATAGCAGGTTTTACTATTAGCTTAGTAAGATTAAAAGGGGTCAGACATATTATGTAAGTAAGAACTCAACATAAACTTTAAAGTTCTTTAGTGCTTTAGTCCTCCTGCCTCAGGTGTAAGTCTGCTGGGGTCCACAAAGATGCCCTTTCCTTACTTCTGTCACCTGTCCTACAAATTGCAGTGACATCCAAGTGTGGGCAGGGCAGAAGAGAGCCAGTGATGCATCTGGGCTGGCTGCTGCCAGGCACAGGGACGCCAGTCCACAGCTGCGTAGGCTACGGGCTTCCTCCAGGCTAGTCATCCCCGTCGTTTCCAAGTGGACCGGAGTTTGAGAGGATGCCCAATGAGTTTGTGCAGGGAGACATCATTCCTCCTCCCCTCCGTGAGCTGGCTGCAGGCACGTCTGCCCTGCTGTGATAGCACATTTCAGATTGTCTGACCTTCTGCAGTCTGGTTGTTTTGGCTGTGCAGCCTTGGTTTATATTTGGTCTGGGCTGGCTTTTGCTTTGCAGATCAGGTGGGAGGGTTTAACATTGTGTTTCTGGGGATTTGGGGATTTCTTCTCACTCGGTCTCCCTCTCTCCCTCTCTCTCTTATTTCTCAATGATTTCTCCAGCTGGGTCAGGTTGATCTGTGTGGGATCCTGGCAGTGCACCAGGGTGTAGCATAAGCACTGCTTGTAACATTGGTTGCCTTGTATACTCAGTCATTGGGCTGCGTGGGAGCTGAAAACCTTTTACAAAACAGCAGATCTGTCCCCACTGAGGACACTTACAGCAAGTGAAATGAATACAAAGTTCATCGCAGTCAAACCTCTAGGTGTCTCTTAGTCAGAAAATGTACCAGGATATATCCAGCCACACTGCAGCCTTCTCACACTCATGGGAGATCAACACCAATTGTATTAGGCTATGCTGCTTCTTTCTACAGGTCATTTTGCATTAGCTGCACTTTGTAGACATGAATCCATCCTCAGTCACACACAGAGGTCCAAGCGGTCTTTGCAAAGTCTGCCCAGCCCTGATTTTCCCCTCGCTTTCTAGCAGTTCCGGTTTGCTGGGTTATGGCCTCTTCTAGACCTAATGCTCCCACCAGGAGCGCCAGGTGATCCAGCATAGTAGCAGGGGCAGCTGGGCAATCACATGAGGACCGCTCAGTTCCTTTTGGCTACTTCCCAGGGCTGTTCTCAGGAGCAGGCTTCACAGGGGAAGCCTTTGAGTTGAGAAATGCTTTTCTTTGGGACTGTCCCATCAATTCCTCTGTGCCATTGCCGGCTCCCTTCCTTGATGGGAAGGCCAGCGTGAGTGCTCTGCTCCTGAAGATCCCCTGAGAGCTTCTCCAAAGCATCCATGAGGTATCCAATGCAGCAACACAGATAGTGTCTGCAGAGAGGTGGA
Source organism: Burhinus bistriatus (assembly GCA_013397275.1). NCBI lineage: Eukaryota > Metazoa > Chordata > Aves > Charadriiformes > Burhinidae > Burhinus > Burhinus bistriatus. The sequence continues at coordinate 113,319 of VYXH01001721.1, forward strand.
GACCAAGGTCAGCAGAGAAGTGGCTCTGTGTCTTGCAGCAAGAAGTTCTCCAGGTTAACCTGATGCTGGTGCCTGAGGAGAGCCAGAGGGTGCCAGGGGGCAGCATGCCGAGGCTGCCTTTCCCAAAGGTTAAGCAGACGTAGGACAGAGCTTGCCAGGCACTCCACACATCCAAAAACCAGTTTCTAATTTGAGAGATTTTCTAATGCCCACTGTACTCTAGGGAATGCAGCCCCAGCAGAAGGCATGAGCCAAGTGTGGAGTCCTCCTGCCACACAGCCCCATACCTCCATCCCCAGCAGAGAAAAGGGACGTTGTGCTGGCTGGGAGCACCACACCAGGGAGGAAGCAGCCTGGCCAGGGCCCAGCAGGCAGCCTGCAGCCAGCAGCGTGCTCTCTCCAGGGCACCCGTGGATGTGACTGGAAGGGAATAGCGCAGCGGGGAGCTCCCCGCACACCTCCATGACAGCTTCCACCTTCCACCTCAACTTTTCTCTTTACATTCATAATGTGCAAGAAGACCGTGTGCAGGAAATGGGGTCGCAGCAGCCCCCGGGGACGGGTGACATTACATCAGGTGGGCTGCAGCAGCGTTGTGGGACAGGCAACAGCATCCTTTGGCTTTCACGCTCCGGCAGGCTTAGAGCTCTTCCGCTTTAGAGGCAAATGCTCTAAGCTGGGCTACGCTTTCCTGTTGCTCTGACACGTGAAACCCAGCATTAGATTTATCAAGCTCGCAAGGCAGCCTCGGGAGATGTTTGCCAGGACATGGGGCTAATAATTTAATCAGGTGAATTCAGATGGGGTCCTGCGGCTGCTCGGGTTGCACTATATAAGGGGATCTGGAGGAGGCTCTGCCGGGCGATAGGCTGGATGCTGCACAGTCTTCTCTGGGGTGGCCATTAAAGAGAAACTCTGCCTCTGTTTTGTACCCTGTCCAATGTCATGAAGTTTCACAAGGGGAGAAATGCGTCTTCCTCTCCATAAAACTGCGGCAGGGCTTTGAAAAATAAAATGGGTTGTTTTTATAACAGAAAGTCTTCTGCATTGGCTGCCCTCTTCCAAAGCAGCAGCCAGACACCAGTGCAACTCAGTCTAAGAGACTGCGCACAGGTTTCCATCCAGCTTTGAGTGGGTTTAGCAATCCAGTCTGCTGACCCTACTGAAGCGCTTCACCCCAAAAATCTGCACGGACAGCAAAGTCTATTAGCACATGTTATTGCGGGCCTGGGGCAGGTAGGGAGAATGACAACTGCTGCCCACATCAGGTGGAATACAAGGTCTCCCGGTCCCACTGGTGGGTTTCATCTCTGTATGACATGCTCACTTGCTTGTCGTTCCTCTGTGTTTGCTCAGTATCTGCGCAACACTCAGCGCTTTCATACCTTACTGCTGCACAGCACCGGCCATGTAACTGAAGCAATTGCTGCAGCGTGTGACCAAAGGCAACACAACGCACAGGACATGAGGTTATGAAAGGTTTAAAAACTGCTTCCAGAGGCAAGGCATAGCCTTGGTTTGCAACAGACTGAGCATCAGGCAGAGAGGAATGAGTGTGTAGGAATGGCAGTCTTTTGGACCATTTGGACCCCACTCATCCTCCCCTTCCTCACAAGCAACCCGCTAATTCCCTACTGGTCACGTTGAATCGCAGACCCAGCAGCCCTCAGAGATGAGTCAATCTCTAGGTGGGAATCCAGGGCTTGCGCTTAGGTTCACGCTGTTATTTTAGTTTGTGGTGTTTGCTTCTCATTACGGTAAGCTCCCAGGAATGTCGACACCAAAATAGCACAGAATCACAAGGTTACCTGCTGAAGAATGAAGTAAACAAGAGGGATATTCTTTCTCTCTCCTTCTCTCTTTTTCTTTTTTTTTTTTTCCTAGAGGGAGGCATTTTGAGTACCTGCACTGAACTCCAGGGTGGAGATTTCAGGTTTGGAGTTTAAGTACATCCAGATACATGAGTCAGTTTGGGCAGGCCTAGCCTAAACATCTCTGGGGAGATGTGCAGCCAAGTTCGATAGGTCCGCAGCGGCTATGGAGATGCCGTTCTTGCCAGCCTAGCCTTGCCAGGCACGAAGGTGAGGCTCTGCCGGGTCTGGAGAACACCAGCGCCCTGGCAGGCATCAGCCTACCTCTATTGGGTAGCTGGGGCTGAGGCTGCAGGATGATCCGGCAGAGGATAAGGGCCCTTTGGGGGAAACCCCACATTAGGGATGCCGGACTGGCAGCACTGCTTCTGGTCCCCACTCCCCCGAGCTCATCCCAGAGGAGTGATGAGCAGGAGCAGTTCTGGAGCAGCAGAGAGCTCCTGGCCCTCTCTTGGAGGCACAAACAAGCAAATACAGCCTCTTTCCAGAAGCACGCCAATTTCTCCCAGGATACTGGTGCACAGTCCAGGAGGGACTCAGAGCTGCGCTCCTCTGTATTGATTCCGTGAGAAATGAGAGCAGGAGAAAAAAAAAAAAAAAAAACAACCAGTGCCTGGCAGACTGAGAGGGGCCAGGAGTGATTTCCCTGTTTCTAGGAAGGCAGTGCAGATGGTGGGAAATATTTCACCCATGCAGTGGCAGCAGTGCTAACCTGGCACTAGGGTGGCTGGGGTCCGGTTCCCTCCTCTCCCCTGGGCTCCTTGTGTGACCTTGAACATTGGGCTCACGCAGAGCCAGCCTTGGTGCCCCGACTGCAAGGAACCTCCACCTGTAAGAGGACAAGTGCATTCATGACCGGAGGGGAGCTTGGCGACTTGGGGACCCCATTGGTATGTGGAGGGACCAGCACCCTCCTTAGAGCTGCAGTGGGATGCAGGAGGTCGGGGTAGAGCCACCACCTCTGCTGCTGGCTCTCTGTGTGACATTGAAAAGACGTTGCTTGGTCCCAGTTTCAAGAGGGGCACTTGGGAGGGAGGGTCGCACAGAAATCTGTGCCCCTTGGCTCTCCATCTGCAAATTAACAGCTCAGGCTGCCAGGCTGGGGATTGCGTTATGCTCCCGCTTTGCCCAAAGGATGCCTGGGGCAACAGTGGAGACAAACAGCAGGGATCCCCTCAGCACAGAAACCCTCGCACAGCTGAAGGGGACTGCTGAGGCAAACAACGCTTTCCAGCATTAGTTGCTCTCTTTGTCTCTCCTTCCACTTTTTCAAAAAGAAACCAAATATACACAAGACTGATTTAAAAAAAAAAACGAACAAAACCCCAGTCTTCTCAGAAAACCCAAATAGCCCGCATATAGCAAAAGTTAAAAAGGCAGCTTTGGCTGCTGTACCCAGCTGAGATGTGGTGGTTCTGTGGGATCACCCATATGCTGGATAGTTAAGATAAGCCAGCAGTTGTGGCCCTTTATCCCTGTCTGGTATACTAACAAAATGATAAAACAGCCACAACAGTTTCACTGGCCACCCTACGTGTACGGCTCTGGGCTCCATGATGAAATAAGATGACAAAACTGGGAGAGTCCACGCATGAGGACCTGCGATGGCAGCTCTTTCTTTATCAGCAGGGAGGGACAAGTGCACAGGGCTCTGTCATGGGTAGGTGTGCAACTAGAATTGCCTGTCTGTTCTGAGGGCAGGGATGAAGCATGGGAAGTGGAGAAACATGAAGTAGAAAATAAAGTTGAGAAATGCAGCCTTGGCCTTTCTTCTTCCTAAGCCTCAGCAGAGAAGGCTGTGCGGAGCACATGCACAACACCTTCAGACACGTACATCGCACTAAAATCTTTGCTGGAGTTGGAAATAAACCTTCGACTAGATTGGGCAGGGAGGGGCTCACTGGTGTGTGACTTGGGGCTGCCTGGCGCTGGATTCATTCCCTCCACCGCTTGCCGTGCTCAGATCTGAACACATTTTGGAAAGAAGACATCTTTTTCAAAACAGTGACAATTACCGTTCTTGACCGGAGGCGAGCAAAAGGTGGAGGCAGCTAACAGACGGGTGGAACACAAAGGAACTATAAAATGGTCAAGGTTAGTGAAGGGAGCAGCAGCCCCAGCATACGCCACCTGCCCAAGCAATTGCCAGGCACAGGCAGGGTTATGTTTTTCTGTTAAATGTTACAGAAGGACTTCCCGTGGGAGGGAGGTGATGCCTATCTCTATGATGCTCACGGGCCCAAACCAGCCAATTTGCAACCCAGCATTTTTGTGCCTGCAATTACACAGGAGGATGGAGATGACTCATGAGATACTGCAGGACACAATATAACAGATGTCCTGGCTGAGAGTGCTGCAGGGAGATGCAGCTACCGGCAAAAGCCAAGCAGGAGATTTCAGTGTGACCCAGCTTTCAAAGGAGGAAGGTGTAGTTTCAGCTGGAAGGGCTGGGGACCTGACAGCTGGGCAGGGGAGGAAAGGAAAAGTTTGATGTGGGCTTCAGGGTCTGCTGAAGAAGCACGTCCTGTCACACCAGCTGACTCCTGGGCTGCTACAGCTGTGTGGTCATTGGTGCCTGGTTGAACATGAGCACAGGAATGCGCACCAACTGGAGGAAGGGGCTCCGTCACCTCAGCACGGACAAATCTGATGTTAAAGGGCTGGAGGAGGCAGTGGGTAGAAATGCAAGCTGTCATGTTACAGTCACAAACCATTTACAGGTAGTTATGGGGCCCTTCAGGAGAAATGGTGAGTCCACACCTTGCATAAAGAAACGGCCCTTGCAAAAAAGGTACCTGTAAACTGATGGCTGAACTCTGTGGAGAAACCCCATAAAAATATTGCGGGTGATCCTGAATTGCTTTGGAGAGAAGCAGAAAACCAGAGCAGATGGGGCAGGATGGAGAAGTGATGTGTGCATGGAAGATGGAGAGGAAACCTGTGACTGTGATGGTGGGAATAGAGTGGAGTTTCCTGTCAAAGTTTATTTTATGCAGAGCCTATTGCTCTTTCAAGTAAGTCCATTGCAACACTGGGATGAAAGCAGAACAGAGGTGCTCACATCCATTTTAACCACTTCCTCTCCCTTTCAGCTGAATAGCTGAGCTCACAAGATGACACAAAGGTCTCTATGAAACAGGACACCCATGCAAGTGACATGGAGAGATCTTGCTCCTCTTCTTCAACAGGCCATTCTCCTTCCATGGTATTTTGTTCCCTCGGTGGCCGGTTGGAGAAGGATTTCAGAGGGGCCACAGAAGGAGGAGTGAGTGGGTGCTGGTACATGTCACCATGGAGGGCTTCCACACTCCTCTGCCACAAAAAGGCCTGGAGCCTCCTTCCAGTTTTGCTCCATGAGAAAGAAACACTGCACCAAATTCTCTTCAATGACTGCTCAGCAGGTCCTTGGCCTTCAGGATGCCTGGGAACAAGGGGTGCTATCTGCCTGGGGCTTCCTCGCTGGGAGGCAGCTTCAGTGGCTTCAGACATTAGCCGGTAGCATCTGTTTCCACACCCTTTCCTTCACAGATGGTGCTGCCACAGGAATCCCAGAGTTCAAACTTACACCCAGCTGCTGGATGTGTCTGTGCAAGGCCGGGGCAGCCACAGCCAGGCAAAACAGAGTGAGGCCTCCTTTATTACAGTATATAAAAGCAAGGGATGTGTTTATGGAGGTCAGGAAGGGCTGGCTCAGAGCTTGAGATATTCTTCAAGGGGACAAGAGACAGCTGCTACGGGAAGCAACCTCCATCTTGGTTCCCAGTTGCATGTTAAATGTAACAGCAACCACTAAACAACAGTTGATAATGCTCATAGCACTAATAGCCTTGAGACATTGTACAAATGGTCACTCAGTTAAGTATTTGCAGTAAAATCTGCCTGGGAAGCATTTTTTCCCCAAGTAGATGATACTTGGTCTATGTTGAAATTTTTCTTTCCTGCTTTAGGGTCTTGTTCTTCCCTCTTTGGCAAGTCACCACACGATTTCCGGGTGGGCAGGAGATGGGGTGACTGATAGAGATATTAATTTTTTAGGTCTAAAGTGGTTCTTATCATTGCCAAACACCTGAAGCTCCCCATAGTTTCCATTTTTATCTGAGGCTTGGACAACCTTAGCACAGCTTCAAGCTTTTGCCAGGAGTCTGGGGTTAAAGGTTGAAGAAAACCTTGGCAATAATCTTGAGAGTGAGCCTATGCAACACTGGATTTCATATTAAAATTTCCCTTATTTGTTTCACACACAAATCAGCTTTATATACCTTGTAAGAGTGTAGCACATTCAGAAAGCCCTTCAAGATCCAGAGGAGAACAAAGTGGAGGTATTATTAGTGGAGAGCAAAGAGCAGAGCTCTGTAAGCAGGCACCGCACTGAGCAGGAGGTTTTAAATAGTTTCTTCTGAGACAACTTTGGCTCCTTCTGTTACACAGTTTTACTCCAGCGTTCAACAAATTATCTCATGAAGGAAGCAAATATTGCAAGAACAATATAGCTCGTATGTCTTGCAGGGGTTGAAAACCATGGCATGGAAAGAGCTGCCTCAGCTCCCTAAACAAGTTAAACAGAAAGGAAAGGCACAGAGAGGGAAATCCTCTCTGACTTTGTTATGGAAATGTGATACAGTTTGACATTTTAATTGCGATTCTCCCCTTATTATCTGGCACACGAACATAGTGCCCAAGATGTTGTTTAATGAATCCAGCTGCCTCCTCCGCTCCGTTTGAAGTCCGGTGACTCCGCGTGATAGGGGAGTGTGAGAGTCAATGTGATTTGTGTATGAGGAAACATAAATATGTCACAGGAGTTTAGTCTTATAGGTCTGCAGAGTTTATACTCACAAAATCTGTTGTGCCCTTGTTTACACACCCAGATCCAAAGGCCTGACACACCCTCGCTCTAGCTCAAAACTTTCATCATTTCTGTCTTGTTTCTAACGAGCCCATTGCAAAGCATGTGGATGATGTTTGACCACAGTTTAGTATATCCAGGAAAATGTGCTCTCAAATGTTAAGAAGAACTTTAATCAAAGTTGATTCTTTGTCATTAGCTGAGATGAGCACACGCAAGGTTCTGCTGCCACATGTGCAAACTACTAGGCACGGGCCTCCCCATGTGCCAAAAACTCGTTCACACCAAAAAAAAAAGGAAGGCTTGCAGATATGTGAACATTTGCACACCCCTGAGCATAGACACCTGAGTACAGAGATGCAGCTGTGCTTAAGTGCCGAACAACGTGCCTGCTCTTCCCCCAGCTAACTTCTGCCAGCCAGAATTGTTGAGATAAACTCGTCTGTTTGGTGCTGTTTTTCTCTGGAACTTCACCACTGCTGCCAGCCACAGTGGAAGACTTAGCATAAGATGGTAGTGTGCTTTTGTGTAGCAGAGGAGTAGAAGGCTTTACTGTGCGGCATATTTAAAAAAAAACATAGGAAGCACAGGGGTCTAACTTAAGGGAAGAGACTTACGGCAACATGCTATTAGAAGCAGGTGTCCTAGTCTTTGAGAGTCTCCTTTAAATCCCAGGTTGCAAAATCTGTGCCTCTGAAAATGAGAGATGATAGCCTCCCTTTGGACAGGAGGTTCTTTGAGAGAAGCAACCATGTGAAGAAAAAGATTCAGCCTAACTCACTTTTGGAGTTCGACTGTGTCTCTGAAGGCACTAAGCTAGCACCGTGCCCTCCTTGGAGCTAGAAAAAACTGATTTTGTAATTAATTTTTACTTGAATAAATGACCTAGCTAAGGCTATCGCAAAAAGGCTTGGTGACCTTCCTAACCCCAGGTCCAGGCCTTTCTCCAGCACTGGGAGAGAAGGGAAGAGCGTTGGCAGGACACACTTGAAAAGTCTGGCTAGAGTCGAGACCTCTGTTACTGGAGCTTTCCATAGAGAAGTCATCCGGGGAACATCCAGTTCTGCATCAGAGAGAAATGCATCGTCTCGCTCTAAATTGGGGGCTGAGTCTTTAAAGCTCTCATGCTTCTAACCTTTACTTCTGTAGCCCTGATGAGTGAGATGGGGTGATAAGGATCCATAAGTGAGTCACAGCTTGAGGAACAGGAGTCAAAGTAACATTCTGTTCTGGACAACCAGATAGAAACCTTTACAAGTAGTAAGACAACCACTACATGGGAAGTGTCAGCTGGCTGCGGGACCAAATCACTGGAGCTTTGCCTTCTTGGCTGCACAAAAGATAGCTCTTTGCTACTGAACTTCCAAAAATTATTTCTAACCTGTATCCAGTTATTGAAGAGTAGATTTAGAAAAATCACAAAAAGGAGACTTAAATGCACAACTCATGATTTCCAGAGGATCTGAACACATGGTTTCACTTAGTGGTCTTTCCTGCTACCTTTCACAAGAAAATAGGGTTCTTCTCAGAAGGAACCTAGGAATAATACAGCTTGAGTATAGTGTCTAACACCACTATATGATGATGTGGTTAGCACAGGGCCTCGGTACAAGGGCAGATTGCTCTTCTCGTTACTTCTTTATCATTCATTCACCACTTAACTGCAAAGTGACATCACCCCCTAGCTACACGAATACAGGCTCCCAATTGCACAGTAACTGCAGATTGATGCAATAGAAATTGTATGCTTTGTGCTAGCAGCCACCAAATCCTTGTCACTAGTATATGGCATCGCACTTCTCCACCCAGCAACCAGCTGAGTGGGGAAGATGGCCATGGTGGGGAGTGGAGAATAAGCAGGTGTGGGTAAAGTAACTCTTAGGGAACATTTCAGAGGGGCTCACAAGGTTTTATACCACCTGTGGTGGCTTAGTGAGACACAGTAGCCTCATTGCCCAGCTCTTAAACATCATCTCTTACCTATGTCCAGAGTCATGGCACAGGGATCCGTTCAGTGGCTAATGCCAGGCTGAAGCCAGGGATTTAGTGATAAGGAAACATAGAAATGAAGCCAATACTTATTTTTGTCTCTAAAGCATGTGCCTGACTCTGTAGCAGAGCTCCGTCAGGGCTTACTTGTCCAAATGCCGAATGCCCAAATCATGTGAAAGTGGGAGGCCATTCGGGAACTATTTGCAGAGTGGAAGCTCTTTGGGAGGGCTTCCCTCTCCCCACTCCTTCCCCCCTTTGTTTGAAGGAAGCTGCTCCTTGATGCGCCCAGAGCATGAACTCAGTTGGCACTTGAGCCAGTCAGAAGCCAGGCAGCTCACAAGCCTCTCCTCTCCCAGCAGATACTGCCGGGAAATTGTACTTGTCCCAGGAGCAAGCTCAGGGAACTACATGCAAAGCTGTGACTTTGCAGCCGATCTGGGTGGAAAGACCTCCCGTGCCTTAGGTGGCCTCGCAGCTATTTCTATCAGCAGAAATATTGCCTCCCCAGCCACTGAATCGGTGAGTTTGGGATTAAAAAGGGAGCAGTGTCCACCTGGTAAAGATGATTTGCTTTTTCTCATTCCTCACTTGCTCTTTTGCTTTAATTGTGGGGCTCAGATGTGCAACTGATTGTAGTGGCTTCATGAGTTCCAAGAAACTGACTGAGCCACAGTACCTAGCCATGCCCAGGCTCCTCACCCACAGCAACTGAGGAGTTAAGTGCGTTGGGTGGCAGACGTGAAACCTGCACCCTTCACCTCATATTTGTGAGGTGCTCACGCACAGAATCCATTCCTCTGGCCCAGCTGACGCATGCGAGTCTCCAATGACAGACCATATGTCTGAACCTCCAGAGCTGATTTAGGCTATTTCAGTGACTGATTTGTTTAAGGCAGAGGCAAACGTCCTTTTGTGGTCCTAAACAGAGCCAGCAAAGATATTACCCAGCCCAGCTGCCAGTCACTGCTTGCTAGCTGATGGTTACTCCATGTGAGCTCTCCCTCATCTGTTTCAGCGCAAAGTTTTTAGTGCAAAACAGTTTTAGCAGTAGGTTAAGCTAAAACAGATGACTTTGTCCTTCCTCAGTTGAGGAACACTGCACCAGCAGAGCTGTGGGATGTCATACGAACTTCAGCAGAAGCACAGTTGCAAGTAGTTGTTGAGTGCAAATATCCTGAAATTTTCCCCGGTCCCTTGCGGCAAAGATCATTTAGTTCACTGCATTGACTGGGTCATTTACCTAAACCACAGGGTGCTGCCTGGTTATTTGATATGAGAGGTGGACATACTCTGCACACACTGAGACCTGGCTTATGAAGCTTCGTTGGGAAGACTGCAGAAGTGGCTTTCTGCAGCCAGCTACTGACGTTCAATAGCTCTGCTCCTTTTTGTAGCCCACTAGTGAAACCCTTTAACCATCCCTTCTCACTTATTCCCTGCCTAACATTACTAGCTTTGCTGACTCTCTCCCTCTCCTCCTGCCCCCATCTCTCCTTATCTGATCACCTAACCTCTCCAAAATTAGTAGAAGCTATGTTTAGCCTCTCCTGGCACTCTGCGCACTCCTGTGGGTGCTGGGTCGGTCTCACAGGGAGCCAAATTCCCACTGCTATTGGAGAGAGGAGTGTTTTCAAAACTGCTGACACCAGATCCCAGCGAGTGAACTAAACCAAGAGGCTGGAGCCTGTGAAATGTTCTTAATATAGCTGGGGCGAATAGCTCCCATCTTGTGTTACCGAAGCCCCACAGTCATGTGTCCCGGCAGCCCCGTACCCCTGTCAGGCTGGAGGGCAAGAGCGTGAGGTCATTTCCAACAGCTCTGCTTCCGTGATGTCATCAGAGGAAAGCTGAGCAACTACTCAGTTTAGGCGTGGGAAGTCAGAGGAAAGGGCAGGCACGGGATTTAAGTTTTCCTTTCTGCTTCCATGTGAGCCAAACATAGTTTTGGAGGTTACAGAGGGGTCACTTTCTTCTCCTTTCCTCCTTCTTGGAGGCCACTGTAGCTGTATCACTGGCAGCTTTTTAGGAGTGCTGGACTGAGGCAGCTTTGCTCCAGCCGTACCGGAGTATGAAAGAGCCATCTACAGGTGATGGGAGATAAGGCGGCACAGCCCTACCTTCTCCTTCCCTGATCAGCAGGAGGGCGAAATGCTAACCTGAGCTTGTGGCCTTCTCCCCTGCATTACACCTCCTTCCTGGGGTCACAGCCACCCCTCTTGCAGGGCACCTGTGCATTATGTGAATGGCTCCAACCTCATCCAGCCCATGGTTGCTGGCCTCAGGACAGGAACCAACAGCTGAGCTTGCTGGGGAGGCTGGCAGTCCCTGGGGTGGTGAACATCATGAGGGTCAGAGGGAACATGCCACTTGCAAGCCACCACGGCTGTCAGGGCCCCTTGGAGGCACTCTTTTAGCAGCCTTTCGTGTCTTCCAGCAAGGCAGCAGGAGACCAGACCTGTGTGGCTAGAGGACTGGATTTGGCACAGCGAGAAAGGGAGTGTCACGTCTCAGTCACCAGCCTTGAGCTCCAGCCAGACTTGGGCCATGCTCCAGGGAGCTTTGCTGGCTGCTTCTGCAATGTGCCTGCCTGCAGCAACCTCAGTGACCATCATGCCAAAGCACCGGAGGGAGTTGGGGGCCCCTGGAGGAAACGCGGTGGTCATGCACAGGCTGCTAAGGAGGGCCAGCATTGCACGGGAAAGAGAGGGCTCCAGATGGAGAGCAGTGATTGCAAAATGTTTAGAAAAAAACATGGTAACTTCTAGTTAGAAATGCTGGTAAGAGTGTCTGTATCAGGCAGAAGGTCTAGACTGGAAGTCCAGTTCTACTCAGTAGTCCTTGAGAGATTTCAGATATGCCTATAAACTTTTTATACAACTGTTTTTTCCCTCCACAACAAACATAACAGTTCTTTCTTTCTCCCTTTGGGCATTCCTACATGGACTGGTGCTCACAAGAGACAGAAGGAGAACTCTGGACATACTCGGTGCCTAAAATACACTGATCCCAAGAAAGGCATCTGCTGTTTCTTTACCACAAATATTTGCTTACCTCCATTTTTTTCTTTCCTTTCATTCACTTGCCTCCAAGATCTCCTCTTTCTCTTTGTTTCCATCCAGAACCTCCCTCCACTGCCCCCACCATCCCTCTGTCCTCTTCCATTTCTTTCCTACGCATTATTCTGATTGAACCCAGCTCTGGCTTGTGAGTGCCGTAGCCCCCACGGGCTCTATCTGACTGACATATGACATATTTTAAAGAGTGTGGACTTAGCCCCGGTGAGGTAAAAGAGCAGTAGTCAGCATGTATGAGCTGTGCAGCATAATAGAAAATACAGCTTTTAATTAAAACTGGTATTTCAGGACCTCTGCTGGTGGCAGCCCTGCTGAAATATGACATCGCTGAAGCCCCACAGATTGTAGTGTGACCCCATCTCCAGGAGCTGCAGCTCCCAGCGTCAGTGCCAGCACTTGGAGTGATGGGAAGTGCTCTGTGTAATGGCTAATTACCCCAGCTTGGGCTGAGAGCACTCCCATAGCAGAATGGCAACTGCTTTGTAGCCTGGACTAATGGACCTGCATGGCAAAGTGCAGATCACAGCCATGGCACTGCTTTGCACATTGTTTCCAAGAACAACCCTTTAAAATTATGTGAAATTCAAATGCCTTAGGATGTGTCCTTGTTGTCACATACATAAGTGGGACTAGACCCCAGGAGGCCAGGAGCAAGGTCTTCTGACACCTACCTTGTTTCTTTGACATAGGGCAGCACCTGTTCTTACATCTTGCTCTGCCAATATTTTATTTCATTCATTCCTTTAATTTACTGAACCTGCTACTGCTGACTCTCCAAAGTGCTCTCCGCGAGGACTGCCCTGTGGCTGTTCCAGGAGGACGCAGCACCCAGGTTGTCCATTCACCCCACAGCCCCTTGAAGGTATCACCACGGCTGCAGGGTGGGAGGACCAGGGATTACAGCCCCAGGCAGAAGCAAGCCTCTGTTACCACCTTGTTACACTACTGCCTTCCCGTGATACCTGGGGCAAGTCACTCGGGCCTTAATGTGCAATGGCAGAGACAACTTCCTCGATTTTGGTGTCTGTACACCCAATTAATGGCATCGTCTTATTTCACGAGGTGCCACGGTGGAAGTAGATGTGCCCTATGGACAATTCGCAGGACCAGGATAGCATCTCATAGAGAGACAGCAGCAGCAGGCTGGGCTCATTATGAATAATTCCCTTAAAATGGAAGCAGGGCTGCCTGTCTGTCCCTAGTTACCTTACCTCCCTGGCACAGGCAAAAAGGGCATGGGGGGCCCTCAGCTAGCACAGTTTGGTTCCTGCACACCCAGTGCCCTCCTGCAAGGAAACAGTTGAGCTCTCAGAGAGCTGTACTAACTTGACACAGCACTTCTCATTTCCCTTTGTCTCACTTCAACTAGACCATGCATGACCTGTGTCCAAGGCGTGACTCAGAACTGGGTATCTCACAACCCCAAGTCACAATGTTGCCTTCTCCTAAATTTTCATGCAAAAGAATATCTGCTCTATGGGTGGGCTGTGAGGTCAAGGAAGGTATTTCCCACCAAATGTGAAGTGAATTGGCCCTCTGTCTCTCAGGGTGCATCTACAAGAGGCCAATCATTGCATTAGTATTTAGACTTCATAGCAAATCAGAGGGAGAAAAACTAGGGTTTAGGATAGAAGAAAACATAGTTTATTTGGCACACCTGAGAGCTGTTGCCCAGAGACATAGTTCATTTGGTAAATAGTAATTTTTTTTGAGTTTATAATATTAGGGTGGGTTACGGGGAACAGCCCCAAAATTTGGACTCAGCCATAGCTCTACCTACCAGCAGACAAAACAAACAGCAGTTAAGAACTGCCAGCAATCCTCTTGGACTTCCTTCACCAGCACTGCCTTCCCCAGGGCCCTGGGGCTCCTTGGTGCCAGGCCCTGGGGTGGGAGCATAGCCCTCCAGGTGGGCAGAGGAGACAGAGGTGAGCAAAGGAAGCCGTTCTCCCTCCATAGGGTGCCTTGGAGGGCTGGCAAGGAAAAGAAAGGAGCACCAACAAGTCCTCAGGCTCCTGCTGGCTGCTGACTCAACGTAAGACTCAGGTTCCAAGGCAGGAGCTGAAGGTCTTGTTTGGATTTGCTGGGGAATTATGTTTTCTGCAGCTCTGGAGGTGGGGGCATTCATGAACGTTGCAGGCACATAATGGAGGAAAGACCAGGGGACTGCCATTTAGCCCCAGAAGACCTCTTGAATGAAGAGCCTGGAAAGCTTCCCTGGGCTGTGTAAGGAGGAAAACTGAAGATCATAGGGTACTGAGCACCTTCCCACTCTTGCCCTTGCTGAGGGCCGTTGGAGGAGAACCAGCCCCAGAGGAGGAAGAGGAGCTTCACGTGACGTTGTCCCTCAGCACCTATCCTGCAGGAGATGCACAATGGTACTGGGGTTCTCAGCAGAGCTCAGCGAGAAATAGGGGAGAAACCCACCCTGAGGGACTCCTGTCCTTTTTATCCACAGGTCTAGGCCTTTCACATACCAGTAAGCGTGGAGTTAAGACTGCAGCCGAGATGAAATCCAAACATTTGCAAGTGTGGGAATTCCCAAGGAGAGCAACCAAACTACCTTCAGTCTGCCCTAGCAGCAGGGCTTTTACACAGCCTGCAGCTGAGTCTGCCTCAGCCAGCTGCAACAAAGAGTTTAATCTTATCAGTGACCATAAAAATTCAAATTCCTCTTAGCAGAATTGCTGATGGGGACGGTAGTGCCAAGCCTGGCTTCATCACAGTCTTGCACAGTCAACAGGGGGGAAAAAGGCTATATCCCAAATTCCTGAATCACAAATTCCTGTATCACCCCCCACTCCATGTAGGGAGAATGAGCCTGTTGGCGACTTGGCACCTCACAAGGTGGAGCAGGATCCAAAATGTTTTTTTCCCTCTGTCACTTAGGGGTAGGATTTTTATGTTACTGAAGTTGAACAGGTACAATGCTTCCTGCAGGCTCATCTAAAGCCTCTGCAGAGGCACCCTGTCCTGGCAGCAGGTGTGCTTGGCCGCAGGTGGGTCCCACAACTCCTCATCACAGCTTCGCTGGAAGGGTGAGGATGGACCAGGGCCCTGCAGACAGGAGCTCCTGGCAAAGCCATGCTTCTCCCTGCAAGGTGCACTGAGCTCAGTGTGGGTGGTGTACACCCGCGGGAATGACTTGGTGATACCATTTTGGTGCTGAGAAAGCAACGCCTCAAGCGCTTCTCTTCTGTCTTCACTGCCTTCCACACACATGTGTAGGTGCTGGAGCTGAGGAACAATAGTCTCAAGTCTCAGACATGGGGCTGGGTTATGCCTCAGTAGTTCGTTTTGGTCTTATTGTTGAACAAAAAGGTGCAGGTAAGCTTCTTTGTCTCCCGCAGGCTGTCACTTGGAGCTGTGAGGCATGTCCCACAGATGTTTGTACCTCCCGCGGGAGGTGGTAGGGACCACCACCTCCACCGGCACCATGATAACCATGACAGGCTCTTCTCCAGCCTCCCCATCCCCTCTTTTGGCCCCTTCTACCCCCAAACTTCCCACGCACATGGGCCTTGCAAAGGCAAGATCAGCTTTCCTGGGCTGCACTCAGCTGTCCCTCCATCGTACACCCGCCACCACTATCATCCTTTCTGCTGTCCCAGGTTCATCCCATCACTTCTCTACTTGTCCTCTCTTGAGGTATTTATCTATCCCCTGCCATGACACTGCAAGCTGTGCCCAGCCCTCCATGCTTTCAGAAGACAGAACCATCTTTGTGTTTCCCTTGCATCTCCCAGATGGTGCATTTGTTCTCCTCAGCCTGTTCACACACGTGTGTTTCCCTCCCTATGCACATGGGTGGTCTCTTACAGATACACTTCTCGTGCAAGTGCTGTGAGACAAAGTTTGAGCTCTGCTCCAGCTCAGTCTGGTCTCTAGTAGAGATGTCTCATCCAAGAGCGGAGGCTCCCCCTCTGCTCTGTAGCAGACAGCTCCTCTTGCAGCCCACAGGGAAGACCCCCAGGATGTTCAAGGACAAAGCACCCACATGTCAAAGACCTGGAGTGACCGTGCAATGCAGACACACTTCGATGCCCTCTGAGAACTGGTCTGTAAGCATTGCTTCCAGCTTTCCAAGGTCTCGCTCCTGATGCTGATAGGAAGTCACCCTGCTTATACAGGGGAGGCTGGTGGAAATACTTGGCATGCACTTCAACTGTTGATAAGGCTGGACTATCTGCCAATACACATTGTGCCTCTCCCTCTGTCTGACTTGGAGTGGTCTACAGTTCTCATCACTGTCGTATGTCAACACCTGTGCCTTCTGGCTCCTTCGCCTTGCCTCACCCTTTGTACGTCTTGGATTATTCCTGCTCGGCACAGGGGTTGGCCAGGGTCCCGATGCCCAGGTCCTGCAATATCTGGCTGCTTTGGGAACTGAACCGTGGAGAGTATCACAGAGGCACACAGTACTGCTTGCAGCTGCGTTCAGAAACGTGGCTTCACTTGCAGAAGTGTACATCTAACCCTTGTGTTGGGCACAGGGAGATACTGGGTGTCCTTCCTCCCACTATTGCAGGCTTGGAGGTGACAGAGAGCCATCCTAATTAGGGGCTACAGAGATGACGCTTCCATGGAGAACAAGTTTTATTTATGAGCCAGATTAGGAGGCATTAATTGCTTTCTCTCCTGGTTTCTGCTCAGAAAGGTACAGTAATCACAGGAACATTTTTGACATTGTTGACATAGCTTCCCAGCCCTCCTGCTGAGAAACAGGGACTCTTGCATACTTCAAAAGGGCTTAAAGGCTCGGGTTGTGCCACCACAGTAGTAGTGCCGATCTAGGACTGGGGTGGGGGGAATTTGCATTAGAAGGATTAAATACCAGGGCTATTGTGGAATTTTAAACTGATGTTTTCCGGCTGACCACAGGCCCGGAGCTTGTGTGTGGCATGTTTGAGCCTCAAAAGTGCTCTTGATCCTCTGATCTTTTATTTCATAACATTTCTCCACACTCCCTCCCCTCAAATGTATTTTGCTTTTCTTTTGGCTGCTGAGCAGGCACACATTAGCAAAAGGAACATGTTGGGTTGGCAGTATTGAGAGCAGGCTGGAGCTCAGGAAAGCTTTCTTTGCGTTTATTTGAAACACCAAGGGTCTGGATTACTCTTGTAGTGCTGGGCCCCGGGAGAACAACAAAGTTAGAACATGCTCCATCCTGACCCAAGTGCCCTACGAAACTTTGCCACAGTCCTGCACAAACACCATGGGATGTTCTTACATCATATTGCCTTCTGAGATGTGTCTCTTACTTGTGGTTCATATAAAATCCTCCTGTCTTTCATAGCACGGTGCTAAATGAGACGTTTCTTGCAGCTACATCAACATAACAGGGTCTCCACTGAGACAATCCGTTTCCAAAACATCAGTCCATGATATTCCTGGCACTTCTCAAGTACCTCTCTCTTCAGGAAGAGGTTGATCTGTGAGGATGCTCAGCCTCTCACACAACTGGATCAGTCACGTTCCTGTGCCAACCTGCCATCCAGCTGTCATCAGACACAGGCTCAGGCTGCACACAGATTTCCTGCTGTGGTAGCAAATGGCTTCTTGTTAGGCCCTGCAGCTGACCCTGGGTTAGCTCTCAAAGTAGCCAGCCCCCTGCACTGCCTAAGAAAAATATGGTTCTTGGCAGGGAAAGATGTCTGGGGCTGGGGTTTTGGTTTTGGGGTTTTTTTTCTCTGCACAGAGGTGAATACCCAGCCTTCCAACATTAGCCTTGCCACGTGCAGCATCCCCAAGTCGTATGAGACTTGCCTTGGCTTGTTTTTGAGGCAGACAATGGAAGCTGGAAAGGGCCAGTCTTGGCCCTTAGCATGCAGCGTTGTGGTTCAGTGTCTGAGCAGGGTCCAGGAGGAAGGCATAAGGCCCTGCAGACTGGGAGCACTGCAGGAGTCCCACTGCTGCTCCCCCCACATCACAGCCAGCAAGCATCCCTCCACGGCGGGGCCGTGACAGCTCCATGAAAGCAGGGGCCCAAAGCCTGCCCCCAGGTCTCCCTTAAACCTGGCTGCCTCCCCAGAGCACAGCCCTGTGGCTTACAGAGCACAGGCACCCTCTGTAAGCAGAACCAGTCTCTTTCCACTGTGATGTGGCCCTTCATGGCTGAAGGCCCCAGTCAGTGCCAGCTAAAATTGCTGAGGACATAATACACAAATATATCTGTTCCTCTTCTTTCTAAAATCATTCTTGCTGGTGCTTCTAGTAGTTATTATAATTCAGCGAGGACTTGGCAACTCATCAAAGCTAGCATTTTCCCTTAGTCTGATGCAGTAACGTAATAAAGGGCAACCACTAAAGATCTTGGACCAGTTACACAATGAGGCAGCAAGGGGAGTTCAACTTTTTCCCTGCAACCGTGACTCAGCTTTACAGCCCATCCCCTGCAGGGTAGTTTCCCCAAAGCGATGGTTGTACGACAGCCAGCTATTCCTCTACCACACCTCCTCACACATCCCGGGATGACTCCTCCGTGGGAAGCTGGGAGTACTGTCATGGAAGCAGCAGTAGCTAGAGGCTTCAAGAGCAGGTGTGCTCTCATCTGCATTTGACAGATGCCTGTTAATTATTTATACAGCACGAGAGGTGTACTTGATGCTAGACAAACAGCAAGCAAGACGGGCCTCTTTCCCCAAGGAACCTTCCATGCAGATTATGCAGATACCAACAGGCAAGGCACGATCAGGCATGACGGTGGGAGCCAACCATGCCACAGAGGAGGACAGTGATGAAAGGAGAGACAAAAGGTGCAAGCCATTTAGAGAAGAGAAATTGTTTTCCACTCTTGGAAAAACAAAACAGAAAGAGGCAAGCAGAAATCTTAGAAATACCAGAGAGTAATGAGTAGACATACCAGCTTGGGGCTTAAAACGGGCACAATTCCTGCCCTGGCCACCATATCTTGCTTGTGCAATAAGGCTGTAGGAAGCTGGGAGTGAACAATCCTAGAGATGGAGTAGAAGAGGCTGCCATGAATTGGCCTTTTGTAATATGCACTGATGTGCCGTATGTTCCGGATGTGCAGCATGAAAGGATAAGCCGGAGCTGGGGAACTACAGGCATGGCAAGATCCACACTGGGCTGCCTGTAGAGAGCTATATGGTCCCAAATGCTTGGGACCACTTTGTCTCACAGTAGTGTTGATCAGACCCCTGTGTCACGCCTCCGTCCAGGAAGCGGGGCAGGAAAGCCCCAATGATACTGCAAGGGGAGCATAAAGTACCCACTACCTCCTCATAGGAGATGCAGCGTACAATCCAGCCTGCTTCACTCTTGCAGCTGCAAACTGTATGGAGAAGAGCTGCTGACAAAAAGAGGTCCTTTAAATCAATAGGCAACCCAATGGCCCTGATTCAATATCCCGCTGGAACAAGGATAAGTCTCCATTTGATGGTGTACTTGGTCGGATGCCTTTTTGGAATCCTGCACTGACCACATCAGACCATGCAATTTCTCTCCTCCTTGCCAGGATGCACTTACACGTTGGCTGCTTTAATAGTTGAGGTGGCACTTTTATTTTAAGCACTTCTTTTCATTGGTTTCTGCAACCTTCTGAAACCATTTGGAGTTGGGTTTTTTTTCCCCCTGGGCTGAAATTTCTCACGCTTATGCGCAGCCCCGGGTGATGAAAGTTTGACGATAATCTGCTGTTGCCAGTGTCTCGACTGAACAAAGTGGTGATTTTGGGCTGGAACAACTGGAACTCCCTGATAGACTGATTGGAGGAGGCACGGAACAAATTGCACCTCCTTATTTACTCCACACACTCTAATTTGTGGATTCCTGTGTGTCTCTTCAGCACCGCCTCAGCTCCCAGGCAGCGCCCGGAGTCCAGAACACCCGCCCTGCTTCAGTGCATGCTACCTGCTGATCCCACACTCGTGAGCTCCTGCTATACAGCTTACCCATGCAGGTCACTTCATTTAAGAGACATTAGCAAAGTGGTTGATATTATTAATCAGAAGCAAAATCAAACAGATCCCGCAGGCCTAGCAAGCCAAGATGACAGGGTCATGCTGCTTTTCATTAACTTTTTTTTTTTCCTTTGGCACAACCTTGCTAACATATAGCCCCTGATTTTGCAGAGTGCCCATCCTTTTCCCAGTGTGCCCCCCCCGACTTCTAACACACAGTACACAGAGCTTTGCTTTCAAATCCCGTAGGACAAATGGGGCTATTCACAGGATTAAGTGCTACCCAGTGTGGTTTCCAGAGCTAGCTTGACTGCAGCACAAGATCTGGGGCTCTTGATCTCAGCTTGCCTCCCCTGGGTGTGGGGAAGTGAGCTACCTCTGTGTAGGTTCTTATGGCTCTCTTGATCTCCTCTGTTCCCTTTATTTTGGGTTCCCTTCGCCTCACCTTTTCCACTTCCCTACACATGCTAGTGCCAGGAGACCCCTTCAACAACACCTTCCCCTCCCTGCAGCTAAGCCCTTGGCAACATGATCCCAGCTGGGTACTTCATCTCTGTACCCCACCAGTAGCTCAAGATCAGTCAAGGGTGACATTTGAGCCCACATCCTACCTTACATGGCCCCTGTGTGCCCTGCAACTGTTGGAAAGAGCCCTGCTGGATTGCTCCATGAAAGGCAACACCAGGCAGCGGCAGAAGACTTTTCATCTCGTTTCACCCCGTGAAGGCCCAGCTGAGCAGATACCTCAAGCCAAATGTCTGTGAAGGGAGGGAATAAGAGATTAAAAGCCTTGAACCCCTTGAAAGTCATGAAATCATCTGAAAGCTAAAGCACCTGGCGGTGGCCAAATGCTAAGGGGGCATGGCAGGAAAAAGTATCCAAAACCAGGCTATAGTTAGATGAAGGCCAGAGCACATCTATGCTCCCCTTAACCCCTCTTGGCACCCTTCACTGCCTGGAGCACCCATTGCAGGGCCTGCTGGGAAGCAAGCCGGTTTTGCAAAGGGCGGGCTATTAACTTTGAATCAAAAGGAGCATTCAGGCGGACAGCAGGTCTGGCGGGAGGAGGGGCCGGGGGGAGCACGGCGCCGTGTCCTCCCCTGCTATTGGAGGCCAGCCGGTTCAGCTGGGGAAGGGGGGAATAAAATATCTCCAGTGTCGGCTGGTGAGGCTTGCTTTCCCTTTATAGCAGCCCTGACGGCTGAGCGAGAGACACCGAGCGGAGAGCTGAGTTAGAGGGGCGAGGGGGGCCAAATGCTGGCCTGCAAAGTCAATAGTAATTTAACACCCCGCTGACATTTTTCGTTGGCAACAGGATAGATATTTAAATCACAACCTTCTCTCTCCTAGACCCCTCCTCCCCACCAAAAATAAATAAATAAACCCAGCAGCCCCTGTTTTGGCCTGCCAAGAACTTGGAGCATTTGCTGTGCGCTCCCCAAGCCTCACGTCGGGCACTGTCAGCTGAGCCTTTCCTTGACATCAGGGATGCTCGCTCCCCTCCAGCTTTTGGAGGGGTGCTGAGGACCAGGTGTCGGTGGGGCCAGCCCCAGCAGCTGGCTGGGAGTGGAGCCTGTGTCCCTGGGGTTGCTGTGCAACCGGAGGCACAAGGCACAGCGCGGCGGTGCATACGTGCTGTTTCGCCCATGCGACAGCCAGCTCATACCAGCCTCTCTGACCCCTGGCATGGCACGCACGGGCCCCAGCTGGGCTGGTCGCCTGTCAGGGGGGAGCTGGAGGAGAGGACGGCAATTTGGGAAGAAAGTGGGGAAGACTGGGGAGGGGGGGGAGCACGGAAACAGGTCTTTTTGAGTCTCAAGCAGTGCCCTTAAAGAGCAGTCAGGATCTGACACCAAAGACTTTTCCACTTGAAACTGATGCCTGAAAACAGGGGCATGTCCTACAACCTGCCTGCTCTCTGCAGGTTACAGAGCCATTGCCCCTCAGGCCCTCAGGCCTGCAATCTTCTTTTTATGAACTTGTTCAGACCCTGGAAGAAATGGAGCTCGTTGTAGAGCCATGTCCTGCTCTGGGAATTGCCCCAAATCTCCCAAATCTCATGTTCTGTCCCCCCACCCCACTGCGGAGGACAGAGGATCAGCTCCAGCATCTCCCCTACCCTCTTTCTCTTGAAAGAGTGCCTTCTCACACACGGTACTGCAAGACAGCTCTCTCCCCAAGGGAGACTCTGTCAGACTTTACAGCCCTAGTTTCTGTTTGAACCCTTTGTCCGTGGGTCCTAATCCACAAGGCAATGAATTCAATGGAAAAACAGGACCATAGAATATGCCTGATATCAATTAGGATCTAATTTGTCTAGTCTTATTATTCACATATGAGTTCTGAGATTGAGACTCCCAGCAGTAAATGGGAATTTTTCTCCCTCCCTGCACCTGGGTTTCAGTGTTTTTGATCAAACTAAACAGCCTGGCTTGCACTTCTGTGGCTGCAGCCCCTGCCTGCCACCACTGGGCTGGATGGAGCAGGGAAAAGCACTGTCTTTGGGAAGGGGGAAGCAAGAAGGGGAGCTAGCTTGGAAGAACACATGTGAGTTACAAATGTGCAGTGGAGATTTTCCCCAGAGCCTTTCCCTAGGTGAGCAACAGGAAAAAGGTGCCAACAGAGTTGTCAGCAAGAAACCCTTGCTAACATCTGTGGCAAGGTCTGTGTGCTTTCACGGAGCTGGCAGGGACTGAAGTACTCCCCATCAGCCTGCTTTCCCTAGGAGTGTGGAGGCCATTTGTCTAAAAAGCTGAGAAGAGAAAAAGGGAGTTGCAGACAAAGAACTAAGTGATGATCAATGTAACTATGGGATCAGGTCCCCCCAGTCTCCTTTGCACATCGGCATGGCTGATGGGGAGCTCAGGGCAGGACTGCAAGTCCAAGAGCCTTTAAATTAAGGCTGTAGTCAAAAAAATGCCTGAAAACTAACCTGCTGCCAAATGCAGGTGCTGACTGTGAATACTAGGGCTAAAGCTGCTGCTTTAGAGTAGCTGAGAGCTGGATTTCATCCTGTTGCATCCCTTATAGTGCAGCAGCAGGAAAGCTCCTTCATGCAGCCCAGCCTTTCAAATGTTGGTGCCTGAATGTAGGTTCTGCCCTTTTCAGAAGCTCAGTGCATCTGGATGAATAACGTCAGATGTCCTCAGAGCTATTGAAAATGTGTTCCAGCTGCCTAACTCTGTTTTTTGGAGCCAAATTTGAGGTGAGGAGGATGGAAAAGTTTGGTTTCACTTGTTAGCAAGTCCTCCAGTTCATACTCAGTGGAGAAAAGGGACTAGCAATATTTAGGATGGCTACAGCAGAAGACAATAGAGACAGAAAATCGGTCTGTTAGCAGATTTCCACTCATTCTTTTTGTAAGCCCATAAATAAATGTCTTTCTAATGTCGCTGTTTGTTTTTATTGTTCCCGAAAATGCTCCTCCTATTATTTTTACCTCATCCCTTGGGCTCTCTTTGTAATCCCTCTAGTGCATTCTTTTCTTAAAGGAAATCTAGTCTGAACTGAAGAAAGGTTGTGCTCTGTGGCCACACAGTAAGACATTCAAGACACTTCTGTTAGGGCCTAGAGTAGAGTGGGTTATGGAATTGGGTTATGGCCTTAGGTTATGGATTGTGTCACTGGCTGAATGGAAACAGGAATTGCTATAGGACCGTGCTTCTTTTTATCCATCAGACATGTCTTTTACTTTCAGGAATGGTGGACAACAGGTCCTAGGACATGCTTTTTTTCCTCGGTGACCATTTAAAATTGAGCAGTCTTTTCTTCCTGTATCAGTTTTGTACGACTCTTCATTTATATTCACCTCCATTCAGGGCCAAGGGGATGTTTTGGGATACTGATCTTCATATACCATTGGGCTTTGCCTCATGGCCTGAATGGACCCCAGGCGCTGCTGAGTGGACAAATCTGTATGATGGAAGCAGTGGCTCTGAGAGGAGGTAGACTATGAGTGTGCAGGACTGTACCCAGATGAGTGCCACTCCCAGATCAGCTAACGAACACAGCTGTTCCCATCAGAGAGAGCCTCTCACTCCCCATGTCTTTGGGAGCTGGCTTTATGAACTAAAACCATCTCAGGATCTTTGTCTGCATATTCCAAAATAGTCCCATTCTTGCCTCCCTCCTTCCAGCTCCCTCCCTGTAACCAACACCTCTCCAGGGCCAGCAGGATGGCAGAGCTCCCAAGGGAGTGGTGGTGGCACAGAAATCCCAGACATCTGGAGATGACCTGCTGCAGGGGAGAGGTTTGAATGCCAGCCTTCCCACAAGAACCCAGGAGACCTGAGCAGAGGAACCACCCACCCTATCTAGGGTCCAGACTGCTTCTTTCAAGTCCCTTCAACATTCAAGAGAATGTTGCCCAAGGACCCCAGTGGGCTAGGTCTTACAAGACACACTCATGATGTTCTCCAGGCATGTCAGCTCCACAGAAACATATAATCTGGCCTAAACAAGAAGAAATGAGTTTGCACCTCCCAGGCCTTTAACCGTCTCAGTGCTTGCTGGTCAATGTACCAAGAGATACTGGTATTTGAACTCCCATTTCTTTACAGAGAGTTTCACTGGTGGGGAGGAGACATCCTCATGGCAGAGGACTCTCATGGGTGTCCACGGTGGCATTCTGAACTTGGTATTTTCTGAGTTATTCTCATGTGAACACACTCCCAGAGGAGAAAGTGACACAAAATCAATTGCACAGATCAATACCTGTACTGATGTATTTCCTGGTGACAGGCCAGATGGCCAGTTGAAGGTAAACAATGTCTGAACAAAGTCTGGGCACAGCAAGAGGTTGCAGATGGGAACCAGAAGTTCAGAGCTCATCAGAGCCATCTCCACACACACATTATGGGCACCAACCAAACACTAATAAATTATTAACAGGGCTGTTATGCATTAGCCTCAGCTTTTGGTTCCCTCCCACTATTTCTGGATAATTTCAAAAAAAGGCAGATGATAGGGAATTCTGCATTTGGAGAAATTAATTAGATATTCAGCTCTCTGCGGACCTCATACAATCCTGAGAAGCCTGCTTCCCCCTCCATGAATGCCTCAGACCACAGATCAGTCCTTTCAGTTGAAGGCTGCTCAAAGGTAGTTCCCTTCAGGGTCCATCCAAAGTCTTAATCACCCAACTCTTCCCTGAGGCCCTACAGAGTAATGCAGCAACCCCCTTCTTCCTTCTGTGAATTGAATGATCTGTCTTCAGAGTCCTCAATTCTTCATACTACGGGAAAGAGAAACAAGACCTGAGGATGGAAGCTTTTGCTTATCACAGAATCACAGAATGGTAGGGATTGGAAGGGACCTTTGGAGATCATCTAGTCCAACCCCCCTCCCAAAGCAGGTTCACCTACAGCACAGGAATGCATCCAGACGGGTTTTGAATGTCTCCAGAGAAGGAGACTTCACAACCTCTCTCGGTAGCCTGTTCCAGTGCTCTGTCACCCTCAAAGTAAAGAAGCTTTTCTTCATGTTGAGATGGAACTTCCTGTGTTCTAGTTTGTGCCCATTGCCCCTTATCCTGTCGCTGGACACCACTGAAAAGAGTCTGGTCCCATTCTCTTGACACCTGCCCTTTAGATATTTATAAGCATTGATGAGATCCCCTCTCAGTCTTCTTTTCTCCTGGCTAAACAGACCCAGGTTTCTCAGCCTTTCCTCATAACAGAGGTGCTCCATTGCCTTTATCAACTTTGCAGCCCTCCGCTGGGCTCTCTCCAGTAGTTCCCTGTCTTTCCTGAACTGAGGAGCCCAGAACTGGGCACAGTACTCCAGATGTGGGCTCACCAGGGCAGAGTAGAGGGGGAGGATAACCTCCCTCCACCTGCTGGCCATGCTCTTTTTAATACATCCCAGGATACTGTTGGCCTCCTTGGCCACAACGGCACGTTGCTGGCTAATGGTCAACTTGTTGTCCACCAGGATTCCCAGGTCCCCTTCCACAGACCTGCTTTCCAGCCGGTCAACCCCTAACCTGTACTGGTGCATGAGGTTATTCCTCCCTATGTGCAGGACCCTACACTTGCCCTTGTTGAACTTCATTATGTTCCTCTCTCTTCTTATAAGGAAGAGCTGATACAAAGGAATCACTTGGGCTAATTGCCTCCTTCAGACCCTCCTCCCGCATTTCCACTTTCCCTTCACTTCCTGTATCTTTCACCTGTGGATAGTCTGGACATCCACCTGCCACTTCCGCCTCTTGTTCCATTTTCCGTGCCTGCAGCACTACAGCACTATAGTCTTGGATATATTCTCTCTCGCTTGGATGTTGCCCGCTCTTTTGCATGGTGCAGTCAGTCATACCGACAGGCCCGTAACAGGCTGAAGGGGAGGAAGGTTCATCCCTTGGAGAGCCTCTATCTATTTTGTCAGGCACCAGCCCTAGCTTTCAATAATAGCCTGAAACTGATGGCACTCTGATTTCCAGCTGTGTCCAGATATAGCACAAGTGGGCAGAAGTATCTGGAACTGAAATTGGTCTTGCCCCTTCTATTTCAAGTGGGGTCTTCATAGCCTCCCCCGTGAACACTGGCATCTAAATCTAGAGAAGATCACTGGTCAGGCCCCCAGGAGGAAGAGTGAGGAGGACACCAGAGGGGATTGTCCCCTGGGATCTCAGCAGAGCACAGCAGCTCTGCACCGGACAGCTTCATTCTCATTCTCTGACCTTCGGTTCCCCCATTCAATAACCTTATTCATTATACAACAGCAGGATTAGACAGTGCCTGCTGGTTGGCACACTCTGATAGGCATTAATACCTGCTGGCACAGAAGCAGGCACATGCCAGTACTCCTGTGTGCTAATGAAAAGGCACCATTTCCATTTCCATTTCAGCACACGCTGAGGTTTCCTGAGAGCCAGAATTGATCTTTGTGTCCAGGAGAACATGTGCTGCCGTCAGTCCTGCCTTGCAGCTCCAGGAGTCCTGCTGCTTAGGGCAATTGCTACGATCACAGAGCTGGATGAGGTCAAACTGGGCCCCTAGTGAATCATTGTGGGGCTAGGGCTCATCAGCACTGTGTCACATAATGAAGACTTCCAGTGGCACGTTGCCTTCATGCACACTGGTATTATCCTGGCATCCCTCAGGGAATGGAGTGAGGACCTGCACCAAGACAGGCTGGATGATGCAGCTACTCACTACTTTTAGGTTCTCACTGGGAGACTGGCTTTAAAATACCTCCCTTTGCCTTCCTCTAAGTTCTGCAAGAGCTTCTTTTTGTCAAAAAAGGCTGAGGCAGTTAATGTGCAGCCCTCTAGGAACTCTTCCATCACCATGACTCCTTTTGAGACCTCTGCCATCTTTTCAAACCCTGGGGAAGTGATGGTGACAGAGAGCTGAGAGAAGTGGGAGGAAGGAGAGGATGGATTTCCCTGGCACACTGGTCGTATATAGCCCTGCTGCAATGACCCCACCCAGAGGAACCGGCCCCTGGGACTGACCTCCAGGCAGAGCAGTGAATAATGTTTGACTTGGAGGGAAGACAGACAGAAGGAGCTGTCATAGAAATGTTGAATGAGCTACAGAAGAGAGATATGCTGAACTCTCAGTTCCACAACCCAACAGCAAGAAGACACCCCAGAACACTGCACATGACCTTACTGTCATCAGATTAGCTGGAACTCACTGTCTCAGGGTGCTATGGGGCACAAGAGCTAAGCAAGATTTTTTTTAAGAAGTAGTTAGTATCTATAGTGGTCTCCAAATGTTGTGTTGGAATAGTAACTATTTAAAACATGTCAGACTTCCAAAAGAAAAATGTGCCTTATTGCTTCTGTTAAACTGATCTTAAGGCCATGGGACTGAGAAGGAATTTGCCCCCAAGCTTGCTTAGTCCAGAACCAACCACTGCAGAGTATGTCACAGGATTTCTCTGGAGGAACTGATGATAATCACATTTGGACTCAGAATGGACGACGGAGCTATGGGGCCATTAGGCTGATTCAGACGTCTGCTATGACCAGAATGGACAGCATCTGTCCACCTGATCTGTGAATACTTATGTTTGTGACCTAGCTGTGAGGTATGGGAATATAAGACCTTTGAAAGTGTAGGGTACTAAATTCAGAAATGGGTGTGACAGCTACCAGCATGGTGGGATTCATAACCTGCAGGTGACAGATCTGATGTTGTATAGCAAACCGAATTTAAAGCAATGCTCCAACACTATTAGCAGCATCCTGCCACTGCTGCAGTTCAGACTGCCAGACAGCAGGTCATCTGAAGCCTTTGTGAGTAGGACCATCCACACACACATGCTTGGTGATGACCTCCCACTCCCAGGAAGTTTGAGGGCATGAAGACTTGCTGCCCAGCTCTTCGGGTGTGGGAATTTTGTTTCAGTTCCATGCATGCAGCTCTGCAATTCAGGCCCTGCAAACAATAGTTTGGCCACTCCAAGAGCAGCAAGCATGAAAGGGGTGTGACTGGAGCGGCTCTATTCCCAGAAGCCAGGCCAATTCTCTAATGGGAGCTCAACCAGCATCTCTGCTGAATGTCCAGGAAAGCGGTTTTGGCAGCCTCTCTGTAGATGATTCCAGTTCGGGAGAAATGGCTGGTAGATTTGGGACAGACAGCATGCAGATCACAGCTGCATGCAGCCAACGGCACAACAAGCCCTCTTTGCCAGAGACACTCCTCCAGCATGCTTGATCTTGACTTTTTATTCACTGTATTGCGTTGCTCTTAAGCGTCAGCCCCTTTCACTCCCCTCTGCCTCAGCAGCCCTTCATTGCCAAACCATGCCACATCTCCTCTCAGCCCAAACCTTTCATTGCTTCCCTGCTCTTTTGCCCACAAAAGGATTCTCTTTCTCCTCTGCTTCAGACTCACATGTCCCCTAGAAAACACCCTAATCTGAGTGTTTCCTAATAGAAGCACAGCGAATGTGGGAAACTGTTTTGCTTAAACAAAAAGCCCTCCTACTAACGTGCATGAGACAAACATCCTCTCCTGTAAATTCTTTGGGACAGGCACCATTTCATCCTATCTCTCAGAAAGATCCCCCAGCACAAAGCCTCTGTGTGCAGCTCAGTTGCAGTTAATAAACAGGAACTATGAACTGAGCTTGCAAGGGATGAAACGGTAAAACTGACCTTACTGGAATAAGTTCATTCCCCTTTGCAATTATCTGGTGACAGACTTCACCTCAGGCTGAATAAATATAGTAGTTCAGTTTCCAGAGCTCCGGTTACTATTTCATAAATGGTGCTCAGTTGTGACTTGGCCCGGCTTCAAACAGGGATGGGTAGGTTAGCTCCGATTGATTTGTTCTTTAAGTAAAAATCAGAGCTGGTACAATGCCAGGATTGCAATGCCCATGTAGAGCATGCTGCCTCTGAGACAGGGAACGTGGCTTTGGACCTCGAGCTGATAGCTGGGCTCTGACACCAACTCAGTAGGTGATTTTCAGAAAATCACCATTCTTCAGGTTACAGTTTCATGCAGAAAAAGGGGAGCATCATCATGCAGTATCACAGGAGCCACAAGAGTTTCTTCCCCTTTCTTGCAACCAATATAGAGTCTCACATGTATCATTACATTTAGGGTCAGCTTCAGGTGGGATTTCTTTCAGTGGAGCACTTCCTTTCTAAAAGCACTATCCTCAAGTACTCATGAACATTGCTTCGATGGAGGGCATCATAGCCATCTGTCTAATAAGCAATTGTCTGACAGAACAAAGCTTTCCCTGCATAGTGCTATTTGGACCAGACAGGACAGTAAGTATAAAACATGTCAGCAGAGTCCTTGGGATTATAGAGAATATGTTCGAAATGTCAGGAATAAGTATTCATGCTTCAGTGAATAACTGTTCCTAAAACATGAGTCAACACCGACACAAATACGGGGTTTTTAACAATCTCCATTGAGATTCCAAAAAACACCGACTAACAACACTTCTGCACAGCAGCATAAGTCCAAAGCCAGGGGAAATGAGGACAGATGAAGGATGTACTGGTGGAACCAGGGTTGTAAACACTCTGGACCAGCAGAGAGGTCCACTGCAGCTCGGGCAGGAGGCCAGATGACAGAGTTGTGGAAGGCACGGGGCTGGAAGAATGATGGAGATGTTCTTGATCTGGACAGAGCTTCAGGAGCAGCAGCAGAGCTGCATGTGAGACAGCGTGGACTGACACGGGAAGGGATGCTGTCAGGCAGAGCAGCAGGCACAAACGCCGCATGCACTGGCCTGCAGCCAGGCAGCGCTGCAACTGGCCTCGCACCGCTGTCAGCAGCTGGCAAGGCCACAAATGGAAAGATGAGGCAGCACAGACAAGATTGCAAAACCCACCACAGATATATGCGAGGTGCATGGACACCTTAAGTCGTTAAGGCAATGAGATATTAAGGTGAGGCTTCACACGCCCAGGCTTCATGCAACAGAACCACCGCCTCACAGCAGTCCTCAGCACGTACAAAATTGTGCTCGTGTACCGTTCAGCCCTGCTGAAGGTAATGCAAGGGCACAGTGGAGTATTTCTGCAGTCCTTGGAGCTATTTGCAGCTCGACAGCAGCTCTCGGGAGAGTGGCAACAGCTCTGCGGTCTCCCCATGAAAGCCTGCTTTGCGTGGGACTGGCTGCCTGAGACTCAGGTGGGACGTGGCTGGTGTTTAGCCCCCATGATGGGGAAGCACACGCTCAGCCTGAAGGGTGGCCAGCCTTACACTTCTGCAGGAGGAAGAAACGAAACGGATTGTGTGAAGGAGACACAGATGTTAAAAATGCTCTGTATAATCCTGTCTGGAGACGTTTACTGTAAATACCATGATGAGTGCACCACGCCGCTTTTGGCACAGCTGGCTGGGTTTTTTTAAGCACGTTTATTGTCAATAAAAATCCAGAGACACTGACACAATCTCAAAGTTATCCAGAGAGACACAAATATCCTAAATATCCTATGACTGGCAAGATGAAACAAAAGCTTTGATGTACCAAGGATGCCTCAAGACCAGCAGAGCTGCGGTTCCCTGTGTTACGGCATCCCGCAGGACAACCTGCCCATAATTGCCACTGAGCCTCCACGCAGTCCCAGCAAGCAGGATCTGAGGTAGCCCTGCAGTGGCCAGCCTCAGCACAGAGACAGCCACTGCTCGCCCGTGGCCCTGGGCACTGGCAATACTACCGTCCCCGGGGGCCCTGGGGTCCCCTTGGCTGGCAGGGCTTGGGCAGGGGACGCTGCTGAGCACTAGGACACGTGCCTACAGGCCTGGCGCCACGGGCAGCCACTGAGAGGCCTTGGAGGCCAACCTCAGAAACCCTCAGGACTCCATTTGGCTCTCAAGATGCCACTTATCTGACCCTTCCCTAGCCAGCTGGCTCTCAGGCCAGCTTCTTCTGCAGTTTCAGCTGCTGCACAAGGCTGTTCACAGCAGCCTGGGTGCAGGCACTGGCCAGAGATTTTATGGAGGGGAGCACAGGTACGGAGACCCTACCAGAGAGCAGAAAAGCCAAAACAAATAAAGAATATACCCATGTTGGCAAGCAGCAAGAGCCCAAGGTTTGTTTTGTCCAGTTCATCATGGTCAGCTCTTGCATTGCTTGTCTAGGCCTAGGTCTAGCACAGACCTGGGACTCCAGCTAATCCCACCCTTGGGGTCTCAAGGGGACAGAGAACGTCAGCCCCCAAGGAGAGGACTCATGTTTCTTTCCGTAGATTTTTTTGGCCAGGTGGCTTGGAACCTCAATGTAAGACACTTTAAATAGGTCTGAATTGGTTTTTTCAGCCATTGTTGAAAGCCTAGTCCTTAGATGAGTGGGCACTGAAAATGCCAAGTAGATTTTGAAAATGCCAAGTAGATTTTGAAAATCCCAACGTAAACAAATAGCCAATTAATACTTATGACATCGAAGTCCTGAAATGAAGGAGGAGAACCCTGATGGTTATTATAAACCTCTGCTCATTGCAATGGCATGGGGAACAAGGTCTGGGAACCCCATATCCGAGTGGGGCAGGATCTCTCTCCCATGCACACGGGGTGCTGGCAGTCATGTCCACCCTAGCTGCAGCACCCCAACCTTGTCCTGGTGTCCTGCACGGAGGTGAGCTTCACTCATTGCAAACGTCTCTCACAGACTGTCAAACCCAAACACGAGCTGCCTTGTTGCTGGAGGTCAAGGGAGGTAAAGACTTCACATGAATATGCTGGAAACAGAAAACAAACACACACGCAAAAATCCCCAGCAAGAAAGGACAAGCCAATCTTAACAAGCAATTCCGTTACCCGTAAATAAAAAGAAGGCAATCACAACATGCCTTAAGCTGGGGGGAGCCAAAAGCCGTCTCTCGTCTGTGGGTGACTGATGGCTCGCGGGCTTTCCAGCACAAACTTGCCTGGTGTCGTTTGTCACCTGCGAGGGGTAAGCCGCTCCTGAAGGCTCCTCTGTGCTGGTGTGTGTGCGTGCGTGCATGCAACTCACGGAATTTCAGCAAAGACGCATAAGAGGATTGTAGTCCTGGTTCAGCTAAAGACTTAGGATTCTGCATAATGTGTTAAGAGGAGCTTAATGCAATCCTACTACTCTGCCACAGAAACCCTGAACAGCGGCCTGTCTGTTCTCACCTTTCCCCATCTGCTAGCCAGCTGTGGAAGAGCTGGCTTGTCCAGGCACTGTTTAAAGGAGCAGGTGCACAGGCACAGGTTGGGATTGGGCGTCTGTCTTCTCATGGGAGCAGATTTTTGTGCTCACTACAATAAAAAGACACTATGCAGGACAGCTGATGTGAAACTCTTACGGTGTGGAGAATTCGCATTTTTGCATAATCTGGAGGCCTCTTACAAGAAAGGAGGCTTCACAGCTATGAAAGGGGAGTAGAGAGCCAAAAAAGAGCAGTTTCATGTCTCAGCAGCAGGAAATAATCTAAAAGTGAGGAACAGAGCTCTTGGCCAAAGTTATATGATCCAGGAGGACGTGTGCTATTGTGGAATAAGTTATTATGGCTAAGGCAACGTAGGTAAGTGTGCACTTGAGATGAGACCAGCTGGCTGAGAATTACAGCAAGGATGCAAAGAGTAGGGAAAAGGGACAAGAAAGGCAAGATACTTGTAAATCAAACCTGAATGTCAGGCAATAGTGAGGTCAAAAGGTTGGGTGAGGCTGTTTCCTGCTACTCAGTTGCTGGGAAAATTTGGATTTTGACAGCTAAGCCAGAGTCACACACATCCTTGTTCTGGACTTCTCCATGTCATTGTGCCCCATCTGCAAAACAAAGCTATTGTGAAATCCTTTTTCCTAGCTTCTGCCTATCTTCTCCCTAGATTCTGATCAGGTTATAATTGCTCAGTGCCATGGACAGTCTTGTTGCATGCTTAGGTGCAGTGCATAACTCCTCTGGAGCATCCAGTCACTACTTTAATATATATAATGAAATAATAATGCACATTAGAGTTTCCCAAAGTTGGCACACTAACCAGGATACTAGCACAATGCAGACTGGGTAAAAATAAAGGAAGAAAATGTATTAAAATGTGGTTGGCTCACAGATGGTGAAAAATAACAGTTTCACCTGAATGTGGGTGAGGCAGGGGAAGGAGGTGGACTGGAACATGGGCTATTCCCTGTTCTGGAAGACAGCAGAATGCTAGGACAGCATTTCTGATGGGTTATGCAGACAATCCACTGGAAGCTGGATTCAGGCAAAGCAAGAAAGCCTAACTTATTCCTCCTGGTAGCTAATTAAGGAGATATGGATTAGCAGAAAGAACATGATTTTCCCACTGGCATGGCATTGACAAAACATTTCCCAGATGACCACATTCAAGAGAGAAGCAGAATGACTGGGAAAGGTTCAGAAATGAGCTACAGGAATGATATACAATCTTTAAGATACTCTCTAGCATGAGAAACTCTTCAGGATCCCATATAGTTTATCAGAAGAAAGTTAGGGACACTATGATATTTTAATGATCTACTGTGGAAAATGCATCCAACAGCAGGAAGGTCTATTACCGCACAAACAAAACCCTAATAAATCCAGTCCATAAGATGGAACCCATAAAATTCAAACTGGAAGTAAGATGCAAGGGTGGGGGTTTTTTTTAATATTTGGGGAAAAGCATAACTGAAAGTATTTCCTGAGGGAAGTGGTGGATTTGTCATTGCTTGGACTCTACGTCCAATCTGGGATGACTGCTAAAATACGTGGTCTAGTTTACCAGAATGTATTGGATTTGATAAGTAGTGGGGAAGAACAAAGCGTCTGGACTGCCAGCTGGCCAGGCAGAGCTCTGCATGTTGGGTTTTGCAAGTGGTGTGACGAGATCAGCCACTGCGGTCCTTGTGGCTGTAACAGTAAGATCTCGTAATGCTTTTTCCATCTGTGATTCTGAAAATGGCTTTTATAAACAGCCAGTGAGGTGGGCTGACCCACTGTGACTGTGACCAGAGAGTCTCCTTCCTCAGTGCCTGATCAAAGTTAAAACCTTTGTTGGCAGCGCCTAACAACCACACTCCTTCTGAGGAGACAGATAATGAGAAATGGCCTTGATGGGATTTCTCCACAATGTCCACACTGCATAAAGTTTGGCATGTGGGCAATGCTGGAGCCAGAACTGGAGCCTCAATGGCGTTTTCCTTACATCTGCTGGCATTGATTTCATCATCCATGTGCTATCTTCTCTAGAAATCCGTGCATAGGGTGAGACGGAAGCACTGATCTTTTGTATCCCTTGAGACGATGACTCAGCTCTTACACTGCATTTTACTGAGGCCAGCATTAGGTGTAGAAAATTAAATGTATAAACAATAATGATCATCACTTTCAGGGTGTGCCTATTGAAGAGTCAGGTCAAATCAGAAAACTTCAAGGAGACAAGACGATCTTATGGTTAAGCAGCAGTAATGGAGCGTACTATACTTGGCTTCAACTCTGAGCTTTGCCATTAATGCTCTTTTATCACATGCATGTCTTCCTCCATGCCTGGACTTCTGTAGCAATGAGAAGAATTGTACTTCCTGTCTCCCACCCGCTGCTTTACAGATTCCCAAGTTCAGGGGCTGTCTCTTTTCATGTATGCTTGTGCAGTTCCTGACAAAGAAAAGTACATTTTGAGCTTTTGTACTTTTTTGCTAAATAAAACCTAATAGTAACTCCCATGTCTGCTGAGTATAGTCACAATTTAGGAAGCAAAACATGTTGCCTTAGGTGAGATTTTGGTGGAACCAGAAAGACTGTTTTGATGTATTGATGTATTGCTAAACTGTTTCTATTTCCCTCTATCATCCCTTTCCAATAAAGCCAAAGATAGATAGTTTCCCCAATCTGTTCTCTAATCTGTTGGCCCATACGGTTTTAAATAAGCCCAGCTTTCAGACTGTTGTCCACTAAAGACAACTTCTTTCTCCTCTTTTTGGCCACTTCTCTCTCCCAGCATCCTCTCTTCTTCCCTGCTTGTGTCATTTCAGTGTAAGTATGTGAGTCCCTCCTGCTCCAGAGTGGTTTCATTTGATTTTGTTCTGTGTTCAAGCAGAAGCTTGCTACAAGGCTGTGGAAATCATGGGGAGCTTTTTCCATTCATTTCCATGAGCTCTTGGACCAAGTTCACTCAAATTTTCAGTTTACTTCTCTTACCTTTAGTGCAGAGAGCTGGTTTACTATTGCTGGCAGTATGGAAACCAGACAGTCATTCCATAATGCAATTGCCTAGGAACTACACATTTAAAAATGTTTGCTTAGAAGCCAGCGGGAGGGAAAAATAGAAATGGAATGAGATTGGGGAAGGAGATTGGTGTTCAAACCCCCCTTTGTCTAGTGCTAATGAAAAAACAGTTCACTAGAACATTTACAGGAGCAAGAAACACCAGATGTCTCACATGCTGGGAAGAGAATGGGACAAGAGATTGAGGTTCAGTGAAAGATTTTGGGTAATGAGTCACCATTTGTCAGTGAATTCTTTCATGTATCAGAGAGGATGGAAATATTCTGCCTTAAATCAGTAGAAAGCTATGAAAATATCTACAAAATGCTTAAAGGACCTTGAAGGAACCTAGTACTGGTCACTTCCCAAATCTGTGCAGTCCTGCATGATGACATGGAGAAAGGAAATGCTCTTGCCCCCCAAAGCAAAGGTGAACTGTAAGTACCACAGGATCCTCCTTGGGACGCTGATGGATAAAGAGAATTCAGGAGAGCAGAGGTGAAATTTCAGGGTGGGGAGAGGAGTCCCAGTCAAGCTGGGCTTATGTTTGGACCCAAGTCAGAAAATTCAGCACAGGCCCCAAGGCGACATCTAAATCCATGAGAGAGAAATCCAGGCTACGTAGAATGGTTTGTCATCGCGAGGACAAGGGATACCATTTTTCAACATCTCTTCATAACTTTCAGATCAACTTTACAAACCAGGGAGTGCTCTAGAGCCTTTCAAACAGATGGTGAGTAAAGCAAGTGTGGTTCCCAGGATCTCTAGGAAAAGTTCCTTTATGCCTTCTCACCCTGTCTTGGACATCTCAGTGAACTCCAGCATTTCTTAAACATCCAGTATAGTTATAGAGGGTGGAATGAGAAAGATCTCAATTTTGCTTATCAGGAGAAAGCTCTTCCCTTATCTCTGCACTGAAGCTCTTTGCTGGGGGTGGAGAGCAGTTTGCAAATGCACAACAAGGTAGGCTGTTGAGAGCTTGTCTCTCAACACTCCTGCACACAGGGTCTTGGGAAGCCAGGCACTGCAGTGCACAGGTTTTACTCTGGGTATTACCGCCGTATTCCAACACAGCCAACTGATTCTGATTCAGCAGTGGTGGCTTCCAGAAACAGAAGGAGTGACCATCCATCTCCAGATGGGTGCTGAATAGAAAAATGAAAGTAACTAAATAAAAATCCCTGGAAACGGAGATGGTGACAGCAAAAAAAGGGAAAGTAACTTTGTTACTCATCAGGTTATTACCTTCGGAAAGGAAACTACGTAATTGAATATTCCTCAGGACCATTCGTCTTCATTCTCCTAACTTGATATCAATAGCTGCCAGGTGGTGCCTGCGCAGGCCATTCAAATCAGATTATGTTATCATAGTTCTCCAGTCATCACCAAGAGCAGGACGATGATCATGAGGAGGAAATCTAGTTATTCAGGTACATGTTACCTTATTAAAAGTTTGAGCAAAGTACATTGACTCGTTATAATGGGATTAGAGTTTGTGTTCTCAGGGTTGCCATGACTGTGATTTTGGTGCTTTGCTGTGGGGCTTGGATAGTGCAGCTCCACTCTGGACAGCTGCAAATAGTCCAGACCATCATCACAGAGGAGTGGGCACCACCATGGACTGTGGCCAAGAGTGTGAAGCTTGTGGAAATTATTTTTATCTAGGTACATATGCCTGAGGCACAGACTGAAGGAGCGCACATGAGAGGTGTGGAAGGATCCCAATGTCTACTCACACTAAGCAAAGCACCAATCAGGCAGAGCTACAAGAAATGGCTTTGTTAAACCTTCTAGAGTCTCTAGCAACACCCAGTCCCAGTCTTTTGCTCTAGTATTAATAGATACCCCTCCAAGAATCGAGTCTTTTCTCTTTAGTCCCACCTGCCCCAATAGGGTATGAGGAGGTCCGAAGGGTTTCTTCTCCAACTGACAGGAGTTCACAGGGGTTGATGTCCTCCTCCACATTCTCAGTGAATAGGAATCCACATTACGATAGGAACTAAAAGGTGTTTCTCAGATACAGAGAGTGAAGGACAAAAGCTAAGGCAAGCAGGTGGAGCAAACTGTAACAAACATCAGCTTCCTGAACCACTTTTACAGATAAAGAAGTTTTCTTGCTCCAGAGCCACCAACACAGCATTTTTTAACACTATCAAAGTTATTTGAGTAAAACTACTATAAAGGTGAGTTTCTCTGACTGGGATCTACTCTTATAATTCTGCAACACACTGGCTTATCCAGGAAATGTTAGTAGTGATGACCCATGGACAAAAGAGCCAGATTCTCCCAAAAATCTTGTCTCAGGAGGACCTGCAGGGTGCAGGACTCTCAGTGAGTCCTGAGCATGTTTGAAGCCATGTGCCTTGTATTTTAAACTTTGCACTTTAGTGTTTCACGTCCGAAGAGCCTTCAAATGGTCACTTTTTACCTTTTAATACTGTGACTGGAGCACGGCTAGCACAGGAGGCATTTGTAGCAACAGGGAAAGCAACATTTCATCTCCAACTATTCCTGTGCCTGGAATAACACTGACATTTTGGAACCACTTACTAGGTTCCTATTCTTAATCTCCTGACAAGGAGTCAAAAGTACCTTGTCAAAACTGACAAGGGGCAATTGCTGCCCCCTCAGAGAATGGCCAAGGCTGACACGTCTCCACACACACTTTCCCAGGAGGGTTTATGGCACGAGGCTCAGTCCTTTCCTGTCATTACTGCAATTGTAAACTCGGGTGGCCGCACCAGCCCAGATGTGTGCCTTCTGGCCATCCCCAGCTTTTGGTGGTATACACCTCACTGAATGGGTAGGAAAAAAGAAGTCTAAACACCTGCCAATCTCCTGACATTTCTGTATGTGACTGCTGGGTAAGGAAATGCTGGGAGTACTGCCGTGCCTCAGCAGAGAACAGGACACATCCCTACCCATTCCCTGATTCACTAAATATGCAGGACGTTTTCTCCTAACCTGCCGCTCCACAGCAAAAAGAATTGTGACATGCACTGTGGCAGGAGACTGCTCCCCTTCTGCATTGGCACCTGAATGAAGCCAGACTCCTAATGTGTGCCTGCAAAGTGCTCTTGTACCTGGGATTAACTCCTGGAGCACAGTTACACACTTCAGCTGTCATAAAGCCTTTTTCACACACTCCCTCCTTGCATTGTTCTACAAACCTGTCATGTGCTCAGGGATAAAGTCCTTGATGCAGAGTTTTGACTTCCACTCCCCTCCATTATTTTATTACATTTTGTAATCATTCAGCATTTCTGCTTTGGAAATGTAGATTTTAGCTCTCAGTGTGCTGAGAATACCCATGCATTCATGAAATTCATTAACTTCCATTATGGGTTAAATGGGTACAAACATGCAGTGCAGATTTGCCCTTAGGACCGGATTCCCCCCAGGGGACCCAACGATGCAGACAAGAAAGGAGGCAAGGAGCCTCCCCTCTCCAAGGTCTTGGTGTCAGTCCAGGCTCTGCCCATCCTTTCCCAAGGGATCCACTCCCAAGAGGTGTGTGGTGGAAGGAGCAGGGTAGCGGTGGGGTCCTGTGGAGATGGCTGGAGGGTGAAATTCATCCCCTACGGGGAAAGCCGGACACGTTAGGTCTGAAGTGACACGTGGGCCTCCTGCTGGCTCTCTGCACAGGGAGCCAGCCACAGTGAGCTGCTCTGTATGAAATCCTGGCCCCGCTCGCAGACTGCCATGTGTCCAAGAAAATCCTCTTTTTTCTCATCGCCTCTCTCTCTCTACAAAGAAATTCTTCCACAGAATTTCTTAGAATCTGAGGATGTTGGCCATTTAGCTGAGATTTCTGGCCTCAGCACAATTATAATTGGTCTCTCATGGACAGGCTCAGCACAGAGGCCAAAAATCTGCAAGGGTTATTAATGACTGAGTTCCCTTCTACTTCCTAACAGCCAGACAGGCAGGAAAGTTAGAGGGGAAGACTTGGGGCCGAGCCACTCCTCTCATACACACTGTCCTGGTGCTCCAGCGCCTTCTTGCAAACTCGGAGCCATCCACAGCCCAGACACCAGACAGCACAGAGGCAGATCAGGAGTCCAGAAGCCCTTCTGGTGCTCAGAGACCACCTTTGGGGCCTTCCCCTCGCAGCCGAAGAGCACATCAGGGTGAAGTTAGCTGCAGCCTTTCCAGAGGCACCTGGTTTGCCACAGGCAAGTTTGGAAGGATAAAGAGACCCAGCTGGAGTGGCAGACTGAGACATGCAGAGAGTCATAGATCCTTGCCCCTCCTCCCCTCAAATAAAAAGAGCATCTCAGGAGAGGTTTAAATTGAGTGAGAAACATATTATTACGATTATTACATCCCCATTTGACAACAATCACATGGCATGGTGCCAGCTGGCACCAGGAAGCCATTGCTGCTTCTCCTTCATTGCCCGATAAACACCGTGACAAGAATACAGCCCTTGTTCGGTTGAGAACTGAAGAATGGGAGAGCAGAGGCCAAAAACACCTCCTTGAACAATCACTATCGAGTAAACAGAGCTGCACTTGGGAACCACATATTTTAAACATATCTTCCCTGAGGTTTTTGGGGAGGAGCTCTGTGTATGGGTTGGGAAAGGTGAGCATGTTCACACTTGGGCATATTTCTGTGGTGTTAAACAGGCTAGTGGCAGCTAAGAGGAGAGGCCATGATGCCCTCATTTTGCAGGGGAAGATAAAAGTCCATGAAGCTGAGAATTTAGGGACGCATGCCAACATAGCAGCCTGGGTAAATTTGGACTGGCACTCCATGCTGGTCACGGCTGTGCTCAGCCTTTGATAAGGGGTTGTCTCACAAGAGCTCCTAGCAATCTAGTGTCATTCCAGCAAGCCACTCTTTTATCAAAGGTCATGTCAGAAATTTGGAGATGAGGGAGGGAAGCAGGCCCAATAAATGTAGATGTCATAGGACCTTGTTTATTCATGTTAACGTTCCTGAAATCATACCTCCCACTGGCAGAACAACTGTATGGAAGCATTGGGAAAAACTGTTGTTTGCTCATCAGCAAATTCATGCATGTCAGCATGCTGCTGCGGTTGAGTAATTTTGCACTGAGTTTTGTATAGGGGAGCTAGCACTAGAGGTTTAAGAGAAGTGGATTTCAGATGGACAAGTGCCATATCCAGGTCTCTGAACATGAGCTGCTTGTACCTACAAGACAATCTAAAGGAACTGTCACCACAGTACTGTTACTAGGTTTGTCCAAATGTACATTCTTTCCCTGTTAGTCTGTTAGGCCAAGATGTTCACTTCTAGTAGCTGAAACACTGATTTTACCCAAGCAACATTTGCACCAACCTACCGGAGTGAGTCAGGACAAGATTTGGCCTGTGCAGTCATTGCCTGGTTTAATAAATGAGATAACTGTTGCATTCTTGTCCTGCCCTGGCTTCCCAGGACTGGCCAAGAGACTCTATAAGGAGATGTCTCACAAGGGCTCTTTAGGCATCAAAGTCTGGCATCTCCTCCTTAGAAATAATTGCCCTACTACTGTCTCTCCCATGACATGGGTGGCCCTGCAGTGAAGGTCTCACATTTGGTCCTGTTTCTGCTGCAGTTTTTCTGTGACCTTTGGCAAATCTCTTAACTTCTGTTACATCTGAGACCACTTCAGCTTCACTGCCTGAAACAGGTTGGAGTTCAGCTGAAGCTCCATGAGTCTCCTTGGACAAAGTCCACCAGCTGCTGTCTCCTGAGCAGGCTCAGCCCCACAGTCCTCCCTGAGATGTGAGCAAACCAAGTGGTATGCTGGAAGTGCCATGGCCCTTGTGACACCCATGCAATCAAAAAGGCAGAGACCAAGGATGAGTCCATACCTTT
Source organism: Burhinus bistriatus (assembly GCA_013397275.1). Lineage (NCBI taxonomy): Eukaryota > Metazoa > Chordata > Aves > Charadriiformes > Burhinidae > Burhinus > Burhinus bistriatus. The sequence goes on from VYXH01001721.1 coordinate 154,500, forward strand.
TTTCTAGTCTGCAATTTTCAGTGGGCTAGTACAGCCTCCTGTGCAGCTCTGCCTTTCCTCCTGTCCTTCCTTCCACAAGCTACTGATCCACGAGAGTACAAAGGCTCTATGAAATAAGAAGTAAAAGGAAGCAAAAGAGATCTCTGATGAATACCCAAAGGGATCTGTCAGCAAAACCCTTTTAGTGGCCAGTTCTGCCTCCACCTCCCTCCCTGGGCCAAGCATCCTCTTAAAAGAGGGCTGCAGGAGGGCTATATATATCAGGCCTAAGATCACAGCATGACTGCTCCACAAAGCATGAAAATGAGAGGAAAAGGGGAGGGAAGGGTAACAGCTAGTATTCTCCATCAACCTGTCCTCCCATGCTTTAGCAAAACTGCCACTGTGCTCATGCAAGGCAATAAGGGAGGCAGTGTGATCTGCCATCATCCACCCTGTGCCCATATGTTAAGGTTTAGATTGAGCTGTCAGTGGCCAAAGGCAGCTGGTGAGACAGCTGGAGCTCTCTGCCTTGATCTATTTTGGCTTTACTTGTTCCTCCTTTTCCTACTTCCATTTTCCTTATGTAATTTTAAATTATTAAAAATGAAATTTTCTTGGTGATAGGTTTGCATTAATCTTGGGATCTGATTGCATTGATGCTACTCTTAATTTCTTCCTTACATGAGTGGGGGATCATTTGTTCAGGCATGACATTCAACTCACGTCCAGCTGAGCTAAACGTGTGATTTTTATCAGGATGCATGTGATAGCTAGGTCCCGAATGAAAGATGACATGGGAGTTGTGGAAGGTTGTCCAAAGCCAGAACACGCTGAAGCCCTCTCTCCAAGCAGCATGATGCCCTGCAATGTGTTCCAGTCGGGTGGATTACACAGGGAAAGACAGGGACTGGACAAAAAGCCAGCTTGCAAACATGCAATTGTGGCACTCTTCATTTGGAGCAGGAATGGCTGGTATGAACAGCTGGTTATCATAGGCAACGTCCCAGCTTCCCTGTCTCCAGTCAAGTGCGCTATATGCACTGACGGTTTGACCCCTGTGACCATGGGAGAGAAGCACAGGCTTTCTGAATGATCAGTGTTTTCTGGGTACATCAAAGATTTGGAGGCCAGAAGATGGAAGTGTGAGACCTTGATTATTCAACCCCACATTTATCACCTCTTGAGCCCACACCAAAGCAGCCCCTTCCTGTTCTGCCTATGCCTGTACCTCCTTTCCTGCTCTGCTAAGCTTCTGGCTCCTCCACAAAACCCACCATCCTTGGGACCCCTAGACCCTAATACCCTCAGCAAAGGCACACCATGCCACCCCACATCCCCAGAAGTGCCCTCCACCCTGGGCAAAAACTCATGCACTGAGAGTACCTGTTTGGTATCTTTGTCTCAGAAGGCCTTTAGACCCAAGGACCGTATCTCCTCTTGCACTACTAGTACCCAATAAATACTCATCAATAACAGTACTTAGTGGTTTGTCACATGTTCTGCCTACTAGCCTAAAATCACAAAATATTTGACCGTGAGTGATGTTTTCTTTCTCCCCAACCATACTTTGTAGTATCAGGCTTCAATCTACGTCCAACTCAAACTTGAGCTAAAGCATGTGTTGTTGCTAATGTATAACCAGGGAGTGTGAAGCTGTGTGTGAGAACAGCACACACCACCAGTGTGAGAACAAGCAGCAAGCACATAAGGCGGCCTCATTGTGCTGCTGCAGAGCATTGCTTAATTTACTTTTTGCAGGACTGTATCTGGAGACCTCAAGTTGAAGCTAGCTCCGTATGCAGCTGCCTGCCCATTCCGGAGCCAAGCGCATCAAGGAGGAACTTAAGACTCTTCCCTTCTAGGTGTTTGGTTTTAATCTGCACTGTTCAAAGTTGCCTAAAATCTGATTAATACCAAATCTGTCTCTTATCCCATACCATGCTGTATGGAGTCTGTCTGGGAGGAGATTTAACAGAGAGCTCCCTACGTCTATGGACCTGGCATCAGAACTTGCTTCTCCCTTGGTGGGCTGAAGCTGGATTTGCTAAGCCTGCCATTGGCCCCATCCCGCTCCTCTCACATGCAAAATTTTTGCTGTGATGAGCTGAGAGACACTGGGGCAGAGAAGCAGCTTCCAGGATGACTGCAATGGTGTATTATCATGCACACAAAAGGCACTTCCTACTTTAATGATTCCAAAGGCATACATGTAGTCATTTAGCAGGAAGCATTTCTGCAGTCCCAGAGAGAAACATGCATGTGAACCCACTGCACTCCTCGGCACGAGCTAACGTCACCAAGGCTTGACAAACTGGCACCTACTCACAGTGGGCGAAGGTAGTTCAATTAAAATTCCCTTGGATCAGCTGAGGCACCCCAGTTTGGCAATCGGCTCGGTCGTGTGAGGCCAGCGTGGGTGAGCGGTGTTCACAGCAGCAGTGCTGCAAACAGTGCAGAGGATCACCCGGGCAGGAGAGACCGCGTGGGCCAGGTCAGAGCTGTCCCTCAGAGCCACAGCAACCACCTCCAATGCATTACGTGCTTCCACCCACCATGGGAACATTTCCCAATATCCTCCAACAAACCCAGCACGCCACTGAAGGAGAACAGAGTTTGCCTGCAGCTAGAGTGCCCAAATCTGAAATACGTGCCATAGCCAGCGTGTGCAAGGCCAGGCAGAGGCAGGGAGATTTTGCACGGCATATCCAGAACAACCAGATGGGACAGCTTTCATGCAGAGTGACGGAAGCCTAATGGCAGGCCAAGGCAGTTGATGGGCGAGCCGGGCCCTCGCACAAGACGAATGCAGCATGAGGAACCAGCTCGGGGCACTGTGCAAGGGTGTCAGAGGAACTAATGATTTTTGTGTCTCAAATTGTCCTAGGAGATGTCTCAGTAAGCATGCAGACTGGGAGCACTCTCTGCAACCCATCTGCTGCTAGTAGACATCTTGTGATATATACGCGACCCTGGTGAGCTGGGGTAGTCCTGCTGTCTCTGCCAGATTGCTCTGGTTATGTATTGTCCAGGGCCAGCTCTGCAGAGACCAGGGCCTGTGACATGACCCAACCTTTGACAGACTACCCAGGATGGGAGGAGGTCAGCCAGCCCCTCACCTCCCTGTACTGCAGTTTTTGGAGCTTTGCTGCAGGTCAAGCCCAGGTGGGATGTACCCTGTGGTGCCCAAGGGCCCGGGCGGGAGCCCTGCTGATGACTGTGCTGTCTGCACGGGAGAGAGGATTGCTTCAAAGAACTCACATTTGTCATGAAACCAGCTATGGTATTGCAGAAGGATAGCACCGGGATTCATGAGGCCTGGCTTCTGTCCCCAGCTACACCATGGCTTTTGTAGGGTGATGCTCGGCAAGTCACATCCTTCATCTGTGCTGGGGCTTGGGGAAATGATGTTCCGTTGAGTTAGAAGGAGGATAATGAGGATAAATCTTTGACTTCCAAGGTCGGTGAGTCCCTGCAGGCTCAGGCAGACAGCAGATGAGAACACCATCTTTGCCTGACACAACATCAGTGTGTGGTGTCAAAAGATGACATCATGGGATATGAACGAGCATTTACGCTTTGAAAGAGAAAATAGCAGAAGCATGTGTAACCGGTTGCCTTTCATGCCAACATATTTTCCTTATGTAAAGAGAGGCCCTGGCGGCCCTAAGGAGGCTGAGAGATGCCCGTGCTCCTCTGGAAAGGAGGAACTATCAGGCAAGGATGCCAGTGTACCTGCCTGGGTAAATTTGTGCATGCACTTCACATTATAATAGGCTTTAGTATCTGATAACAGAGACCTGCTGGAGTCTGGCAAGAGGACAGAAGGAATCAAAGGTCATGCCATGAATTCCAGTTATGCTGATAGGCATCTACAGCCAGAGGAAGGAGCTCAAGAACAGGAACTGTAAACTGGTGGGGAGGGCTGGAAAACAGAAACTGATCCAAGGATGACAAGTATGGGTCATTTTGGAGCCCAACTGGACAACTGTGTGTGGATGTTTGTCATGGGACGTAGGAAGACGTTTTCCATGATGGAGTTACCAATGAATTCTGCCATTACTAGTTAAACAGAGTGAATATACTGCAATAAATTTATTAAATAGCTGGTACGTGTCTCTCCAGAGGCCTCTCCCTGACAGAGAAGCTGATTCATGACACGGATGGGCTGATCGGCAGATAGGTAGAGATGCAAACAGGCAGTGTGTACCTTTCACTAGGGAACTATCTACATACAAAACCAGCTGAGAATGTACGTGACACAGCACAAAGTTTCTCGGCCTGCTGCCTGCTTTTGCCTCATCATCCCATTGCATACTGCCAGTCACTCTGTTGCTACCACTTGCCTTGTGCCTTACCCTTATCAGGCGCCTGGGCGTTGCAGTGCTCTGTGGTGCACATCGTGGTCTCAATGACTTCACCAAGGAGTGGGACTCTGCAGCTGTGCACTGAGCTGGCTCAGCCATCCCTGCACAGCACGGGTCTGTGCCAGGTAGGTTGCACACTTCTAGAGGCAGGAATGGGTTAATTCACTTGGTCTTCCCATACAGCCTAACATAAATGGAGCTTTAAGGTCTTACGGTACCCAAATGGATAGGATAGGGTGGAATGGCTTGGTATGGTATGGCATGGTATGGCATGGCATGGCAAGCAGAGCAGAGCAGAGAGAAGAAAAAAAGAGGAGAGGAGAGGAGAGGAGAGGAGAGGAGAGGAGAGAAAAGATGGAGAAGCACAAGAAAAACTCCTAGCAAGTGACTAACACTTCCAGTTGTATCGCAATATATTGTTACCTTATTTATTTCTACTTCTTCTTGAAGGAGATCATGCCACTGTTTTCACAATATTATCCTCCAGCCTCAGACTAGGTGTGCTCACTCTGCCTTTACTTTTCAAATCCTGTATTTGGATTCGCCCGCTTCATGGCTGTTGCTTTTTGCTTCTGCACAGGTACTGCCAAGGGCTTTGCTGACATTGTCTAAAGCTAATTTTGAGCTGGGAAAATCTGGTAAACAGGCAATAGGTTGAAAGAGAGGTACAGCATAGGCAGGTACACTACAAGCTGCTAGCACATGTTATCATCAGAGCAGCTTGTTTCTTGGCTCCTCTGCTGAAAATGCTGCAAGCACACTTGTTAATGACACACGTCAGGCAGTGACAGAAGCTACCTGCGAGGAACTGCACTAGGTGTTGATTTTTAGCAACTGAACAGTCACCGATCTGGAGCACTAAAGGCTTGCTCCAGACTCCTGGCAAACTGGTGGGGAAAATCTCATTGAATTCAGGGAGGTTTGGCTTCAGTTTCACGGAGAACAGCATGAAACTGAAACTTCAAACGCATAAAACCCCACCCATGTGGTAACTACAGGGAAACTGGACTAAAACGGATAGATTTGAGCCTCAGTGAAGAGATTAAATTGCCCATTTAAATTAGCAAGCAGGAGAGTTTAATTTTAAATATTAAATCAAAACTTCTTTTCCATTCATCCTTTTTAATAATTTTCCCTAAAGAAAGGTTGATAACTCATCAAGCTGTAACCAGTAAGATTCTGTTGATTTAAAACCACATAGAGCCTGTCTACTAACTTTTGTACTTACTGTTACCAGCAGACAGTATCTACACATATTTACTTACAGATTTACGTGCTTTTATTAGGTCTTGATTATTTAATTTCTCTATGCTGGAAAATGGTGAAATATGCATTTTCAATTTGTTATAGGATGACCATTTTTCTTTAGAATTGATTCACATCAGGCTGCATTTAGAATGAAATTTGAATCCACTAAAAATGTCTAAAACCACTGTTTTATTACACTCAGTTTATTACTTAAATAAACCACCTTAACTGCAAAACAGAAAATAAAAAGTAATATTAAACGAAGGAAGTTGTATCAGTGGCTAGTCGGTTAAACAGGTTGTTCCAGGACACCATATAACCCAACATTTTACATCTGCTGGATCTTGTCCTCTCATCCTCATTTTCCTCATAGATCAGAGGAGAAAAACAAGCTTGTCCGCTTTTTCCAAACCTCATTCAGTTTCTCAACTTTGAATGAGCAAGTCATTGAATCTAAGTTGTTGAATAAACCGAAATGGAACAAATACTTGTCTTCTACTCATGGAAGAGCTATGGCTCTCAAAAGTGGATTTAGCACTTACCAAGCTCTGGTTCCAGGTGCTTGTGCAGTGGTTTGGTCCAACTTTCTGAAATGTTTTGGCAGGAAGCATGTGTAACTTGATATTTACAACAAAACAAGACAAAAAGAAGCTTTTTCATCAAATACACTAAGCTTTATTCCTAATACAGATGGCCATTGTTCCACATTTAATTTTAAAAAGCTCTATTTCAAAAGAAAGAAAATGTATTTAACTTAAAATTTTTAAATTAAAAGTCTGTCATTGATATTGTGTGCTGCCTGCAATGGATGTTGAGAATAGTATGGGTCTTACCTTCCCTGCCCAGTGACCAGACTACTTCAAACTGCCACTAGGAGACTGTGAGTGGCTTCAGCATCACAAATCACTGCCCCAGAGACAAAGTTTCCAGCTGGGAATTACAAGCTCCCCTCAGGATGGACGGAGCTGTCAGAACAGGCACATCCCCCTGTTCTTTTTATCCTCCTCCACCCACCCTTGGTTTTCCTGTTACAATCACCAGGGAAGTCTTTCCGTATGTTGCACGACTGGAGAAAGAACCTGGAAAATATAAGCAGAGCATAAATTGATGCTGAGATGCCTGCTCAGACTGGCAAGGCACCTGAAACAATAGCTCAAAGATACTCCTTCCTGGTCCCTCTGCCCACCCCAGGCAGGAGGTCTAATCCTGTGGGAAAGGGGCAGCCTCTCCCTGTGGGACAGTGTGGAAAAGGCCGACACGTGCTGCCCCACAAGGTCGTAATACTGTTCTGTTCTAGTGCCAGTTGGCATTAATTAGCTCACTACTGTCCTCTTTCTGAATTGTCTCGACCAAGGAGTCTCTGTTAGTAATTTATACTTGGCACTTCCCTGATAAAAGTTTTTCCACTCTAAGTAAGCTTGAGTAAGACTCCTCTCCTCTTCATGCCAACTTCACGGAAGTGTCTCACCTTCCTGCTTCTGCCTCTCTTTGTAGTAAATGCCATGGGAGAGGCGAATGGAGGATCTTTGTGCCAGTAGTCTGTCCGCTACTCTTCCATCACCAGTGCTCAGTCTGTCATCGTGCCTGGTGGCAGCAAACATGTCACCATTAAGAGGAATTGCTTTGGGGTCAGATCCTCCTAACCTCCAGCTTCACTGGCTTCAGCAGGATGAAGCTGTGTTATGCCAGCTGAGGATCTGTTCCTTCAGGAAAACAGGGCCCATCAGAAAGACTGCACAGGAAGGAAAAACAAGGTTTCTTAAAAGGTTAGCTAACACTGCTTTAGCTAAAGCCCACCACAGCCCAGTTTCTGGAGGCTTATGACACGTAAATCTTGGATTAACGCAATATTCAGTAGAGCTTTGCAGTCTATTTGTAACACTTTCCAGTTCAGTGTGAAGAATTGGGCCTCTCATGAGCCTCTTTTCAGAGTTTCTCCAAAGCTCTGGATATCCTTCTCCAGTGTAGGATTTGCAGGAGATGCATTATGAGCAGGACACTAATCTGCTCCTCCACCGTAGAGAGTGGGGAAGGGAATCTCAGATTGCCTCCTATGGCATTTGATCCCTTTTTCCTCCCTAGGATAACCTCCTGGTGGAGACACCAATGTGCAGCCATTTCAGCCCAGACCTCAGTATTTAACCACTAGAAACATTCTGGCGTCAAGTTTTCACAGATGTTTTTTCAGTGGAAGAATATACCCTCGCTCCTAAATTAACACAAGCAGATGAGGCAGTATGGAAAACCACTGCTGTCAGTCATTGCTCTCCAGAAGTTTATATCCATCTCAGAAACCATGACAGAGGGAAAGCCAGAAGCTCAGCCTGTTAGGGAGCCATGGTGCCCACATTTTTAGTTTCCATGTTCACTCTCTTGATTTGTTTTAATGCCTGAGAGGTCTTCTGTTTGCAACTCCATGTAGGCTTCCGGCTAGAAGAAACCATTAACCATGTCTGACTGCGTCCAAGCAGAGAGGACGGAAACAGAAAGGTACGGAGGGAAGATTAAGATCAAATCCCCAAACATAAAAGGAAATTTAAAGCAAAAAATTGAAAAGTGGAACGGCATGCTTCATCTTTATCATTGATAAAATATTTTGCAATCCTGGAAAACTTAATAGCTTCTTTGGCATAATCTTTATGACCTTAAAGGGGCGATAAGGCAGGTAATAAAAAACTGTTTCTGAAAGGTTATGCCTTTTCCTAGTCAACTCAGTTTTTCCTTCTCACCTCCAAGGCTAACATTCAAAAGGAAGTTTGGCACATATGGGCTGTGTCGGAACTTGGAAGCTGTTTATTTAGCTTCTCCCAAGATACTACCTATACAACCTCGCAGAGCAGGGCAAGAAAGGGAGCCCTGTGGAGTGGCAACGGCGTCTGAAAAGTGGAGGGTGCATAACTTAAACTGCTCAAGTTTATTAAAACAAAATAGGTCAGTGGAGTTACCCAGAGGGTTACGTAAGGCAGAAAGTAGCACTCCACAGGAGAGGAGAAGGGAGCCTGTTAAAAAGCACACCCACTCCAGTTTGTTTATGGCCGAAGATAACTGCCTTGTGGTGTGTCTGTTCTCCATAGCTGACAGAGTAAATCACACTCTTTATCTCCACAGCAGATGAGAATTTGGACTGGGCTGTTGTTTTCTGAGCTATGGAATAAAGCAAATGGGGCTGTTATTTATTATTATGACTAGCATTATTATTTTGTTCCTGCGATCCCTGCATTTCAGTCGCTACATAAGGAATTTCATCACTTGCCAACAGTTTGCTTGCAGGGAATGTTAGGGATCATAATAACAGTAAGGATAAAAGCTTGGTCCACCTGAAAAGCGTACATAAGAAGGTGGGCTGGCAGTTGTGTACAGGCAAGAAAAACGGACAAATGTGCTTAGGGATGCTGCAGAGCAAAAGGTGGGAGCTGACACTCTCACCCCGGCATGGAAGTCAGCACAAAGGCTGATACAACATCTGGGAACATGGAAGTGCCCTGTGGCCAGCCAAAGCACCTGTCCCAACACCACAACCTCCCTCTGTTCTGCCTGCTCCTCCTGTGCCAGAAACCCAGCTTCATATCTTAAACACCATCCGCTCTGTCCCAGCTCCCCAGCCCTTGCCATAGACAGGGCAGGGAAGACCTCTCTTGCAGAGATGCCAGACACCCTGCACCTCTCACATCTCAGGAAGGGTACACTCAGTTTTGGGTACCCATATCCCAAGCCACTAGTGGCAGTATTCATCCTTCAGAACTGGAAGCCTGTTGCCCCTTTTCATGCCTCTTCCTTGGCTCCTGTGATACATTGCTCCTTCCTTTCTGCAACGTTGGCTCCGTGACTGGGCAGAGACACTTGTATTGAGAGCTCTCCCCAAAATCAGGCAGAACCCAGGTCTCACTGAAGATCATACGATCAGAGAACACCTGATACCACAGAAAGCACCACCACTATTTTTCATGTTTTCAGGTCTGTAAGAACGAATGAGAGCTTGTATTCAGACTGTCTGATCCAATGATACCTGCCACCTAATGAACGGACCATGACCTAGGAAGCTTCTCAGCAGGTCCAGAAACAGGTCCCTGGGAGGAAAGACAGACTGCATGCCATTGAGCCATTTGCTGAGAGCTGGTCAGAGAAACAAAGGAGCTTTTTCTTCCATGGGAAAATGCTGAATCATCAAAACCAACATTTTTCATAGGGGCACATCAGTTTTCATGACATTTCCAGGAAAAAGTTTCTCTGATGCAGGATAGAAAGCAGATGGTGGGTTTTTTTTATTTTGGGGGAGGGCAGAAAGTTGAAGAAAACAGATGGGGAAAAGAGGCTACAACCATATTCAATCCACTGGCCAAGCAATGTGAGAGCCAGTTCAAGTTTTGCTCTGCCTGATCCAGAACCAGGACTGGATATGCTCAGCTGTGTGCTCTGGGCAAACACCTGTGTGCTACAAAATAGCTGGAGGGGACAGGGGGAAAGCTATCTCTCCCTGTATAATTTTTGCAAGACATGTTTGAAAAGGCCTGGGTTCATCCCATGTCAGAATAGCAGTTCTGACACCCTGCAAAGGTCTGTACATGAGGTCTCAGCTCTCCTAGCCAGATTGATGGTTTGCGTTCTTCTACACCTCATCTGCATTCTTCCAGCTCACCAAGCAGCAGTGGCTTCTGTGCCATATGTCAGAGTCACATCCCTACAAGGACAAAATGCCCTGGGATAAGAAGTGATCCCTCTCTTCCAGTCAGAGCATCGCTTCCTTTCTTTCTTGTGCAGAAACTTTCCTCTGTATCAGTTAAACTCTGCCACACCAGCGTTGAGCAGGTTCTTGGCTGCGAGAGCACTGGCTTCCTACGTGCTACGCCAATTTACCCCAGTGGAGGATCTGGGCCTCTGGAGCAGGAATACTCCCACCCCAGCACTCAGCCCTTTCTAGAACAAGCCTGCAGAGGCACTGCAAGTTCCTATCTCGACCTGTCAGAAATATGTCAAGCTGCTGCTGCAATATCCACCTGGAACACGAATGCTGCTCCTTAGGGCCACTCTCTTCCCCCAACAGGTCTGGCCCTGTCTTTTAGGCCCTTGCTGCTGGGTGAAATGCATTTTCTTTTGGCACAGAGATGCCTTTGTTCAGCTGTCTCTGCTCTTTTCCAGGGATCATCCACAGCCCCTGCAGCTCTCACTCTGAGCTCTCTTCCTTTTTGGTGCCCCTGGATGTGTGGCCTTTTCTGGTTCATTTACACCAAAGCTCAATTCAAAAGGGACCTGATGTGTAATTTTTTCAGTGGGCCAGGCTTTGGCAAAGCGGAAATCCTTCTCTGGTGTGGCAGCTCTGTTCTAACAGGTAGGCATTTCCATGACTGATACGAATATTCATTCCTCCTTGCGTCTGACTGGGAGCCTTAATTCCTGGGAGGGAAGAGCACAGCATGACTTGTATGGCCCATAGTGTTACAGGCCTTTGAAACTCTGCATTTTCTAGTCCTTCAGCTTCTCACTGGCTCCAAGAGGCCAAAATTTAAAGCAGGTCTGTGCTCTAGTGAGTAACTGATGTAATTACGCTCACTTGTTACAACGGGAAGCTTTCACAAGAGGGGGAGGCAGTGGCCCCACGCCAGGAGGTGTGTCCCCGATGACAAGCAGCGGAGCCAATCACAGCCCTGAAAGATCATCACATTCATACCAAAAAGAAAAGAAACCGCCCCAGGGTATTTATATTGAGGAAGAAAAAAAAAAAAAAAAAAGACTTGGCAAAGAAAGAGAAAAAGAGACTGAGAACCTGCAACTTTGTTAACTAACTCTGCAGCTGAATTCAAAAAGGCCAGGCTGGTCCCCCTACAAATCTTGCTTCCCATCCCCTCCCCTCTCTCGAAGCATCTCTGGAAATCTGTCTGTAAGCTGGAGTGAAAAGTTCAGCTGCATGGAGTGGTCATTCTCTCCTCCTGGCAGGCAACCTTGTAAGCCGCTGCCTGCGGAGCTGCCTACCCTGCCTTGAGTGGAGCCGGTCCTCGGACAGGTCGTGGAGGGTGAGCCCCAGCGGGCAGGGTGGGCAACGGTCCCCCAGCAGCCATCTCTTGATGGGCAGGGAGCTGGACTGGCCAGGAGCCCCAACAATTAATAATTACCTTTACAGCACCCAGCATGACGGCGTGGGCTCCCAGCTCCCTGTATCTATGTTAAACAGCTGGGGAAAGAGAAGGCAGGTTTAGCTTTAACTAAGGGGTAAACGGTCAGCATTTACAAATGCTGAACCACCAAAAACCAGCCAGCCACGGGTTATTTATTCCACTTACACAAGAGGACCACACGGTCCAAAGGATGAGGGGGCCCATTGCAGCCTAGAAAGCCTGTTTTCTGCCACTGGCCTGTTGGATGAACCAGGGGAATAAAAACGCTTCCTCTCCCTGAGCTGCGTGTCTTTCCTGCCCGCCCTTTCTGCTGCCTTTTTCTGTTTGGACTGCCTGTTCCCCAGAGTACAGACTGTCTCTGACCGCGTTTGTGTGGAGCCTCGCACAATGGGGCGGTAATCTAACCTCAGTGCGAACAGGCTGCCATTAATAATAATAAAAATGCTCATCACACCCTGGAGCGGCTCTGGTGGACAAGGGACGAGCAGCACCAGGCCCGCTCCCGCAAGGGGCCTGTTGGTGTCCCCTGGGCAGCCGGCAGCCCCCTCTCCTCCACCGCTCTGGCCGCAAGCGGAGGGCGGCAGCGTCCTGGTGCTTTGCCGGGAGGTGGAAAGAAAAGGGTCCCTTCCCCGCCCGGGGAAACCCCCCCAGCCGGTCTCCGAGGCCCTGCCGCAAAGCACCCAGGCGTCCCCGGGGAGAGCCGCCGCCCCGCAGAGCCAGGCCAGGCCGGGCCGGGGCCTGGGCCGGGCCGGGCCGGCCCGCGGCGAGGTGCGGGGCTGCCCTGCCACCTGCCGGCAGCAGGGGCTCCGTGCGAGGCCGGCTGGGGGTGAGGAGCAGCGCGTAGAGCCCACGGGCATGCGTGGGAGACCCCCCCCGCGGCCGTGAACCGCCCCCATCAGCAGGACCTACCGGTGCCGGGAGGCCGGGGGGCGGGGGTGGGCCCGCCAGGCAGGGAGGCAGGGCTCGGCGCTGCCCCCTGGGAAGGGTAGCCCGGCTTGGAACGCCTGCATGCAGGGTTCGGCCACCATGTACCTCCTCGCCCTTGGTGGCCTGGGTCAGCCCTCAGGGCTCTTCCTAACCCTAAGCCGCAGGGGTTGCCCATTGCTGTCCAACCTGCCGGCCCGCAGAGCTGCCCGCCGAGGGCCAAGGCACTGGGGCAAGCGGTGGCCTGGAAGGGGCATGGCCCACCTCAGGCTGCAGGGGCAGCGGAGGGGAGAAGCCTGAGTTTTCCTCTGTGATCGTTGGCTGTGCTGTGCTGTCAGCCCTGGCTCTTTGTTCCCTCTCCTCCCCACCAACCGTACAATCGTCCAACTCTTTCAGGCACGCATGGCTCTGGTCACTCAGCCCCTCCCCTTGCAAAAAAACACGAGACCGAAGAAACTCCTCTCCCATCCGCATCCGATGAAAGATGGGGAGGAGACCTTTCCCATGCAGTACTGGGCTTTCAGTGGTATTTCTCTATGGGGTTGGAGTATCTCTCTGGCTCCGATCCAGGCAACGGGTTTCTGTTGCCAGCTGACCATTCTCTGGTGGCCACGCTGTGCAGTCATCTTGGGGTGGGCAACAGGGCTTCTGCTGAAACACTGAAAGACTTGGGGGTGGGAATGGGGGAGAGCAGAATGGTCACTTCCAGGCCAGGGCTTTCAGTCCAGCCAGAGGCCTCAGGGGAAAATTGCAGTGTCTTCATTGCCGTGGGTGATGGCCTCAGTGGAAAGATGTGGGCTCAGGCCAGAGGTGCCCATCTTGTAGAAGCTCAGGAGAGAGCCTTTGTTGTGGGGCAGCCATGCCAGATGTCAGGCTTGCTGTCACAGCCACTTGTTCTTTGCTGAATGTGGTTCTCTGACCACCACCACCCTCCCCTGCCCTGCAGTCCCATCTCTTCTTTCCCCTAGACTTTCAAGCTGCCTCCCTTTAGCATCGCTCCCCCCCTTCTCCTCACCCTGACACTACAGCTCACTCCGTTTCTCACTAAAGACCACCCATTGCCATGGTAACATTGCCTCTTACAAAGTTGTCAAGCAGACACAAAGATATGTTTCTCCCCTGCTTTACAGCCCCCCTCCCTGCCATCCCAGTTAATAGGCCAGGACTTTGCCTGTAGGGAGGAGGTGGAGGGCTTTTGCATTTCATTTTCATTGTGGAGGAGAGGTTATTCCAACCTCTTTGCTCCAAAAGTGCTGAAGCCTGTGGCCACCAGAGGGAAAGAGCTGTCATTCATGGACCCCCCGAAAGCCCTTGAGGGCAATGGTGCCACAGGCAGATACTGGTAGTGCAGATACTGGTAACACTGGCCCTAAGTAGGGGAACAGCATCTGCCAGTTAGAGGGGACAGGCCCATGGAAGACTTAGAAGAGGAGAATTCAGACATGCATTTGATCCACTATGAACAGAAGATATCTCTGCTGTGATCCTGTTCTGCTGCTGCCTCCTCAAGCAGCTCTGGTTCTCTTCCTGAAATGATTTCTTCATCTCATGGAGATGTAGCTAACTGGCCCGTCTCCAGGACTGCTGGCATCCCTTGCTGCCACAGCTACACCATGAATAGTGTTGGTACTACCTACGTGACAGTACTGGCACAGTCTAATTTAAATCTACCCTAGGTACATCCATGGTTTACTGCAGCTGTGGCTATGCACTGTAGACAACAGCTTCTACTTGTCAATCTCTTGTTGACTTGTCTTTCCTATCCTTTCTCTCTTATATACATCTCCTTCACCACTCTTGATGGATCTGCCCCAGGCCTTTGCAACTGTGAGTAAAACCTTTCCTTCTTCCTTCTCCTCCTGGCTTTTCTGCTCTTTCACTTTGGCCATGAAGTTCTTTCTGCTTGAAACCAGTGAAGGATCCCCCACATCCCCTGGTCTGTTTGTCAGTCTGGTCCCTCCCAATTTATCGTTTTTATTGTATTGTCGCCATACCAGCCTGTCACATCTTCTCTTACCTTTCTTTAAGTACTCCATAAGTCTTCACCTCTTCCACAGGCTCCCCTCCCCTGAGTTATCTTACTCCGATCACCTGAACTTCTGCCCTGACCAGTCTCTGCTTCATCCTTCCAAGATATTTGTCTAGAAGTGGGTTTGTAGTCACAGTGCAAACCCTTGGGCCACTCTACTGGTGTCAAGTACTGTAACTTGCTACTGTTGTGCATCTATGCCGGGCTTTTGCACTGCAGCTGAGCAGCAGAGCTCAGTGTGAATGTCGGGAGCTGTTTGCAAATGTGCTGCTGAAACTGCTGTCTGCCCCAAAGTGGGAGTACTTTTACAGCACCTGAGGACTGCCTTTGAACATTCACATTCGAAGCAAAGGTGTTAAAATAAAATAAAATTTTAAAAAGGCAGTTGACCTAAGAAGAAGGAATGGTATCAATAATGTTTATGCTTTGGCAACTCTGAGAGACAAAATGGCATATAAAGGAAAGGAATTTTATCTCCTAATAACTTTTGCAGCAAATGGGAGAATCTGTGAGGAAAGTAGAACTGGTGCCGCTAAAATGAAGAAAAGCAACAGAAACTGTTCCTGATACACACACCTGGATGCATCCCAATATAAACAACATATTTCAATAAAATAAAAATAAACACGTAGGCAATTCCAGGCTTTAATTGTCTTTGACAAACTCCAGTGTCAAAGTCCCTCTGACTGACTGCAAATTTTGCATCCTCCTGAGCCTGAATGAGAATTATGAGGAAAATTCTGGTAAATAGGGCTGTAGCAACAATGGACTTTCCCAGAGGCTGAGAAAAGTCCACAGAGGAAAATCTGCCAAGCCAGAAGTGCGAAGGCACCCCTGACCCCGCTGCTCTCGTCCCTACGTGTTCCTTCCCCAGTGAGGAAAACTGTAAACTCAGCAACACCCATGACAATCAGCAGGGTAAAATCCAAACATGAATTTTGTTTGCAAGTCACAGCTTGGCCTAAATCCTTCTATGGTCCACCCATGTTCCAGCCATTGTTCTATTCCAAACACTTATCAGTGCTCTGCTCTAGTCTTCTGCTTATTCTCTTGGTCCTTTTCGCTTGCTTTTATTTCCACTCCAATTTTTCCTGGAGATCTTGCCAACACTCCACCACAGTATGTCAGGAGCATCCACTCCATGCTAATTTTACAGACATGATCCTTTCATTACTGTCTGGTCTCCTTCACTCTGGCATGAAGGCTGGAGCCCTGGCCTTCCTGCAAAACTCAGGCATTGGCATGCCAGTTCACCTCTTCCAGGGAGCGCTCCTCCCATGGGATCTCATTGGAATACCATGCCTTAGGTACAGAGTTCTGGTAAGCACCTTCTACCCTCCCTGTAGTCACAGGACAAACACAGACTCCTGCCAAAAGCAAGACAGACCTTAGGTGACCTGGATGTTTATCTGGATGTTCATCTCTCTCCACTGATCATAAAGGAAAGCCAAGGCCTTATGCGCCCCTCATCTTGTGTTAAGTGGGATGAATTCAAGTCTTTCTGGACACTGTGTTATTTTCCCACTGTACCTTTTCTTCCTCTCTAACAACAGATAGGCCACAATCACATGAGAAAAGCCTCCCAAGAAACAGGATAGCTTTTCTCCCCATCCACATGCCATTGTTTCGCTCTCTAGCTCAGCTGGAGTTCAGATAGCTGCTGTTCTCTCAGGGCACTGAGGTTTGTTGTGTTAAGCTATAGCTACTGATTTTTAGGCAGGACATACAGGACCTGTATTTAATCCAGGTGGGTTCTTTTCCTCCACTCGCCAGCTATAGATTCGTTGGAGTAATCCATATTGCCCCAAACTCCTAGGATATCGCTTGCATGCACATAGGACAAACCTACATCATGCACTCTCAGCCCAGATGTCATGGGCCTCTTCATGAGCAACAACAAAACAGCACAATTCCAGTGCCTCCAGAGAGGCTGTGCTGATTTACACCAGTTAAGGAGTCAGTCCCCTTGAGGTAATGCCAGCCCTTAACTACATAGCACAGATCTCCTGGGCTCCTTGGAAGGATCACGGTCCCTCTTGGGCTGCCTTCTTCACTTCTGATTACTTGTGAAATTGTTATGGCCATTATAAAAAGGCATATACTAACCATAATACTCTTCCTAGCTTTGACAAGCTTACCTTGTCCTATATTGCTCCTCCAAGGTCCCAGCGATGACAAGACACTTTGGCGCCTCTCTCAGCCTTTTCAGAGTTACCCTGGGAATCTGCAGAGCCACTGTGTAAGCAGCAGCATAAAACATTCAGCCATCGCTAGGCAAAAAAGTCTGTCATGCTCTGCAGGAGAGAAACCATTCTGCTTCTGTGTGGTGGCACCCCCAAGCATGGAGAGGCCGCACATCTAGCACAGGAAAACCTGTTCAGAAGAGCAGTGTTTAAAGGCCAGTGACTTCTGATCCTTTTCCTTATGACCTCCTCCTATCCTGTATCACCGACTTCCCAGAGGTGCCTCTCCTCTCTGCCTTTCCTTCTCCTCTTATGCACAGACCAGCAAAAGGCAGTGGACTGCCCAAAAGTTAATTCAGTAAATTGATCCTTCAGGCTAGGTCAGATCATACCTGTTTCCTGAGCACAATTTTTACTGGCTTGTAAAATAATAATTTGGCTTGTTCTGATCTCAGTGGCAGGTGCATCTCTGAGCAGCATGAAAAGATTTCAAGGTCAGGATGTGATACTGCTTCTTCTATTCTCCTCTTCCCACTGAAAGAGGCCAAAAGATCCTGTCTGTTCCCAGGCATAATCTCTTCAAATACCTAATTAGAAATTATATAAAAAATAGAGACTTTTCTGGAGGTGCAGAGCAGAAGAGCAAGGAGCAACAGAACAAGTTGTAGCAAGAAAAAATATAATTAGATATTAGGAAACATTTTTTCACAATGAGGGTGGTCAAACACTGGAACATGCTGTCCAGAGATTGTGTAACGTCCAGCCCCGGAGATCTTCAGAGCTCAACTGGACAAAGCCCTGAGCAATTTTATCTAGCTCTGAAGGTGGATCTAACATAAAGACTGGCCATGCCTTGAGCAAAGGTTTGGACCAGATGACCTCCAGAGGTGCTTTCTAACCTAAATTATTATATGAGTTATGAATCTGCAATTGCAGGAGCCAGCTGTGCTTCCCTCTATCACAGTCCCCTATGCAGCACCCTGCAGCAACTTCAAAATCTTCTCTGCCAGTTCATGCTGTCTCAGTCTTAAATCACTTGGGGAGCCTCATTTGAGAAGCCCAGGTGACTCCCAGCAAAGTGGAAGCTTAAGAGACTGCTCTGACAATCTCTATTGCACACCCTCAAACCACCTGAGCAGCCCAGAGCAGGGAATGACAGAGCCTGGATTGCCAGCGCGGCCCGCAGAGGGAAGCACCATGTGGGTTACGCAGGCACGTCTCTTCAAATGCATGACGGTACCATCCCTGGCTCCATGGTACTCATTCCCCTGGAGGAGCACGCTCCCCTCCCATAGCAGGAGGGCTTCTAGAAAGCAGAATGAAATTGCTGATTTGACACAAATATATAAATTACTGTCCCCCCTCCTATACCAGGACACTTGCAAAGCATTTAGGTAACATCCTCTCCTGGGGAACTCCAGTGGCAGTGTGGTGTTGTAGATATACCCAGAGGCTCTTCCTCACAGGAAAAAAATGGTTAACACTTGGGACTCCAGGTCCCAGAGACATGCACTCTCAGGATTATTTTGGAGGGACACTCCCCGAGGGTCAGAAAGGAGAGGCAAAAGACAAAGGCTAAGAGCCCCGTAAGTGTCTGCTGGCTGTGTAGAAAATCCCTCTAGGTTTGCTCTTTGCTGTTGCCTAAATCTACTCCTCTTTCTTACTCCTCCTACTCTTCAAAAAGGAGCCAGATCTCCCCAGAGAGTGATGACAGCCTACATCTTATTGCGCCTAGGTTTTGGAATCCCTTAGGATCACCTTTTGCTTAGGTTGCCTTGCTGCAGAAAGAAATTGCTGCCCTCTCCTCAGTGTCTCCAGAGCACATGCCTCTGGGAGCAGTGGTAAAAGAGCCAGGAGAGGCAGGGAGTGGTAGAGGCTTGAGAGATGCCTTTGGTGTGGGAAGCAGCTACCATTTGGGGTTTGGACATGGACCATTCCATGCAGATGAACATACGTATATGTATTTATATGTACATCCCATTTCCCAGCCATCAGCATGCAGCATGTTTCCCCACCACACCCAACATCCTCCTGGAAACTGTGCATGCCGCTGAGCAAGCAGTACAGCCCCAAATGAACCCATGTTGGCAACTGGTAGAGGGACAGAAACACCTAGCTGGCTTTCTCCACAGAAATTACCATTCAGCCACTGACTTCTCAACCTGATCCCCAGGGAGATTTATAAAATGCCTTCAAAGGGTGAGCTGGGAGCTAGAATTCACAGTCCCTCTGGATGGTAAAACTGATGGACTCAGTAAATACACTGTTTTATGACACAGTACTGCTTATTCCTCACTACTTCTCTTACCTCACCCATTCACAGGTGCTAACCACCTTTTTCTCAAACTACCCAATTGTTACCAAAACCAAACTAAACTCAAAACATTTGTTCCCAGCCAGTGCTTAGCAGGAACTTGCTGTTTGTGGTTCAAAATTGAAAAGAAGGCTTTTGTGCCTGAAAGTTTTCCCAATTTTTTCAAATTATGTCATTTGATCAGAAGAAATTGCCCTTCCCTATAAGCCTTATCTACTTCATAGTTCTTAGGGTTCGGTGGTTGCAGCAGTGTTATGGCTAGCGCGGTGGAGAAGCTGTGCTCGCCACAGCAGCCAACATGGCTTATCTGCTGAAGAAGGCATATGAGTGAAGAAAACCCTAAATTCATGATGAGACCCAAAACTGTAACACAGGCAGAGATGCAGACACACAGTGACGAGGTAGCAGGCGACTAGGGCAAAGGAACTGTGTGCACATCATATAACTTAGGAAAACATGTACCGTGTGGTGGGAAGTGTTTCGGAAACAAGGGCCCTTAGTCTTTTCCATCCAGCCCTCCCCCAGCTAAAGTGATTGTGACGGGAAAAGAAGATGGCACAAATGATCAGAAAGAAGGAAAAGATCTCTTGGATTCTATAAGGATGGAGAATAAAAAAGAGCGGCTGAAAGTGGTGCCACAAGAGATCTGAAGTAGCATTACAGGGCCTGAGTGGGATAAATGAGCTGACTGGATTGTTAGTGCTGTGGGATGCAATCTATTTAGATGTGACAGAGATCAGAGCAGGGATGATACTTCCCATTCAGGGCCTTTCCACACACCGTGGAATACCAACAGATACTAACGGGAAGTTTAATGGCTACAGCCAGATGAGCACACACACACACATATAATAAAGCAGGAGAAAAATCAGAGTTGGTGTCTGCTGTGAGCGTGCACAGCTCAAGAAAGAAATCAATAAATTCCTGCCTAGTCACACAACACTAATGGCAAAGTCCCAGTGCTTGGTAGTCATGGAGGATTTTAATTACAGTTCCCACATGTCTGCTGGGAAATGCACAATGCTAAACACCAGCCAGCAGGGACTTTCTCAAAGAGCTTCAATACCATTTTCTCATTCAAAGCACTGGAGAGACATGTTAGGCTGATAGCTCAGTAAACCAGTAATGGGATATGGAGCCTTTCACCTCGAGGTCACCTTCTAGTGACCCATGGTTATTACCATCTGATTGGTGTTGGCTGTGTAAAATGAGGTGAGGAGCTTGGACCAGTTCCTCATGGCCAAGTGCCTCTATTGCACAAAACCCACCGCTGCAGTTGGTGATAATTGGCCTCCCTGGTCGTCAGCCTCCACAGAAAGCCAGGGCACCCTGGGTCCCTGCTCCCTCCTGGGGGGCATCCCTAGTGAGGCACCAGCCCAGTGCCCCAAGGGCTGGAGCTCTGATGGTTGGGTGGGCTGGAGCTCTGTGAGAGTCCTTCCCTGATGGAGACGGCTCTCTAGGAGGAGGGTGATTCCTCTAGCGGCGAAGGATTAGGAAGGGTCGTCTCCTTTAAGAAAGGGAGAAGCCCCCCTTTCAGCAGGCTCTCCCAGCTGACGCACAATGGCATGCCACCTCCTAGCTGCACAGAAATGATAATCAGAGGTTCAGCAAACAGGAGAGAAAGAGAGCTGCTCCCTGCCCTCCCGCCCCCCCCATCGAATGACTCGTGTCACACGAGATGAGGTGGCAGATGGGTTGTCAGGGCCGCATTGGCTTTTTTAACCCCTTCCTCCCCCTCCCAGCCCGCTCCCAGAGAAGTGTGTAGAGGGACTGGCAAAGGAAGGAAGCCCTGGTCCAGAAGCTGGTTTTGCCATGGCGAGGAGTCCAAGCTGTTTGCGTGGAGGGCTATGCTCTGTCATGTCAGTATCACAGTGTTACACCAGTTCCTAGTTTAAAAGATCGTTATCTATGCTGAGGTACTTGGATCCATCCCATCTCAGTCAGCAGCTCTTCCAGGCTCCTATGTCCAGGCACAGGACATGTATCCGAAAGGGATGCGGGGAGTTGGTACATCACAGATGGATGGAAAAAAACAGGATGAAAGCACCTTCCTGTCCAGGGGCTCCATCTGCTTTACTTTATGGGCATTATTCACACAGGTTGGCAAGGAAAAGCTCCCTCTCTCCCCCTCTACCTCAGCACCAGGTGCCAGCATTTGCTTAGCCATGCAAATTTCACTGGCCTAACCCCTAGGAGGTAGTGCTACCCCTGGTGCGGGGGGAAAGCCTGTGTGAATCCTCAGGGTCTTTTGCCACCCATTTTCTTTCAGGATGCTCTGAACTCCAGCAACTTGAGGAATGGCCGCAGGACGATGCACCAACCTGGTACCTGCATGTCTTTGGTGGCTTCTTTTTTCCAGCTGTGATATGTGCTGTCAAAAAGAAAGAGCCTGGAAATCCAAGCTGAGCTCTGCTACTGATTACATTGCTTCAGTCCAATCCCATTACCCTGGTCTACAGGGACCTGGAGTTATGCCACTGTTTATTACCAGGCATTATTAACATTAGAAATAATAGTTCCTGCTACAAAGGTTAAGGGGGAGTTGGGACATCTTCAATGAATTCTGCGGCATTTCCAGCATTCTTTGGGAGTGTGGTATTGTTGTTCTGTTGTGTCACATTTATTATGTGCATGCTGCTTGTACTCAATCCCTTTGGCACATTTTAAAACGCCACACCACGCAAAGGGACACTGCTCAGGAGGAGGCCATGTGTGCTCTGTTAATGCAGCCAGTGCTTTGCATCTGGAGATGCATTCAGTACATCACTGTGAGCTACATCACCGTGAGCCATGGTTTCGCAATGCCAGTGCCATCCCGAACTGCACAGCTTTACTGTTGCCTTTGCACCTGCCTTGCAGCCTCCCCACTAGCCTGGCTCTGCCCCCCCAGCTCTGCCCTGCGCCTTGCTCCTGCCCCACAGCTCCTGCTATGCCCATCTTCCAGTCTGCCAAAGCCCTTTTCTCTCCAGTGCTATTTTATTCAATTGCAAATTCTTCATCTTTACTATATTGATGCACTGCAGTGGCCCTGTCTCTTATGCCACCTTCCACAAGAAACACTCAGCTGACACTGAATACCCATGTCAAGTGTCCGCTTAGAAGCAGAAACTCAGTAGCATAGGGTAGGGGCCAGCAAACTTTGAAGAGCCGCATGCTACATTGTAGTTTCCCATCCTAAGTTACTGTGAGCACGCAGTTAATCAGTGGCATCTTGCCCTCTGTGGGAAGCGGCTGGTGCCCAGCTCCAGCTAAATGTTAAAACAAGGAGAAGCTGGGAGCCCTGATCTCTCCTGGAGACAAGTTCAGAGTGCAGCGGGCAGTTTGTTGCTCACTGTGTTTGGCAGCCTGCCGGCAGGCTGCCCCTACTGCCTTCCACCAGGCTTTCTTGCTCACCCACCTCTCACTTTTCCTTTGCACACCTGATGCTGTCATGAGATGCCGTAGACTGAAAAGCTGCTCCAGCCTGGGCAGGAGGGACTGGCAAGATTTTGATGTGATCCAGGACTCAAAGGCAGTGTCTGCACATACAAGATGTGTAACTTGCTTTCCTCCTCCATGCCCAGCTTCCCAGAGGTCAGCATGCAGAATTTAGGAAAGCAGGGGCTCTTCTTCATTCTTAAAAAATTCCTAGGCCTAAGCCTGTACAATCCGGATGCACTGAGCAATGCTGTTGAGTTAACACCCATGGGTTTTCCAGAACTCCATCCATTTGAAGTGCCAGTGGCATTGCTTCCCTTGTAAAAACAGACATCAATGCCACTCCTGATTCAGAAAAGACCTGTGGATTCAGGGGTCCCACCAGAGCTACCTGACCTCTGCAGGTATCTCCACGGACCTCCGTGGCCATTGGACTGTGCTCTGAATGAGCTGCAGTCCTGTGCTTAAGGAAAATATTGTGCTCTGTCTGCTCTCCCCCACCTGCATTGGGGAAAGAGCCCATCTGGGTTGACAAAATCTGCAGACAGTAACTCCAGCTGCATGTAGGGGTTTCAATCCATTTTCTGCTCATGCAGCATCTCCGTGAGAACTGCCAGTCCCTGTCAGACCATGCTGTGCCTTGAATCAGAGCTGGAGTCAGGCTTGGCTGCTTCAAGCTGCGAGCACTGCTGCAGGGCACGAGGCCAGGCTGGAAGGCAGCTGGGACAGCACAGCATCGAGGGGTCGGAAGTGGAGCCGGGGACTTGCCAGAGGAGCAGGGTGTGCTGGGCAGTGTGCTGGGCAGTGCCAGGCTTGCAGGAGAGGAGAAGGTGCAGAGGCTTTCCCCTGGGCAGCAGTCTGGTTGGATGGTGACTTTGGAGCAGCCTGAGCCACGCAGCAGAGCGGGAAAGCCTCGCTATTGTTCTCTGGTGACAAAAAGAGCCCATGAAACAGATGTGCCGAGACCCGGCCTCTTTGGGACACAGATCGCTCTGTAGATTTGAGCTGATCCACAACACTCGCTGTCTCCCACCCTCCTCGCCATCCTGCTGTACATGTGTTTCAAAAGACAATTACATTTGTGTTTTACAAAATACACTGCTCATAAGAAGAGAGGAAGCCACCGCGCTCCCTGCCCCCACTCCTCCAGGCCCCCATTAAGTTTGTTTGCCTGTGATTTCTTCCAACTGACAGAGGCAGTCTGTTAGCAGTTAAGTTAAACAGAGCTTGTCCTGTAATAACCCTGTTCAGGCTGCTAATTGGTACCAGCACCTAGGTCCTGCCTGCTCCTCACCGCTGGCAGGGCTTGGCAACCCTGCCTGCGCCAGCGAGAGAAGGGATGTCACCTGCTGGCCTTTGCTCTGGGACAGGGACTCTCCCATCAGGGCACAGGCGGTGGTGGCAGGGGGAGGCAAGCAAGGACAGGAAGGAGCTCCACCAAGAGAAAGCAATGACCACGTCCCTGGATGCGCTCTGTTCTCTGCTGCTGTAATTGAAGACAGCGGTTGCTCTGCCTGATCTGGCCGCAAAGTCATCCTAATCCTCTCCTTATGACATCACAGTGTGTTGCTGCGGAAACAATGATGACATCCCAGCATCGCCACAGCAACTTATGGCTTCACAGCAGGGAAGGCAGACAAGGTACCACGGGAACTGGACACAGCTATATGGTGTTGTTTGAACCTTAGACCTTCGCAAGGTCCCATGAGGTGCCCAGCTTCCCTGGAGATGCAGCTGTCACTGTTACCAAAATGCCTCAGGGTTATCTAATAACACAGAGCCCTCGTACAGCACCATGGAACAATTCAAGTTAAGCAACAACTGAAAATAAAGATCCTGAGAAGGATTGCATCTGCAGTGCTGCCCAGTCCCTTGGAGAACCCCAATGACAGGCGCAGTTTCCATAGCCGAAGTTAGAGAAGGTTTGTTGTTTGGTGCTCATAGCACCAAGGTTCAAATCCTTTGGATGACCTGTGGGAATATGATACTATTTCACTTCCATGCGAAACTGTATTTAACTGCTCAAGATAATTTTAGGCAACACATTTCAGTCCCCTGCACAAAATAGGCAGAATTATTTTGCAATCATTTGCCTCTCAGAGAACATACTTGCTCATCTGCTTAGGGATCAGCAACACCCACTATTTGTGAGGATCCACCCCCACTAACACACACTGAATTTCAAATATTTGCTGTCAAGTCACAGGACAAACCAAAACAAAACAAAAAAAAAAGGGTGACGGGAATTTTTCATCGATTAAATAAACAAACAAATGCAAGAAGAGCACAACTTCATATTCAGTGCAGTTCAAGGAAAAGAATGAAAAGGCTGAATCTGACAGGCTGCTTATTACAAAATATTTTTGCCACTCCTAGTGTTATTATTATTATTAGTCACTTGTACATTTCCGAAGCAGTTAACTCATTAATCCTCACAGGGCCCATGGGAGGTACGGCAGTCATTACCCATTAAGGGAAAGCCCTGGTTGTCAATAGTACCAAATGTTTTGGCTGCAGGGATGCTGCTGGAGAAGCGGATGCTCTGCACTGTTGGGAGGTAGGGCTCTGCTGAGGCAACACAAGATGTTAGAAGTTCTTCTCATTTTGGCTGTATCCACGGTCAAATTGGTCCACCTACTGCCCAGAGAGGACTCCCTGCAGTATGGAAGTGCTTCCAGGCACTAAAGGAACGATCGGTGTCTGCATCCTTCTCTGAAGGCCTTTGGTGTGATCCTGAGGGAATGGCCTCAGGCCTCAGACACACACAGGAGTATCTGTCAGGCCTGATGCTGATCCCAGTAACTCCTGGGAATGACAGGAGCACAGGGGCTTTATCAAGAATCCTGCCACATCTTTGTGTTAGCTCCCCAGGGAAGCAACTGGAAGACCATCCTTATGCACAGCAGCCCTGCACCAAGGGGACCCTGCACGCCCCAGAGGGGCAGAGCAGAGGGGGAGTGCAGTATGCCTTTCCCCACTGGCATTATTCAAAGGCTGGGCTCCAAGATCCCACCCTGCATGCATTCTTGGGAGGAAAAAGAAATTTCTCCATTAGCTGCCCAAGAGCCAAGGAGTGCGTTTACGCAGCCCCCTCTGCGAGAACAGTGTTCCGGTGCTGCTGACCAAGCCGCCCTTGTCCCCATTAGGCAGGGCTCCAAGCTCCCCCGACTCCCGGCTCCTCGATCCTGGAGCTATCCATGGTTTGTGCAACATGCCCGGTTCTCGTGGTCTTGCTCATTGCAAACATCTGACTTCACGCGCAGTTCCCACTCCAGCACTGTAGCATCTAAATCATCCCGTACACGTCACGCAATTGTTTAGCTCAGACCAAGTGGCCCCAGCTTTCTCCCAGCTCTGAAAGGATACTAATGATCCCTCTGTGCTGCTCGGTGGTGTGGGGACACAGCCTGGGCTCTCTGAAGGAAACAGCATGCTCGTGAGCATTCCTAGATGTTAGGTGGGTCCCACCTGGGAAACACTATTCCGGAGACGGCTGCATTTTTGTATCACAGTGCATTTGAGATGTGTGCTGGGATCCTTAGGAATGACAGACACCACAACTGTGGAGAAGTTAAATTATTTGTTGCAATTACTTAACCAATTTCTTAATTTAAGGAATTTTAGGAATCTCTGCTCAGGGGACAAAGCTCAGAAATGGGAGACGCACCCTGGAGCTCCAGGGAATGGAAGAGAAACTTGATGAATTTAGGAGCTGGCAAAACCCTGCTGGTGTGAGAAACTGTTCAGGGGAGTCCCAGCCAGCTGCAGCATCTCCATAAAGAAGCGGCCAGCAGCCTCAGTGGTTGGACCAGAGGGAAAACAGCAGACTGGGCTACCTGTGAAGCCCAAAGCTTTTTGGATCTGAGGAGCAGAAGCTATACAACCAGCACTTTCCATGTCTCTGAGCTAGTGGAGTGTTTTAGGCGACCTTGATATGAAAGAGCAGTGAGAACTTCCAAGCCAAATGGTTCTCATTAGCGGTTAATTTTCTTGGTGTGAGGGATAAAAGCACAGAAAGAGCTAAAGCAGCTCCCAGCATTTGGGTGGAGGGGAGGGGAATGACTACAGAGGATCACCCTTTCCCCAGGCAGTGACTCTAGAGCTTGGCACAACCCTGCAGCAGGGAAAGGGGGAACCATCAGCCCTGTGCTGAGCTTGGCAGTAAGTCTAAGAGACTGCTCCCAACCAAAAAAGGGAGCTTAGAGATGGGGGTAGAGAGAGAGAGACCTGGCAATCTGAAAAGAAGGGTTGGGGAAGAGGACTGGTCTGGCAACCTGTAGATGCAGCAGGTTGGGTGTGCAGCAGTGTGAACATTAACATGGGCTGGAGAGAGGGAATTTGAAACCAGAGCAAATAAATATGCCAGAGCTTATCTGGTGAGCACGCCTCTGGCAGCTGGGCAGAAGAGTCTCCAAAGCCAGAAGAGCACATTGTGGTGATGGCGGTGTGGAGTCCTCACACTGTATTGCCTCCCTGCCATGGTGTCCCAGACTGAGTGCCTGGCACCACATCTTCCAGCTTTCAGGAGCTAAACAGGGGGAGACCTGGGCGACGAGGGCGTGAATACACTGGCCATGCTTTGAAAAGCTGCATGAGCAGGGCATTTCTGGAGCTTGAAGGCTCATAGGGGCATTGTGCTTTTCTGAGGCTCCCTCAGGGAAGCTGATATGCCCAGGTTTAGAGCTGAAATAGCAGCAGCTGGTGTCCCAGTGGTGTTTCCAGACCTCTTTCTTTAGGTATCTGGCTCAGGATTGAGTATAACTAGCTGGGAGACATAAAATATATATATATAGAACAACCCTTGCACCCATTTTCTGGCATTTTAAGAGCCATCAGCCTACCATCAAGTCAGTGGAGCATTACTGCAGGTCTCAGATCAGTCCTGTAAACTGGCAGCCATTGGCAGGCATTAGCCTGATCTTTTGGTGTTGAAGAACCAGCATTAGAAGACAGTACTCTGGAGAATGGTCCCAGGGCTGTGGAGTGAGCTGATGAAGGATTGTGTCTTCCTCCCAATGGCCAAATGGTGATGTAGCAAGTCTTGACTACATCCCTCTTCTCATATGTTTGGAGCAGCTGTGAACAACTGGCCATGCTAACCTTCCAAACAATGGTTAAGAGTCCTCTGAAATATCTAAGAAGTGATTCTGTGTTTCCTGGTGCCCTTGCATCCAGCTGTTTGCATGCTTTGGGACCCATCTGCTTGAAGACTTTACTGTACCGTTTTATTTGCTCTTCTGAACACTTGGGTTTTTTGGAAGGCAAGGTGGCAGCCCTCAGAAATGAGGGCTAGTCCTTCCAACCACAGAGGGCCGGTCCTGTTCAAGCCCTGCTTGCAGCTGTGAGCCGTGACAGACTGTAAATCTGAGGGCTGGAGTGGGAGAACACCTGGGTGGCCATCAGAGCTGACTGGGAGAGGAACAATGATGGGGGGAGCCACCAAGGGCACTGCGTGGCTTTCAATCAGTCCTAGAAACTGGCAACATTCAGCAGATGCTAATCCGTTCTTTTGGCAATTCCTGGCAATCAGCTTCCTTCGACAGCTGAAGGAGGAAAAAAGTTACTTGATCCCAAACCTGAAGGAGCTGGTGTGAAACGTATCTTTAGTTTGCTTCTGAATTGTTTTAAAGTATAAAAGGGGAAGGTAGGAGAGGGAAATATAAGTAAATACACACCAAATATTCACTCTACAGAATAAAAACTCTGCATTAATTCATGTCCCATTTTCAAACAGATTATTTGGCTTTGAGTTTTCTGCTTACTTAAGTTTGCAATTTTGAGTTATTTGGAGAAGGGATTTTAGTCTCTTGAGATCCCACAAGATAGTCAGGCATGTGGTGTCACCATGTGCTGGTGGCTCCTTCTGCTGGAGGCTCCACTGGCCTGTTAGATAGCTTCGCATTTGTTTGCAACCTTCTTGTAAAAAGAGGATGGACTATTGTTCCCTTTCTACAGATGAGGAACCTGAGAGCCTCATGTCATGCTGCAAAGCTGTGGCTAGGAAATTAATCCATATCCAATAATCCCAAATGCCTTAGCTGTAAAAGTCTCATTGTGAAATCCTTTGTTCAAGCTGTCTTTTCAGTTGTGTGATGCTGCTTCTGGGTTCGATGGACCACCCGAGAGCACATGTTATCTCCTAAACCCAAAAGTAAATCTATCATTTAATTACCATCAGAGCACGAACCCTATTCACTTGCTGGGCTCACAGAACTTCCTACAGAAATGCTTGTCAGCTGCAGAGAAAATGATGCCCAGTTAAAATTTAATTCACAGTTGGAAAAAAGAAATCCCTTGATGATTGACCATTTGTATCACAGCTGTCTTAAAGATGACAGAGACTAGGGACTTGCCGTGCTGTATACTTGGAACAGGAGTCAGTCCCTGACTCAAAGATTTACTGCTCAGGCAGGGTCCCACTAGAGGAAGGGCTCTGCGCTCCCTAGCCTGTATGTGAACGGAGGCGCAAGTAAGGTGGCTTTCCTCACATCGTGCTTCAAATCCAGCTGATTCAAGTGCAAAACTGGGAACTCCTGGGCCCCATTCCAGCACCTGACCTGTGGGACAGTCCTGCCTCTCTGATTTTTCTAAACTTTTAAATTAGAGCAAGTGTGCAGTATAAGCCAAAAGAGTCCAAGGGAAACCTCTCGCTCGCAGGTAGCCACAACCATGTTCTGCAGATCCAGACACCAGTGTCACAAGAACATGCAGAAATGTTCTCTACCACCAGAGTACGTGTCCCTGTCCTTGAACCTAAACATACAAGCTGACTTTTAATTAGCAGCGTATGTCCCAGAAGACTGGCAAGATGGCTCTGAATTTACCTCTATCTTAATTGCATCAGGAAGCTGTCTTCTGGGGCTGATCAGCTCCGAGCCTCTTGGCACATCTCACGCTAACAGAGTGAGGCTGCATCCTGCAGTTCCCCCCCAGGCACTCGCTGGGCTCTTACTCACCAGCCTCTGAGTATCAGGTGCTGCAGGCGATGCCTTGCAGGAGTACCAAACCGGTCTGGTGTTCCTCTATGGGATAACGGGATACTGCACTGAGCCACCTTGATGCCAGTGAGCAGAGGTGTTACAAGATGGGTTCAGCTGCAGGGTGACGGGAGGCAGTGGGAAAGGGTGATGGAAAGGACAGGAGGTTTATACAAGTAGCATCCACAGGGTGAAACTCAGATTGGATTTGCCACTGGGAAATCCCACTCTGTTATTTCAAATTATCTTGATTCCAGTTCTGTTTCTGTGTGGGTGGAGATGTGTGTAAATGTGAATGTGAGCACGTGTACACACAGAGCAAAGCCAGCCAGACACCTCCACAATCAACTGGCTTCCACCACCCTCACGCCTGGCTCCTCTGTGCCGGAGACAGATGCAATCCTGCTATGAGCAGCCACCATTTGTTGGTGCACCCCATTTTGCCATCCCTCATGCTAGCTGGGAATGTGAAATGGGGAGCTGCAGGGCCAGGGGCTAGAGTACATCCCTTCCCCACTCACCCCTTGCTCCAGGAGGGAAAATGAGCTCTACCAAAGCCCTGACTCACACCAGCCCCACTCGCCTCTCCGTTTTCAGTGTCTGCTGCATTTCTTCTCCCTAATTTCCTTGGGCTCTCTCTGGCAGGGAGTGTGGCAAGGCCCACTTCCTCTCATGAAGCAGATGTGAAATTTGGGACTGCAGCTCCCGGAGAGCTGGGCTGTGCCATCCTATGCCAGAGCCCGGCTCTGCCATGGCCTTGATGTTGCAGGACACCACGAGTTCAGAATGGCAGGGAGGTACTGCTGAAGAGCACATCTCCCTTGCTACGCTGGGTGGCCTGAACCTGCTGACAGCTTTAACTTAGGAAGCTGCCAGTGGCTCTCTACATGCAACATCTGCCTGTTGGGTTGGCTGAGATACAAGCACATCCCCTTCACTCTACCCTCCTGCGCCATAGCCCATTCGGGGTTACAGAGTGCCTCTGCCACCGTGGGAATCATGCATCCCCAAGCTGCCCTCCTCCACTTGTCCTTTTCCTCTCCTTTTGCAGCCTAGAGAGCATCCCAGGGAAAGTCCCGAGAGCTGGGAGCCTGGCAGCAGCAGGCCGACAGCATCCCTGCCTGCAGGAGCCTCAGAGGCACAGAGTGATGTCTGGGGGCCTTCATCTCCTTTCCACCCCCTAGGCAGGCGGGACCAAGCAGGCCTGCATGTCTCTGGCTGGTCCTTAGCACACCCGAGCAGCCCCAGTCCTCTTTCTCTAGCCTGCCTTCTTGAACACAAATGTGCAACAGGAGCAGAATGGGGTCCACATATGGGAGAGGCTGAGCGGGAACTGGCACTGGAGCTGGGACAGTCTCTGGCTTTACCTTCTTGGCGATTGCTTTTCTTTATTTAGTATCTTCTCCTGGAGGGCAGCTTAATCCTAGAACTTGCCTTTCTTCCCATGAAACGCCATTACTCAGACTCTACACATCTAGGTGCTAACAGACTGAACGAGATTAAGGACCAGGGGTGTATAATTGTAATACTAACCTATGTCACAGCTTACACAGGAGATGACTGCTGTTTGCTAAAAAGGTGCTGGTAAATGGCTCCCAGACGACATTTCTCTCTACAAGAGCAGCAGTTCACACCATCAGCCACTGTAGCGAGGGGAAAAGCCCACCTCCTGACTCCCGGGGGTCCTACAACATGGTGTAGGCAACAGACTTTGCCTTCCTGCAGCAGCCCTCGAGCACAGCAATTTGCCTTGCTTGGGGGAGTGGCTACACCTCGTGCTTCCTCAGCTTGTTTTGACGCTCTTCTGTGGCCGGACAATATTTAAAGAAAAAAAATGAGTCAGTTCTGCCAAACCAAAGGGTTTGACATTTGATTGCAAGTTTTGGGAAGAGAGATAACATGGGGTTTTTTCTCAGCCTTGGCCAGCTAGAGTTTGGTTCAGACACTTCCCACCGCGGCAGCGCAGCGTTTCAGAACAGACCGCTTTCTTAAGACATCTTTTTGTTTTGGTTTGTGTGGTTTTTGGGGTGAGTGTCAGGTTTCCTTGTTAGATTTGGGAGCTGTGTAGTTGCTTGCAAAACTGCCAAGCGTGTCTCACCGGCCCCCTTCCGTGCACACCTAAGCTAGGAGTAGTTTTTTAGGTATTTTTGTTTTCAGTTGCTCAGGGGCTGAGAGAATGCCAGTGAAATAGGGCAGAGCTTGATCAAGAATGAATTTCTCTGGAGGGAAGAGGGAACCGCAGGTGCCTGCCCTTCTATTCCTGTTTACCTTTGCTTTCAGGAGATCAATTGAATTGTGGCATAAACTTACATTGCGGTTTGCAAACTGATACTCACCAGAAGGGTGTTCTGGCGTCATAGACCATTTTGTGTTTCAGTTTCTTCTTTCCTAGCTCTTTTGTGCCTTGGTAATAACTTGCAACACATGTTATCACAGAAACATTATTTACACAACATTTTCACAGCCTCACAATTAAAATTATTTGCCAGAATTCCCATTAAGATGTCCCTCACACGGTAATGACCAACAACCTGTTTCAGGCTTGGACTTCCTCAGTTTCTTCTGTATGGTATAGCTGCAGGATTTCTTCATAAGCACTGATTTAAAGATTCATAGTCTTCAATTCTGTGTGCGTTGAGAAGGGGGAGGGCATTTTGTGCGGCGTACATTGGCTTGGTCTCTCTATCCACTTGCTAATGGTCCCTCATTCCACACAGTACATGATTACCCTGTGGAACTCATTACTGCAGGATATCGTGGAAAACAAATATCTCAGTGGCTCCAACAAGGCATCAGACAACGAGAAGCCTCTCATTGTCAAATACAATGGTCTAGCCAAAGGTCCATCTCTGGACATGTCTGCATGCTGTCAGAGACCAAGAGGGCCCACAAGGGCCCTGTTGAGGCCCGGTTTTTATGCCTTAGTTGCTGTCAAAGCCAGGAGAATGAACTAGGTGGACTTTTGATCTGACCCAGTATAGCACTTAGTTCAAATTTACACTGGCTGGGAGTCAAGCCTTGTTTGAAGCGTAGTGTGTTGTGCAATCCTTGCTCTCATTTCCAATGCTGTGTTCCCAATCCCACAGAGGTTAGTGAGTTTGTATCTCAGGGGAAAGGGAGAACGCTTTCCAACTGCAGTCACGTTTGTACCGTCAAGCCTTGCCCAAGCCTGCTTCCGAGATCTTACTCAGAGAACTGCTTACGCTTACTTCTAAGAAAGAAAGGAAAGTGCTTAAATCCAGCTGACCTTAACAGATGTGTTGGAATGAGGCTCTACCAGCTCTCTATCCATGGAGTGTGATGGCTTTTGCCTCATTTTTTCATCCATTTTCTGGGTTTTCTTTTATCCATAGTTGAATGGGCACTTGGCTCTAACACAGCCTCTCTTAGGCTCTCCCATCCCACCAGTTCAGTCTTGACACAGAACAGAAGAGCTGCTAATTTGAGCCCACAAATCAGGAGGAGCTTTTCTCTGCTACAGGCTGATCTAGGAGAGACGAGTGAGTGGACTCAAGAAGAGCTTTCCAGCAAACATAGTGGGATATACCCTGGTTTTCAAATCCCCTTCATAAGGCCCTGAAGTCAAAGGCAGTGGCTGGTGGACTTGATCAGGTGGGACTGTCTGGGGCTGTTGGGATTTCTGTCCACCCATCGTCCGGGCTCTGCAGCAAATCTGTACTGTTGCATTTGTTAGCAAGTTTGTATTTTTAGCATCTTGAGATCACTTGCATTATACAACACTCCCAGATTTCCCTGGTCTGGAGCTTCACACATTATCACCCAGACACAATAATATTTACCCGTTTGTCCAATTTCCTCCCTGGCAAGGCTGCCTTACTGGGCAGCAACCCTGCTTCACTGCCACGTGCTGGTTTTTTTAATGATCTAGGAAGGAAGATGTGCAATAATACACGAAGGATGAGTAATGAGATAAGGAAGATGTATAATGAGATGAAAGTGATGCAAATGGCAGCTGGACAAGAAGGGACTTGAGAAAGCTCAGGGAGACACCGCTTGGTGGCTCAGTGAAGAGGGATCCCAATTGCAGGAGAAAGCCCAGGATGACAAAAACAATGCAGCTTGGAGCCCTGATCTGACTTGGGGCTCTAAGTGATATTTAGCAGAGCTCAGGGAGGAGGCTGGCACTGTGGGCATGGCAAAGCATACTGCTGAGGTCCCAACACCTTTATATCAGCCAGCATGCAGCCCCTGCCACAGGTCTGCTCACCCATCACATGTGAGATAACACAGTGGAAACGACTGTGGGCTAACTCTTGCCTGGCAAGACCCTGAAAGTACTGGGATGCATTGACACGGAGGAAGAGAAGAGCAAGGGGGAGCTCGGTACCAAGTGTGCTAATGGTCACACAGAGGACAGTTGGGAACACCTGCCCTTTCCCTCATAACCACAAAAGCGGTGGAGGAAAAGAAGCTAAAGGGTGGGGAATTCCAGTGTAATAACACACATTTTAACACCAGCTATGAACCTAGCAGTTCTCAGAAGGGGCCTGGGTAGCTAGAAGGCGCAGGGCCATTGCAAATAGCAGTAAGTTATGCAATTTTTATTCCCATTCTTGTTGCTGGCTTCTCAGAGTTGGTCTGGGGAGTTCCACGAGTTTCCGTCTCAGGGGACTAGGGGAGTATTGTCTGACTTAAGTTAGCTCTCTACCATCAGGCCAACTTCTATAATTCTGTAGGCAGTCAGCAAAGCTCAGGAACATTGTAAATAATGAACACATGTGTCAGAAGGGGTATGAGTTATCCTGCTTTGGGGTCTGTCTTTGGCTACTCATTGACTGAGCTGCTTAGCTGGACAGAGGGTGAAGGGCAGAGATAAGCTTACTCCATGCTTGCCCCCTCCGAGCCGTGACACCTTTCCTAGGAGTACCGGTACTGGCCACTGTTGGACACAGTATGGAAAGAGGTGGCTAGTGTGGTTCATCCCACGTGCACATTTGCAGTGCTCCCCTTTCTTTTTCTTCTCTGGTGCTGCAAGCACAGTTGCAGGCTCTGGCTAGTACATCCTCCGTGACCTTCCACACTTTACTGTCTGTAGCACCTGAAAAGAAACCCAGAGCATCCTGCATTTGATTGCCTGATTCCACCAGCTACAAGCCTGGGGGTAACCTGGCTGTCGCAGTGACAGCCTGCAGTACCTCCTGGACCTTCAAGGTGTAGGAAGAGGGTTTTTGTAGTGGCAGAGTGGTTTGGAATAGAGGCTGATGACTGCCTGCTCCAGAATCACTAAGGACTGCATGTTGAGCCAGCCTGGTGGGGTCAAAAACTATAGGGACTGCTCAAGGTTGTCATACCCACACCTGTCTGGGGACTCCAGGGAGGCTGAAAGATGACACTTTGCTTTATTAATCAAGTGCTATTTTCTTGTGGCTTTCTCTTAGCTGTAGTTATAGCCTGTCTAGTCATTAGCAGCTCCAGGCTGTCACACAAGCAAAGGGAAAACTGCTCATCACTCATCAAATGCTGGGCTTATTTGCATGTTTTCAGTTTTTAGGCAATTTTTTAAAGTGCAAACAGATGTCACAAGATTTTTATCTTCATTACCTTCGTATGGTTTTTATCCCCATTAAACTTGCGAATAAAAACTACATGCAACCAAGTTTTCAACGCAGCAACTGCAAGAAGCCCCATGAGATGGAACAGCCCAAAGCCAGGTAGCTTGGTTACACAAAAAGCCTAAAATACCGCAGGACTGATGTTGTTACAGACAGGGATTTTTAACAGCTCAGGCTGATCCAAGGCACAGAAAACTGTCTTCCTTTTTCATGTGCTCTTATTCTTTCATTCACAGCTCCAGCTCAGACCATCTTTGAAATTCCCTCATCTCTTCTGGTGATCTGCCTGCCTTTGGTGTGTGTTGTGTCTGCCCAAAATGTTGTCTCTTCAGAGCAGCCCCTGCAGTTGGAAAGTGCTCTTGTCCACATGCTAAAGGCACATGGACCAGGGCAGCAGAAGCTGGTGGGCTCCCCCTCGGGCATCAAAGAGGCTCTCATGAGCCTAGCTGTCCAGGCACCATGCCCATCCTTTGCTGTCTGGTAGACAGCCCAGAGGTAGGTAGAGGATTTGAAGAGGACTGGAGGGTATTGCAAGAGTAAGTATGGGAGACACAGGAAGGGAGTTACAGCATTGTAATCCAGTCATTGAAAGCTAGGCTTCAATAAATCTGCTGCTCCCAACAGACTTGACTTGACTTACCTGAGCTCATGCCTCAGAGCAGCAGTTGCAGCTTTACAGGAGACCAATGCTGGTGTTCCTCTTCCAATGAAAATACCCTCAGGTCTGCTTTGAAGTTGGAATTGAACAAATCTTCCTTTAGGCTGCTTTATATTGCATCTGTTTCAGGCATCAGCAGGAAATTCATCTGCATTGCTGCGTTACTGTGCCAGCAACCAGGAACTGCAGCAGCATCCAAAGGTGAGGTCTTGTCTCTCTACCCACATCGCCAACTTGCACACCACCATAAAATGGTACTGTGCCATGACACACAAGGGGGCAAAAGAGACAGATCTCTTTGCTGTTCTGCCCAGGTGACAGGCACTATTCATACAACATTGCTCTTTATAGGCTTTGACTGAGCCATGCAGAGCCCCCTACAAACAAAGGGAACGAGGCAGATTCTGCTGTGAAGCACTCAGCATGTAAGGAGACAAAAGAGTGATGGGATCAGAGAGGAAACAAAACAAAAGCAATTTTTTTCAAGATCACAGAACAGGTCAGCAGCATTAGGTAACACAATGCTGAACTAAGTACCCAAGTGCAGGTGCTTCCTGTGGGACTCTTTCTGTAGATAATCTAGTCTACTTGAGCAGGTTTTGTGAGAGAAATATTTAGGGAGATGTTCACTGCTTTGATTTGGGCTCACAGGCATATCAAACAGAATCATAGAATCATAGAATGGTTTAGGTTGTAAGGGACCTTAAAGATCATCTAGTTCCAACGCCCTTGCCATGGGCAAGGACACCTCCCACGAGACCAGGTTGCCCAAAGCCTCATCCAGCCTGGCCTTCAACACTTCCAGGGACGGGGCCTCCACAACTTCCCTGGGCAACCTGTTCCAGTGCCTCACCACCCTGAGTGAAAAATTTCTTCCTGAGATCTAATCTAAATCTACCCTCTTCCAGTTTGAAGCTATTACCCCTCGTCCTATCAGTACATGCCCTTGTAAAAAGTCCCTCTCCAGCTTTCTTGTAGGCCCCCTTCTGATACCGGAAGGCTGCTGTAAGGTCTCCCCAGAGCCTTCTCTTCTCCAGGCTGAACAACCCCAACTCTCACTGCCTGTCCTCATAGCAGAGGTGCTCTAACCCTCTGATCATTTTCGTGGCCCTCCTCTGAACCTGCTCCAACAGGTCCATGTCCTTCTTATGTTGGGGGCTCCAGAGCTGGACACAGTATTCCAGGTGGGGTCTCACAAGAGCAGAGTAGAGGAGTAGAATAATCTTCTTCGATCTGCTGGCCATGCTTCTGTTGATACAGCCCAGGATGCAGTTGACCTTCTGGGCTGCAAGCGCACATTGCCCACTCATGTTGAGATTCTCAGCTGTGTTGCAGCTGTGTATCATTGGAGGTGAAAAAAAGCAACTGACAGTGTAGAATGGGGCAATCTGTCAAACTCATAAAACACTTTTTTGGGGGTCCTATTTCTAGGAATAAAAGAAATATTTGTGCAATCACATAAACTGCTAAACATTCTTGCATCATTATGCTGTTAACTCCCTTCTGTACCAGACGGGAAGGACCATTAGACCTTTTTCCAATCTGATTTTTGATAAGACTCTTTAAGACCCCTGTAAATCTTGTCAGAAAAGGTATTTGGCATTAAAAAAATTGCTTAGGTGAGAGAGCTGGAATGCAGGGTGGTGTTTTATGGAAAGAGCCTGCCCTCGGTTCTTGGACCGTTCAGTCCATGTGCTACTACATCTGCCAAGGCAATTCCAGAAGAGATCGCCCCAGTGCCCAGTTTCCAAAACAAATGTCAATTAAAAAAAAACAAAAAATCTTTTTCTTCTCTTTTCATTCCACTTTCGTATTGAGCTGGAATATCGTGAAGGGATGCGTGGATTTTGCTCTGATTATTTGCAGAGCTGTTTCACATCAGGGTCATTGTTTCATCGATAGAAATGTAAATCACAGCCGAGCCAGTAGGAAAGGTGAGACAGCTAAGATGGCAGGAATCCATTGTTTCAAGCCATTTTCTCAGAAAGCTTTTTCTATTTCTTTTTCCTGATATCTCATCAGTTGTTTTTTCTAATCATTTTTTCCCCATAACATAATAACATAATAACTTAATCAGATCTTTGTTTTGTTTTGTTTTGTTTTAAAGGAAGGAGCCCAGAGATAGGTTGCAGCCCCTCCCAAGCGCCTTTCTGTCTGAGAGGAATCTGAGTCCCAAATATTGAATGTTCCAGTCTGGCACGCTGAACGACACGCAAATATCAGCTGTGGTACAAATTAAATGCTTTGGTGAATCACTGGACAGTGCCTGAGGCTGCTAACAGTTCGGTCGCATCCTATTGTTACATTAGCAGCCTGGTAAAAAAAACAGCCTCAAACTTACCCAGTATAAAAAATTGTAATAAACTAATTTAGTGCAGACCTCCTAAGAGCAACAAAACACACCCTAAACCTCCACTTTAAGATCAGCCGCATTATTTTTATAAACAAGTAGTCATAACTGGCTTTTTTAAGGGTTCAGAAATTGCATCCTGGGTAGAGAACCACTTGAAAAAGGAAAACTCACTGGGCTTTCTCTATCTACACTTTATATCCAATTCAGTCAGCTGCCTAGGTTTTCCTGTGAGGAGAGGCACACCCCATCAGATAGCATCACTTTCATCATTTCACCGCTAGGCTCTCTCCACTTTCCCAACGTGGAGATTCCTAGGGAGGAGAAAGGCATCTTTGCAATCGTTCAGGGGATCACAGAGAGCTGGGATGTGGACCTGTGTCTCCTGCTGAGCAGTGGGATCACAGTATCATTTTCTCTAAAATGAGAAAATATCCATTCAGGCAATAACCAGGTGGACTGCACTCCCTCCACAAAGGGGTGCAAAACACAGTTGTTCAAAATCCAGAACAAGTGTTTATCATGGACTAAACATGAAAGAGAAGCAAGTTTCTGGTTTAGAGCTTGCTGCCTAAATGACCCAATATGAAATGAAAGAAGCTGCCCTTTTCAGAAAGGCAGTGTCAGTGAGTGTGATAAGTTTTTTGATTTTAAGGCAAATGAGGGCTATGTAGTTCATAACAGACCAAAGCACCTCCCTGCAAAGCAGAGGCTCAGTTATATACATACTTTAGAGAGTCTTGTGCTGTGTTGGCAGGTAAAATGAATTTAAATAAGGGAGAGGCATGGTTGGTGTCTGCTTGAGGCTATAATGAAATGCTTAAACTTGCACATATGGAAGGAAATATAAGCCTACTGAAGAAAACGCGAAGATGACACAGCAAGGTGCCTGCAGTCTTGGCTTGTGTGGCCAGTGGAAGCTGACCTACAATGAGAAGGACATCTGCAAAGGAGTAGGGGATGAAGCGAGATTCAGTGGTAAACGGGTGTCCTTTCATAGACGGCTTGTTCAACCCTTCTATTCTGTGTTGGCTGGTGTCACAGCTACCCAGAAGTTTCAGGGCTCTTCTCTGCCCCAGGGTTTCAGGGCGGTTTCAGCTGCAGTGTCACAGTCCACCTCCACCAGGCAGCCAGAGCTGCCAGCTTGCAATCAACAGCAGCATCTGCATCCCAGCCAAAATCCTCCAAAAGTGTGGCCAGTCTCTTCATTAAACAGCTGCTCCTTTGGACTGATGGAATGTCAGTTTTCCCATGCCTGTCTCTCCCTACCCAGCCAGGGGCCACCCTGCTGCAGCCAGGATGGGCGCTGCCTTAGCTGGGACCTGGGATAATGTCCCCAGCTGGCACAAAACGCATGGT
The DNA here is from genome assembly GCA_013397275.1 of Burhinus bistriatus. Classification (NCBI taxonomy): domain Eukaryota; kingdom Metazoa; phylum Chordata; class Aves; order Charadriiformes; family Burhinidae; genus Burhinus; species Burhinus bistriatus. Next base: position 193,988 of record VYXH01001721.1, read on the forward strand.
GGTTCACACAAAACTGGTGAAATTACTGCGGTTCACACCACAGGGAGAGACCCTGCCCCGTTATTCTTGAACCTCTGTCCCTTGCTTTATCTGCACGTCACCTCCTTTCCCATCTCACCATTTCTTCAACCTCCACCACAGCACAAGGCTCCCTGGCTGGCCCCTGCCCTCACGTCAGCAGCACCTTGGCCACAGGCTATATTTTTCATTCAAATATTTTGTTGTTGTTGCTGTTTTATTAAAATACTGACAGTAAATACATTAATTAGGAAGCTAGAGCCACTAGGAAACACGAGGTGGGATGGAGAGATTTGACCAGCTATAAATAGCAGATAGAATAAACATACAACTGCAAATTATGGGCTGCAAGGCTGGGCTTAGTGTGGAGGCAGCACCTGCTACTGGGAGACTTTCACCAGTTTATTTGTTTGCTTTTAAAATAAAAACTGTTTACAATGATGAACTCCAGGCTGACAGATTTGCCGCCTTCTGGGAAAACGTTACCACTTAATGATCATTTGCAGGTGTTTTTCCTACCTGCTGTGCAGTACTTGCCCCCCTCCACATGGCAGGGGCAAGGTCGGGCGTTCGGCAGGGACTGCCCTTACCCCAAACCCTTGCAACGTGCCGGCAGCCTGGGCAGCTGCCTGCAGATTAGCAGGATGGGTCACAGCACATTAGCTGGGCTTACGGGAGGCTTAGGGCGGTTCACAGAAAGGAAGGTTTTGGGAACAGGCAGCGTGCTTAGATGAGGAGAGCGCAGGGAGGGCTCTGCCCTTGGGCGAGCGCAACAAGAGGGGACCCCGAAAGGCCCGTTGAGGGAAACACGCACTGATGCGACGGGTGAGCCTTGGAAACATTTCTGAGCAGGGGAAAGAAAGGATGCCAAGGCAGAGACTTGTCCTGAGATGGCCACAGAGCCTTCACAGAAAGGTGTCCCAGCCAGGGGGGATGGTACCTCTGAGCAGCCCCAGCACGAGCTGCTGGAAGCACTTATGGGGTGCAGAGGCTCAAGCATTTTGTTTTCCCAGGAGGGCAGGTTGTCCTGGACAGGAGGGATCGCCCAGTATGGCTCTCACGGTGGTGGGTGCCAGGTCCATGTGTGTGAGCAGCAGGCGTGTTCCTGCAGACACTGCGATGACTTCTGGCCCCAGCCCTCCGCTCAAAGACCATTGCCTGTGGCTGCTTCCATGCAGACTAACCCAGCTTTCCCCCAGGCAATAAAAGGATGCACGCTTCTCTCGGCTATGCAAACATCGCAGCCCATTTTGAAGGTGACTGCGCTCGCCACCACCCTGGGACGGTCCCTATGGGTGAGGTGTTCGGGTGAACAGTGTATTTTTCAGTCAAGCCTCTGCCTGAATGAAGAAAAGGCAGGAATTCTTAGCCCAACTAATGCTCTGCCACACATCACCAACCACTGAATTTCAGCCATCGCTGCAGTTGATCTCAGTACCTTGTTTTTATATCCCAGGAAATCAGCCTGTTTGGACAGAAAACCTTTAAGAGATGGGGAGCCCCAGACCCCTCCCGCTCTGTTTTGGTGTGTGCCAGCACCCCCCGTGCAACGTGCCTCATTTCTTATTTACATTTGCCTGGCTTTAAATTGCAATCCCTGCTGCTTGTTATGCCTCTCTCTGCTAGATTAAAGAGCCATAAAAAGTCACCCTTTCAGTATTATCATCTGCTCTCCGCTATTATTGCCTCGCAGTAAATAAAAGGGACTTCCCAGTCATTATTTTATACCCCACAATTACAGTGCTTTTTCAGATCAATTAGTTTTCACTCCTCTTATCTGTATTCAAACCTCACCTCCCTTTCAGTGTCTCCATTGCCTGCTCAGGGACCTTTCCTACGTCTCCTCTGACCCCTGGGAGAGGAGCCGAGCTGACCCAAAAGGGGGGCTTGGTGAGAGGACATCCGATCCTCTTACAGACCAGCCAACCTAATGCTGAACATGGCCAAAGCTTTTGTGCGTGTCTGAGCTTCTCACTGTGCATCCTGGGAAGATAACGTGATTGCTTGCTTGCCTGTAAAGCTACATCACCTTTGGCACAATCAGCTAGTACAAGGCATGTCAGTCTGCGTGAGCTGGTACTTGTCTATAAAGGCTTTCATTTTCTACCTTGGGCCCAATCACCTTTCAATAGGATACTCTTAACTGAAACCATTTTATTTTATACACTCTCCCCTTCTTTCCCAGAGTACATTAAAACATCAGGGCAAAATCCTTCCCACAAACAACTGCAAAAACTAACTTGAGTGGGGATGCTCATTGGATTTTCTTCCTCTCTCTTCTAAATCAGTATTTTTCCATTTTGGCAAGAACCCATCCAAGTCCTCAGTCACTACTTGATTATGCACGGGAACCAGAAATTAATCTTAAGGGGGTCAGACCAATTTAATTGTCCAGCTTGAGAAAAGTTTAAAATCTAAGCTGTCAAGAATGCATAGGTAAAAGCACATTGGAACCCATTGAAGGCCAGTTTGGACTACATGCCAGTGAAATTCCTTTTAAGGCCTGGTAGGAAACTGTGTTTAGCTTTTAAATATAGCTTTTCAACCCCCTGGTATGGTTTTACAAAGTAGAGACAGCATCACTGTTCCCCAAAATATCCTAAGCACATCATGTTAGAAACGGAGCTTTACTACTTCACTTTGTTTCCTAGCTACCAACAATTTTTTTAGCTTAGTAGTAGAGATGAGCAGTGAAATCTGGCATTCAGACTGCGAATTCGTAAAAACCTTTAAAAAAATCTCATACATATATATATATACACACACACGTATCTGTAACTATTACAGTTGCTCGCATAGTGATTCTTTTCAAAAATGTTTCAATTACTAATCTTCATCCTGGATGCCCACTCATTCCTGTCCCGCAGCCCCCCACCAGCCCAGCCCAGGACCCCTATCTCTGCCCCTGCCCAGCAGCCCCCTCCAGCCCAGCCCCAACCCCCCAGCTCAGCCCTACACCCCTTTCCCACCCCAGCCCCGTCTGCTCTCGGAGCACTCTCTTCTATCCTCTCACCCTTCCCAGCTTTACCAGTCCCTTTACATTCATCACATTAAAGAAAACATTTCATGGTCATCTCTTTTATCTCCTTCAGTGAACAGTTAATCAGAAAAAATGCTTTCATGTTGCTGCATCAGGGCCAGTGGGCAAAGCCAGGCTGACAAGAGACATTTTCCTCTGCCACTAACCTGGGCTAAATAGTATTAATTACAGAGGCTGGGCTTTGATTGCTGGAGTGTGGTGGGGCTGGAGAGAGCTCTCTCCTCCCCCTCTGCTCCCTCCCTCCGCAGACCCACGCTGCGCCTCCCTTACCTGCCTGCCCTTTGCCAGCATCCCCGTCCAGTGCCACAGCAGGACTGCAAGAGGGATCCCCTAAATCTTCACCTGGGCTGCTCAGGCAGCATCTCTGGGAGACTCAGGTCCCTGGGCTGGAGGTCAGGGACGGGCCTCCAGCCCAGCTGGGTGATTGGCGTATCTCTGTCCTTGCCTCCCCCATGTCTGTCTGCCCAAGACGATGGTTTTTTCAGGGCAGGGACTGCTTCTTTCTACATGTTACAGAGAACCTGAGAGAAGAGCTGGGAGGCAACTCGAGAGATGCTACCCTGTCCAGTGTTTCTCAGCCCATGGTCTGTGGTCTACAAGTGATCTGTCAGATGTCAAAGGGACTGCAAAATTACTGCAGACAATTTCTGGGGACAGACACATCTCTTCTCACGTATGCCAGACAAGGAGCAAAGATAACAGGCAGTGCGAGTGGAAGGCAAAGTGAGGGCAATGTGCTACAACTCTGCCCTCCATGGGGAGGTCCAAAGGTGTTCATTGCTCTTTGAAAGAAAGAAAGGTCAAGAAACATCAGGCCAGTGTAGTCCCGCAGAAATGAGTGGTCCCCATCTCTGCACATCTCCATGGACATTATGAAGGAATGGGAGCTGTACGTGTCTTGAAGGCTTCACTCAAGCCTGATGCTGTGCCCCTCTCTGTGTTGGCAGCAGCATCCCCCAGGTCTCCTGGGTTGAGGGGGGTGAGGGGAGTGGTGACAACCTCACATCACACCGTCAGCACCAGCAAACAGCTGGTTAGCAATTCTGCTGAACTGGCTTTCCGCAAATTATCAAAACAGCCCGAATCCCCAGACGCCTGAATCACAGCTGAAACATGGCTGCTCTTTAAAGGCAGAATGCCACTAACTGCTTTCCTCGTCCCTCTCCGAGCTGCACAGGAGTTTATGAAAGTGACCACAGCAGGAGTTTGCACGTCCGTCACTCTCTGTTTCAGAGACCTTCCCTTGGGATGGGTGGCACAGCTGGGAGCCTGAGTCAAGCTATGGTTTAAGTTGATTAAGGTGACCATCCCTGGTCACCTATGGTGACAAGCTCTGCTCCCATGTGGCTGGCGGGCAGCCTGGTGTAATCACAGCACTCCAGGCAACAGGCACCTCCGGACTCACTAGAAAACTCAGCTGGAGCAGCCAGGCAGGCCAGCATTTTTAAATGCTTTTTTCTTCATTTTGAGTGTTTGCTGCTGTATATCAAGACCTGTTTTCTCCAGCCAGCCCCCCAGCGTGGTTATAGCTGCCTTTCCACCATGTAAATACCCTTGGCGTGAGCCCAACTCTGTGCCCTTTGCAAGTCAGGGCCCCCTCTTCCCATCCTATGATGCTGCAGACCTCAGGTCCTTCCTCCTCCTCCTCCATGCTGCAGCTGGTTTCCACAGGGTCACCCTGCCTCCCGAGCTGATGCTTTGCTCTACCCTGCACAAGCACAGGGAGAAGCAGAAGCGGTAGATCTGCTCCATTTTGCCCCAGTCCACACTTTGACCTTCTGTGTGCTCTTCCCAAGGACACACGGACATGCTCTTCCCAGACAGCAACACCAGGTTGGAGTCTCCACCGGGGCAAATCAGCACAGGGCCTTGGAGGTCTGCTGGCACAGTTCAACCGCTTAGTCCCATTTGCTCTGAAGAGCAAAGAATTGGAGAATTTGGAAAGCATCTAGGGTGGTCAGGGTCCAACAACCAAAGTCAGCTAAACCTTGATATACTAGTAGCTTGCATGGACCCAGCTGCTCAAGGCAGGTTTATTCCAAGTTCTTTGGGAACGGGACCTTTTGGACTATCTAGATCTCTAGGGCAAAAGACCTCAGACTTGTCAATAGGTTCATTCACACCTTCAAATTAAAGTGCAGCAATTGCAGGATGAAATATGCAAGTAAGGAACTCAACCAGGTAGTTCTCCCCATGCTGTTCATTTTGATATTCAAATGTATTTTAAACTGACATTGCTGTATTTACAGAATCAGTACAGCAGTTACACGCAACAAGCTGGAAGAGCTGTTGAGGCAGAAATTGGCATTTTGATGGCTAGGAGGGCCGTAAAGAGCCTAGGGGATAAGCACATTCTCAGCCAACATGCAGTAGTGAAGAAAGCTAAGGCTTGAGTTGCCATTGCTGAATTTAGAGTTAACAGCCTCTTGATATGAATGACAGTCCAGAGCCCTTGTTGCAGCATACTTCAGACCACAAACAATATGGTTGCATCTTTTTGTATTAGCCTCAAATATTTAGGGCTCTCTTCATTACCAGAAAGATGCAAAACTTTTCTTCTTACTATTTTTTTTTCTTTTTTACTGTGAAAATGTAGACGATAAGAATGGCCAGTCTGGATCAAATTAGGCCTCCATCTAGCCCAATGTTTTCTGGCGGGCTGGTTCTGGTTGCTTCTGAGAGAAAGGCAAGAAGCTTTGCAGCAGTGGGATAATGTGCTTGCCAAAGAGTTTCTCCCTTAGAAGTTGTCTCTCTTGCTTAGAAGTTGTCTTTTGCCTTGAGGCAGGATGGTTTATGTCCAAAGCTACTTGATTTGACTTTGTTCTTTGTTTGTTTTCAGTTCTTCAAGCTGTCACTGTGAATAATGGGTCTTTGGTGCTGGAACACAATTCTCAGACAAATATTGGCTTCCATGGTAAATTCCAGGGCTGCTGAATTGCAGAATAAATCTTACCTCCATTGAATGTGTGGCTGGTGTCTTTAAGGAAGGTACAGGGTGCTGGTACGGCACCTCCCTGTCAGTCCACAGAAGGTCATAATTCCTTGCTGAAGTCCTGCTTGTGGAGGGCCAGGCCACCCTCCAGCCTGAGCAACAATCCGGGCCTGCCTGAAGCTCTCCTGAGATCCACACTTGGGAATCTGCTGCCACATGGTGGCATCCACTCTCTCTTCCTGGCCCTAGGAATCCCTCCTTGGCTTCCACGAGGTAGCACATGTGGGAAGAGCACTTCTGAGCTCTGCATTGTAACTACCCCACCAAGTTTCCAGGGANTAACTATTACAGTTGCTCGCATAGTGATTCTTTTCAAAAATGTTTCAATTACTAATCTTCATCCTGGATGCCCACTCATTCCTGTCCCGCAGCCCCCCACCAGCCCAGCCCAGGACCCCTATCTCTGCCCCTGCCCAGCAGCCCCCTCCAGCCCAGCCCCAACCCCCNGAGATCCACACTTGGGAATCTGCTGCCACATGGTGGCATCCACTCTCTCTTCCTGGCCCTAGGAATCCCTCCTTGGCTTCCACGAGGTAGCACATGTGGGAAGAGCACTTCTGAGCTCTGCATTGTAACTACCCCACCAAGTTTCCAGGGATCCATTCTGGAGCTGCTAGGAGCTTTTCCAAGAGCATTATTTCCAGTTTGGAGCGACACAAAAGCATCATGGATGCTGGCAAAAATTCTGAGAGGATTTCAGGTGCTTTGGGGTCAGTGGGTAGGATTTGTACCAAACCTGACGGCACTAAAGTATTTTCTGCTTGCATTTCTGCTCTGCAGCAGTTGCAAGGGCAGCACCAAGCAGGAAAGGAAACTATGGAGATCATTCCTGTTCCTGACAGAGACTGAAAAGCAGAAAGCTGGTAGAGAGCATCTGTCTCTCTGGCTGTGTGCAGGACTCTGAGTTTTCAACGCTGTATTTCACTTCTTGAGGCCATAGGTTGCTTTGTCCTGGGTCGGGCAGCTGTGTACGGCTCAGAGAAGGTGCATTTACAAGATTGCTGCTCAAAACAAGGCTGGCTGTTTCCTTCTAGATGAGTGGTGGCACCTGTGGGTGGAAAACCCATGAGAAGTGCCCTGGGGCCACCTTTGCTTTGGAGACTGAGGCAGCATGCTCAGAGCCTGCTGTTCCCACCATGCTGCTGTGTACAGTGCTGGAGATGGCAGCTTTAGTCAGCAGGCTTGCCTGGCTGGGAAACACAAGGAGCCATCTAGCTGAAGAGGGAGGGTGGCAGGGCAATGGACCTGCCCAATGGGTCACCTAGGTAGGGCCACTTGGTTTGCAAAGGACTGTGGGGAACCTGGCCCAAACCAAGAATGCCCAGAGTCTGGAGACAGGACTGATGTCTGGAGTTGAGGGCATTCCTGCTCGCCTCCACATCAAGACAAAGTTAAAGTCCATCCAGCAGCAGCTCCTGCATGCAGGAAAATACAGATTCTGCAAGGATTATGAGATACTATGGACCTTCTTCCCATCCCGTCACAGCCCATGCCCAGTGGCAAGAACTGCAACTCCTTCCTCTGCCAGCTTTACCCTGGTTGTGGTCCTCCAGCAGCAAGAATACTGTGGGGCAGCATGCTAAGCTCCACCTAGAGAGAACAACACAGGATGGGCACGGTGACATCAGGAGCAGTAAAGCATGAGAATAAGGATGGGGAGATGTGACCCCCAAGGAGGAAGAGGGACTGTGCAAGAAGCAGAATGGGGAGGGGGAAAGGAATAAGGGTGCTGTGGGCAACATATTAGGAAACTCTGTGCCATGGTGAGATCTCTGTGTTGGCAGGACACTGCTGCCCAGAGGCATTTAGTACTCAGGCTTGCAGAGCAGGGATTGGAGAAAGCATCTCTCCAGCGGGCCAAGGGGACGTCTTCGTGACAAATAACAGAGCTGCCCCATCTCCTGCCTCTACTGTTCCTCAGTTGCCTGAGGAAGGGGTGGCCAAGGAAAGGGTTTTTGTAAATTTTGGGACAAAATAAGCAACAAAGCTGTTGCAAGCTCAGCCACTGTCATTCCATATGATTTGGTGTCCTGTGGCAGTACGTGCAGATAGGGGGGAGGCTTTGAGATCATCACTATCCAGCTGTTGAGCATGTGGGCCCCCATGAAGAGCCCTGGGTCCCTGCCACTGCCTGTGTGACGGCGAGCAAGCCTGCTCGTCTTTGGCTGTGCCTCTCTTCCTCGCCTAACGGAGACTGGCTAGCCCTCTGCCCCAGATCCTCTCTCTTCGTTGCTCTTCTCTGCCCTTGCCTGCTGCATCTTGTTTCATGGAAAAGGATTCACTGTGTGGGGCAGAGGCCATGTCTGTGCCCTGGGGGGTCCTGCTCTGCCTGAGAGACCTCAGATATTGGGGTAACTGGCCTAGGTAATTAATAGCAGTGGAAGGTGCTGGAGAAGTGCTAGGGCTGATTACATGTGCCACAGCAGAGGCTCTGGGTGAACACATCAAAGGAGGTCTCCCTTTCATCTTCCTGCTCCGAACAGACGGCTCTGAAGCATCTCTTCCAAGGACAATATGAGGGAGAACTCTAATAACCTTACAGTGTGGAGCCCTGCCAGCACTCCCAGCGGCCGCTCTGGCGGCGGCTAAAGGGGCGCCTTCTCCGCTTCCACCCTAATTGCCCTTAATTGGCTCCTGCCTGCTGGCAGCAGAATGGCAAGGGCTCTCCAAGGATCACTGCGCCGGAGTGACAACGTTTGGAGAAGGATCGCCCGCCTCTGCCTTGCCCCACCTCCCTCCCGCTCTCCCCCACCCACAAGAGCAATACAATAACCTTTCCAAGTATGAAATTTTTCTGTCCGTGCATGACTTTTTCTTTCCAGGCCCCGCTCCCTGCTTCTCTTGGGGCAGGGGCTTTGCCGGGCAGCCAGGACAGGGGAGCGGTGCAGAGTCTGTGTCCCAAACCCAGAGGAGTGTGTGCATGGTGGCACGGGGCTGACGGGGATATAAGCATTGTCCTTCATAGAGCGCTGAGACCATCTTGCCCAAGAGTGTGGGTCAGTGCAATGAGCTGTACTGCTCTGCTGCTTGCCAGGGCTGTGGATGCAGGTGACCAGAGCTTTGAGGTCCTCCATGCAGAACCAGCATCCTGGGGGACTTAGCCTGTCCCATCCCACACAAAATCCCACTTTCTGTAGGGAGAAGTGCTCACGGTCCCAGGGCAGCCAGGTGGGAATGGGGCTGCATCCCAGGGTGATCTCCTTGCTATGACCTGCAGCGTTATGCCGGGGGAGTGAAGGGGAGGCGGGGAGGACTCCTCTTTGCCGTCCCCTCCATGTCCCAGCACTGGATGAGAGCACACAGAGCAGAGGGCCCCCGCCACCCCCCTTCCCCGGGAAGGGTTCTCCAGGACACGCTGGCCCTCGGCGTGTCTGGCTCCGGTTTCCTGCGGCAGACCTCCCTGCGCTTTCCCCTCTCCGCTTGATACCCGCACAAGCCATTCCCTTGTGTCAACAGGAGGGTGGGAAGCCACAACACGAAAAGCACCTTGTAGCCCCGACCAGGCATGTCCCCACCGGGGCTGCCTCCCCGCTCCTGCTCCTGGCCAGGACAAACCCTTGCTGCAGCAGTAAAATATAGCCGAGCATCTTCCCAGTCCCTCGTGGTTACCCGCATCCTGCCCGGGGCCAGCCTCGGTGGGCAGTGGGCATCACGTGAGCAACACGGTCGTCGGCGAGCTGGCAGGGTCACGGGAAGGCAAACACGACACAAATCCAATTCTGATGGAGGGAGCTGCGATGTCTTTCCCGCTGAGGTTATTTTTAAACTGTTTATCAAAGGTTTGCTGCTCTTGGCAGTGGGGTGGAGGGCTATTTTTGGACGCCTGCTTCACCTCTCCACGGAGATGGGCTGGCATAGGCTTGTCCCTTCTTTTGCCTGGCACCCTCAGACCTCCCGCGGTCTCTGAGACTGGCCCTGCTAAGGTCACCACTGTATGCTTACTCACATGCGGAGGGGCTTTTTAAACAGGAGGTCTGAGCTCAGGCACAGCCTCGTGATTAGTCCTTATTAGCAAAACTCCTCTCACCCTTTGCTGCTATCAGTGGTGACACAGCTGCTTGGGTGTGGGCAAAATACACGCTTTTGCCTGCTATTGTCCTTCAGGATGGTGGCATTTGTCCTGACCTAAGCCTGGCACTCCGGAGCTTTGCGTTCAAGTGATGTCTCTGCTACTGGCTTCCCACTTACTGCTGTCATCTCAGTTCGCCTGTCTAGAAGAGCAAGGCCGTATTTCCCTACTCCACTGGGTTGCTGGGACAAGCAATTGGGGCAGACTGACTGCAAACTCAACACTGTCCTCAGAGGGCCTCTTCTCTGTGGATAGGTGAAGGCCATGACAAGTTTCATTGAGGTGCGATGTTGGGAAAGGTGGTCTGGTAAGGTGGGGCTCCGAGCAAGTGCAGGGAGACAATAGGGGTGCATGGAAGTGCAGCAGCTACGTGCTGGAGTCAGTGAAAATGCAGACTAAAATGGCAATGCAAAGCAAGCCATCAGGCTCTGAGGTTAATAGTAGGCTGCCTGAGTCTTGACTGTGTAAAATAAAATCAGTCCTTAAAAGAACCTCACTGGCACAATGCTTGGCCCTGACATAGTTATCCACAGGATAACAGAACAAATGACTGGCCTCAGTACTGACCCACAGCCAGAAGTATGGCTTGAGATGCTCTGGGCTCACATAAAGAAACCAGCACTGTCCACACTGCCCTTGCAGTACCAGGGGAAAGTCTTGGAGAAGTTTCCCAAGAACAACAAATTCAGGGATATCCTTGTGCTAACAAAGTTCAAATCTTCTGCTGAAGGAAGATTTTCTACATTCAAATATGAATTTGGAGGGGCAAAGTTATGTGCAGGCCAGGAGAATCTCCTCCAGGAATGAGGACAGAAGAAAGCCAGTGCTGGCACATGCAAGATTTTGGACTCAAAGAGGATGGACATGTCTTTTTGACTGGATGAAAAGGTGAAAACCACTTTCCTTCAAAACTGGCAGGGGTGGCTGGGTATCCTTCAAGCTATGCAAGGACATACAACTGTACTCTCCAGCCCCGCAAGTTAAGAGGGAGACAGATTTCTCTGAAATAAGAGACTGGTAGGAAGCTAAAAGCCCTATCGGCACAAGCACAGGAGAAAATGAGGATGAGCCCATTGTCATGTGTGACAGCAACCACCCAGTCACCCCTGTGGCCTAGATGGTCACCATCTTGATAATGCTGGGGGGTGGCAGATCAACAGCAAAGAGCTCAGGGAGAAAATCCTTGGAGTAAACCAAGAGGTAAATGCCAGAGGAGAAATATGGATGAGGGAAGGGAGATGCACGTCCACACTGAGGACACAGAGGACTCCACTGAGGACACAGATGCACCTCCACACTGCTGGTGTGCACGTAAGACTGCTGTGCCAGCACAAGGCAATGTGTCTGGGGAAACACAGTCATCCAGATTTCTAAGTGTCCTGGTTTTTATACTGAGCATGAGGCAGATGGGATGGAATACCCTGTTGGTCAGTTTTGGGTCACCTGTCCTGTCCGCTCCTCCCCGCAGGTGTGACCCCTCTACGCTTTTCCGCTTCCAACTCTCCAACGGGGCACATCACAAAGTTGGCTGGCCTTGGGTGTTATAGCAATAAGGATAACAAGAGCCTCTCTGCATACCATTCCTTGGCATCGACTGTAAACATGGGTCTTGTCACTCTGAGAGCGAACAGTTTTCTGCACAACATGATGCTAATTTCAGCAGCTAGAAGAGGCCTAGCTAAAAATTAAAGTTACTGAACAGAAAATTAGTCCTATTTTACTTCAAACTAGGACACTAAGCAAGTTAGGAATAAAACAGGCAGGGTCACTAACCATCTCCTGCAGACATGCATCAGGGGAGGTGACCACAGCACATGGGTGGCTGCAGGAGCCAGCACTGTAAGCATGGCCAGGGCAAACCTGCTGGGGAGGACGTGCTCGTGGAGTGAGTCCCTTGGGTGCACTGAGGCTGCTGGCATGAGAAAGCATTGCTGGCATGAGGTCTCACTGAGGCAAGTTGCCCCCTGACATCTGTGGACACGTGGATGTGAGCAGACATTCCCGTGGTGAGTAAAGGTTATGCCATGTGGCACAGTCAGACGGGCACGTTCACCATGAGAGGGTCCAAAGGAAATATCATGCCTCTGACCCTTCCTCTTACTAACAGGGAGGGAGTGACTATGAACAGTAGGATGATTGGGAAGTCTAGGGCAGTGACCACGAGAACCTGGAGCCTGCCAGGATGAGGGATGAGTTCACTGGTCCCAGTCCAGACCTCAAAAGGACAGACTTTTTGAGAGTGGAAAAAAAGGAATGAAAAAAAAAAAATATAAAAAAAATACAGTGCCAAATGTGCTGTTGGTGTGAGCAGGATTCACAGGTTAATGCAAGCAAAACTCATCCTGTCCCTTTATAGATCCCGCTCAAACCTGGAGTCAGCCCACCTGCCTGCCTTCTGCCCTGGGCCACCTACCAAAAAGAGATGGAGAAAAATGCGTCAGAGGGTTTTGCACAGCACTATGGCCAAGAGTCTGCCGTAGCACTTTTGCCTTTCTAGGGGCATGACAATACAGGAGCAGGTTTTCCCCGATACCAGTGCAAAGACCTCAGGTTGGAAAACCCCTTGGTTAGAAAGCTGTGGGAGAAAGTTCTTGGTGCAAGCTGGAAAAAAGCCAGGGATTTGAAGGAACAGTGAGGAGATGGACATCACAGGGAACACTAACAGACATGAATGTAAGCAACCCCTGCACACTGTTAATGTCCAGAAGGGTCCTGGTGTCTCCAGACCTAGAGAGGTCCCTTTTTCAGCTCCCTCCATCCTTTAAGCTGTCCACACCAGACAACACATAGGCCCCGTGAGCTTCATCCGATAGTGCTTGTGCCACAGAGCTCCTCGTCACCAGCCACTGCCATCTTTTGTACAGCCTGCTGATGGGCTCACCACCTACCCCAAAGCCTGGGCCAGGCCACCACAGAATCATAGAATCACAAAATCACAGAATCACAGAATCACAGAATGGTAGGGGTTGGAAGTGACCTTCAGAGATCATCTAGTCCAACCCCCCTGCCAAAGCAGGTTCACGTAGAGCAGGTTGCACAGGATGGCGTTCAGGTGGGTTTTGAATGTCTCCAGAGAAGGAGACCGCACAACCTCTCTGGGCAGCCTGCTCCAGTGCTGTCACCCTCAAAATAAAGAAGTTTTTCCCCATGTTGAGATGGAACTACCTGTGTTCTAGTTTGTGTCCATTGCCCCTTGTCCTGTCATCGGGCACCACCGAAAAGAGTCTGGCCCCATCCTCTTGACTCCCACCATTTAGATATTTACAAGCATTGATGAGATCCCCTCTCAGCCTTCTCTTCTCCAGGCTAAACAGACCCAGCCCTGTGTGTGGGTGCAGAACCCTGAGGTGACACAGGGGAGGAGGAGAAGTGATGGCTTAGTTCATGTTGGAGTGTGCTAGGGGTCCCAGCCCCACCTGGTAGCAGTACCCCTCTGCTTTGGGTAGCGGGAGCAGGCACCAAGACACACTCCCAGGCACAGCAGCTGCTCTGCGAGTGCTGCCTCCCCATGGGGGACGTGCTACCCGCCTGGCACGGAGACCGTCCTCTCCTCCTTTGTGGCATGAAACAAAGAGCGGAGGGAGGGAAGGAAGTGACTTCTCTAGAAGCGATTGTGGCGGTGGGATGAGCACCCATCTCTTTCCAGACAGACGGAGGAGTGACATCCCCGGCCCTTCTCCTGTCCCCTTCTGTCTCCCATTTACTGCTGGCATCCCCGCTTTCTCCCCCCTCTCCATCGCCTTCTGCAGTCTGTGAAACTGGGAGAGAGGAAAAAAAGAAGGAAAAAAAAAGAAGAGAGAGAGACAGAGAGAGACAGAGAGGGAGGAAACGGATCCGGGGCACTGGCTGGCAGGCAGACAAGGAGCACGGCAGGGGCGGCTGGGAGCCCAGGATGCTTGGCTGCTGCCAGGGCCTTCTGGGCTGTGGGGCATGTACGTGCGGTCAGCAACGTGCGAGCCGGTGTGTGCCGGGGCCGGCAGGCGCGCGTGGCTGGCAGCCTGCATGCCACTCAGCTGAGGCTCCCAGCAGGCAGCCCCCACCAGCTGGCAGGCAGCAGGGTGGCCGAAGGGCGACTGACTACTCATCCCTGGCCCCCGGGGCAGCACGTGCCCCCACGCACATCCCCGGTGACCCCTCTGGCACCATTCAGGTGATCACAAGTTTCCAAGCAGGTAGGTGTGCTTTTGTATCACGCCAGCTCCCCTGCCATTTTTGACCTAAGAAAGAGAAATCATGACCTCCTCTGTCCCAAGGGACATGCCTCCTCCCGCGGGCAATGCCGCGCTGGGAATCAGGCTGCTGCGGCTCCCTTCTGCCTGTGTCAGCAGTTTCGGAGCTGTTCCCAGCCCAGCACGGCTCCCGCGCCCTTGAAGAGTCGGCAGAGCACCAAGGTTCCCTCCCTCTGCTCAACCCCGGGCCACCTGGACACCCTCCTGCACCCCTCTTTGGGAGCATCTTGCCCTGCTCCCACGTCTCACCCACCAACTCGGGAGCAAAATGAGGTCTCACTTGCACCCAAATGTCTCCCCAAATGCACCCAAAATTCATATTGCACGCTCAGACACACTTTCCCCTATGTTCATATCAAATTCACACAAAGGGGAAGGGAAGGGAAGGGAAGGGAAGGGAAGGGAAGGGAAGGGAAGGGAAGGGAAGGGAAGGGGAAGACACAGAGGAGCATTTTATAAGACATGGTTTCTTTGTGTGCACCTATGTGCATTATGTCATGGGCCAGCTGGGAGTTAACTAAGTCTTAGTCTCCTTCTCCTCCTCATCTCCTGAAAATGAACGAGGTTTCCAGCTGTTTTGGAGACCAGAGGGCAGTCTCCAGAGCTGGAGGTGTGCTGAACCCATGAGTCAGCAGCTGTCAGTAACATTTACACACACGTGGGTGACACCGCTGGGGTAGGAAAGTCCCTGTAATATCACACACTGGACAATAGGCACGTAGTAACTTGGCTACTCAAACCCATCCTTGCTGAGCCTAAGAATATATCAAAACCGCAACCAAGGTGTCCCTACGTCCCAGAGAGCACGTACAACTTCAGCTCTCTGGGGAGGTAGTAGCAGCGCAGCTATGCAGGGATAGATCCCGCAGCAGCCTCTCTGGGTCACAGCTCTTGTGCCGGTGGCTGTCAGCTGCATTTCACTGCCATCCACACCTGCGTTTGCTCACTTTCGGTATACCCGACCCATTTCAACTGCTCCTCAGAGTAAAGCAGACCCACTGAAATCCTCTGAGAAAGATGCTCGCCCCACAGCAGACAAACCCAAGGGGAAGTGGTAGCACATGGGGCTGCGAGGGGTGGCTGGTGCCTTTTCAGGGTACTGAGATGCTCCTGGGTGACAGGTTACCTCCTTTGCTGGGTGTCATTTGCAGAACAGCCCAGCGGAGCATTGCCGCAGAGTCCCGGCCCTTTGCATGGGAAACACGAAAAAGGCTGCGGGCAGGGAGAAGCAAATGTCATGGGGAGACAAGAACACCAGCTTTTGAGCTCACACCAGTTGTGCTTGTAAATATTTTATTCATTTCTCAGTTATTCACTGTAACAGGCCACTATCTAGCCTCTGGCTATCAGAGCGCAAAAGCACTGAAGAGCGTTAAGTGTATAAGCAGGCCTGACACGTAACAACTGCTGCATGAAGGCAGCACTTTTCATCTTCATGTCCTTACTGCAGGTTGGTAGCCCAGCCCAGGCCCCCCGGCTCTGCCCCTGCTCCTCGCTCCTGCCCTGCAGCATGCCTGAAGGCCATTTAACACGTGGCACGCACAGCAGATTTGTAATTTATACTCCCAGTCCCAGCAAAATATCAATTTTCTATGTGGGGGTGCCAAATAATCAGGTTTCTTCAAGCAGATCAGTAATTCTGTATCTATGAAACTGGACAAAGCTATATCAGAGATGGGCTGCCATCCCATTCCCTTGAACAAAGGAGGCAGATGAGGCAGATCTAATCACCTCTTTCATTCACCCCATCCTGCGAACTGCCTCTGCACTGTTCAGTGAGGAAGGGTGAGCCTTTGACCCAGGTGGTCTGAGCTAAGCAGCTAAGATGGGTAGAGACGCAAACAGAATCCGAGCCTTTGGGTCCAAACCAACCTCAGAGAGCTCTCCAAACGTGGGGGCTGCTCAGTGTTGTGCTTCTAGGGGAAAGGCATCCTGGCCTGTTGGCCAAGGCATAGCAAGGTCCAACAAAAGCAGGTTGGACTTCATTTCAGACCGCTGGGAACAGCACTGGAGTGACATGACAACCTCTTTGCCACCATGGGGCTAAGCAAAAGGCCCTGCTCTCCCCTACAGCTCTAGCCATCCCATGCTGGGTGCCAGCTGGCTGCAGACTGCTTTCCAGCTCCGTGCCCAGCACACTGTCTCCCTTCCTTGCCCAGGCTGTTGCAGACAGGGACCATCAGCATTTCCTTCCTCAGCTTCTTCATCGCAAAGGGTACGACCAGGCAAGCTCAGAGCCTGTGACAGCAGCAGCAGAGGAAGTGGGGAGTTCCCACTCTGATTTGCAAGAGCCTGTGGCACACGGGCAAGGCTGGTCACTGTGGAGACTTGTTTCTGGTGTCTGTGGAGCAAATTCAGTGGGGGACTGCTGAGACAGGCAAGTGGGACTGTGGAGAACCTGCCCTCCCATGTTCTCCAAGGTCTATTTGTTTGACAGTTTTGTTCTTTCTGCCGTTCACAACAAAAAAGGTGGGTGCTTACAGCAAATGGCCGTCAGAGGAGGGTTGGTTCTCCCTTTCTGCCTCTGGAAACCGGGCAGATGTAACTCCACTGGGAGCATTACACCTGAAGGCAGGTGAGGGAAGCTGGGTCTTGCTGACAACACAGAAAAAGGAGATGCAAAAGATGCCAAGCTTCTCAGTCCAGCCAGGCGGCGAGGGCAGATCCGCACCTGCTGTCAGCTATCGCAGCTTCCCCCAACACCAGCGGCCCTTTAGCAGGCACAGACCTTCCCTGGGGCAGTGCTGCTGGTAGGCTGCTCCTTGCCATAGGAAATGGGAGCAGCAGCTTCTCCAACTGCGTCTGTGTGGAGACCTCAGCATTGTGCTCCAGGCTTATCACCTGCCCGGCTGTTTTCCTGCTTTCCCCAGGGGCTCTCAGCTTTGCCAGGGCATTTCCCACCCTCAGTCCCCTGGGACCCTCTGCCTGCACACCAGCATTGATGTCCCCCCAGTGCCCCACTCCAGGCAAAGGTGGGGACAGCTGAATCCCGTGGCGGGGGAGCTTTGTGCCGCTGGCAGGCTTCCCACCCGTCCTCCACCTATTCCTCGCCCTCCTACCAGCACAGCTCTGAACAGCAAGGAGAGAGCTGCCTGTGGGAATAACAGGGTCTATTAGGCTGAGGCTTCTTACTGGGGCCATCTGTCCAAATGCCTTGAAAGCTTCTCCCGTGTCAGCCCATGCTTGTCCCTCTGCTGCCAACTTCGGGATGTTACACCTCTGCATTCACCGCTTCATCCCAGAGGCGCGAGCACAGTGAGGACCCCTGTGCCTCTTCCCTGTCTCCTCCAGGGAAGCAAGCAGGTCACTGGGGGGAGAGGAAAAAGAGGGGCCAAGAAGTAGCAGAGGGAGAAGCTGGGATGAGTAGAAAGCAGGAATGAAAAGCAGAAGTGACAGGGAAGGGGCAAAAGAAAGGAGCTGAGTTAAGGGATAAACTGAAAGGACTAGAAGGGAAGAGGTTGCTCAAAGGGAATTACAGGGGTTGTTTAAACTGACAACTACTGGGACAGAGACTGCATCCATCGTTGCCCAGCCTCTAGGCCTGGATCCCAAATGAGCAACAAATTAAGAGATGTGTGAACTCAAAACAGAGCTTAGAAGGGAGATGAATGGGTGGGAATTACCAGCATTCAGAAAACTGAGGAGACATCCAGACCCAGAAAGGCAAACATAGAAAGAAGCAGGAAACGCAAAGGCAGCCAGGTCTCAGCACTGAAATCCCTAACGCAAGGAGGGAGAGTGAAGGAAATGATGAAGCCGAACTGGCACACTGGGAAACAGCTTGGCCCCATCATGTACTGCCAGCACTGCTTTGGGGGAGCTTAGCACCAGAGCACTCCGTTTGGGAAATGCCGCTCTGGAAATAGCCCACTTGGTAGTGAGATCATTCATTCTTCTCGGCTGGAAACCTGACCCTGTCGCCAAACTTATTTTCCAGACTAGAGGCTGACGTTCATGGAAAACTTCAGCCCCAAGGTCCAAATAGTGAGATCCTAAGCTTGTCGGTGCTGGGGTTCAACACCTCGGCAGGCTGCACAGCGATCTCAGAAGTCTCTCTGGCCTTGTTCCCACCTGGCTGGTGGCTCAGTTGGGGAAGAGGAGCACAGCCAGCGTGACTCGGTGGCTAGTCACTCTCCGTGCACCATGACCAGGCCCATGGGCTGGCTAATGTTGGGTTTGCATGGAGTGCTCATTGGATGGTCTTCAAACAGATTTTACAGGGGCCAAAGCTGGGCAGTAAGTGGCATAGGCATAAGAGGGTGCAAATACCTGGATTGATATTAGGTCTCCTGGCTGCTATTAAAGGGAGTTAATTCTTCTTGGATCTCCAGCAGCAGGAGGGGACATGTTTTTGGACGTCTTTCCTGGCTCCAAGCATCACATGAATGAGTGTGGATAAGTCAAACATTTTTAGTCATGGCTTTTGTCACGGAGTCATGACTCTGCCAAACCACCATCCTACTTCTGAGGTTTTGGGCGACTTCCACCGTGCCATGCCGGGGACGTAAGCCATTGCGTTGGCAGGGCTTTTCCCCCTCGGCTCTGCACTACCTGCCGCCCGTGCTGTTTCGGCTGCTTTTCCATAAGCAGTCGGCCCCCATCCAAACAAAACAGCAGCAGCAATGCCATGCCATTGCAAGCGTCTGCGGGAAAGCCAGGCCTGCCGCGGGCGAGCAGCCTTCATGGAGCTCAGGGGGAGGCTGGGCACGCTCCAGGCCCTGTGCCTAATATTTGCCGTGACACCCAGATAATATTTGTGTACGGCTGGCAGGTGCTCACCTCGCTTTGGCTGGGGAGGTATTTGAGTGTGTGGCGAAGGTGTGAATTATACTGTTTCAGGCACTGCAGAGTGCTTGAGGGACAGCCAGGGCTGCAGCCTTGGTTGCAGGCAAGCTCCTGCAAAGCCTTTGCCTCCCCGCCTTGCCCTCTCTGCAAAAAGCACCGGCCTGGGGGAACAGAGCAGCCCCAGAAGCCCCCGGATGCTTCACACCCCAAGGGGAACCAAGGGGCGATGCTCCTGAGGAGGAGCTGAATTTGGAGAGTCAGGAGCACACCAGTTGGGAGGCTGGCGAGAACCGAAATGCCAGGTGTCCGGATGGAGGGGTGGCACCACAGGGGCGAGAGTCCCCGCTCCCGCTGGCAGTGAATAACCATTATCCAGGCCGCCTACAAAGGCCGCTGCCTGTGGGCAGACGTGATTGCAGGCACAGCCTCGGCTCCTGCGCTTGTGGGAACCCAGCAGAAACCCTCCCAGTTTTCCCTGGGCTCGGCTCAGCTGCGCCGGGAGATTTGCATTGGCAGCGGGGTGGTGGGGAAGCTCACCCGCCCCTTGCCCACACGCTGCCAGCGTCCTGCCAGCGCCGGCAGCCTTTCGCCTCTGTGAACTTTTTGTCTCCCGTGTGAAAGGGGAGCGTTTTTCCAAGGAATCGCTTAAACATTGGCATCTTAATTAGAAGTGGGCAAAGGGCATGAGGAGCCATATCTCTGGCTCGGAAGCGCACCTTTGCCCATGGGCTCCTCTCTCACCTATCGGCACCCGGCTCCACCACCAGGTCCCCAGGGACCTCAGCTGGCCGAGCCCCTCGATTCACCCTGGCAGCCCCCCAACGCCCCCAGCCCGGCTGCCCATCACGCACGGCTGGGTCAGCGCCCTCTCTGTCCCCTCTCCCAGCCTCCCGCTGCTCTCCCAGCCCCGGGACCCTGCCCCCTTCCTGCCCCCTCCCGGCCACCCCTCGCTCCTGACCCTGGTGTCACCTATAGCTGCAACAGCTATTCAGCCTATATCCATTACTAAATGAAGAATCCTCTGTGAAGCAGCAGAAAAGCCCCAGCTCTACAATGCGCCCGGAGTGAAAAGGGAAGGCTGTTAACACCACTTGGAAAGGGGCCTGCATTTGACAACAAACACGGCCAAGTTTCGAGCTCCTTGCTAATTAGTCTATTAGCTATATGAGCAGAGAAAGCCTCTCACCATCCAGCGCCGCTCCGCTCTCGCGCTTCAGCCCCATCACCTCAGGAATCCCCTGCCCCGTCTCCGTGGCGCGGTGCTACGTAGGCATCACACCAGCGGCTGCCTGGCCACTCGCCTGCGCCTGGACAGGAGAGCCAGCCGGAGACGGTTCCTCGCCGCCGGTTTTCTCTAAGGGACAAAAGCTGCTTATAAAAAGGAGCCAAAGCCCCAGGTGCTGCTGGGATGCGGGGCTGCGGAAGGAGAGGGCACCCTGCAGTAACCCACGGACCCACACGCCCGCAGGATGGACATCGCCAGCCTGATGGTGCTGGCAGAAGCCACCAGGAAGAGCACTATGAAGAAGGTGTTGGGGACAACCCGTCCCCTTACAAAGCCCCACACCTCCCAGGCCACCGTTGGGTTCCAGCACAGCCGGCAGCCCAGGGAAGAGGTCGCTTCCTGGTGCATCTTCGAGCAGGAAGTAAGCAAAACCATTACTGTTCCCCCGGTGCAAGAACCCGCACACCTCTGCACCCCCAGCCTTTCAGCACCTTTCTGGCAACCAAGCCAGCCAGCCCAGCAGAGAGAGGCTCCCAGTGCTTCAGCAGCAGTCGGGGAGCATCCGTCCGTCCGTCCATCTGTCCATCTGTCCAGGGAATGGGTTAAACAGCCCGTGCCCCACCCCACGAGGCCAGCCTGGGCTTCCAGGCATGGAAGGGAGAGGCTTACAGCTGGGGCTCATTACGGGGCAGCCATAAAGAGGGTGGAGGCGCTTCCTCCCACACTGATCAGAGGAGCTTCGCAACTGTGTGCCCTGGAGCCAAGGGATGAGGTCCAGGGCTTGTTTACCACCTCCTGTGAAATAGGGGAGTTTTGTCCACGCCAGGAAGAAAGCTGGCTGATCCCACCAAGAAGCAATATGTTATGTGCTCCCCAAAATGAGGGGACCACTTGATGACCACCCGGGCTGCTTTGGTTGACTTCTCCAAATCAAGAGGGCCTGATTTGGCTGGCCTGCCTTGGGATATTTATTCATCTAAAATTCCCCCCACCAGGAGACAAGAGGGGATACTGTGTTCCCTAACATTTTACTGAGGGTCTTCTGTTAACAGATCCTGTTGACAAGCCACAGGGACAGATGCACCTCTGCTGCCTGAAAACATGGATTTGCAGCAGCAAAAGGTTCATTCCTGCCCTGTGCAGTACTTGTAGAAATCAAGGGAAGAGAAGAGGCAGTCTTTCTGATTTGGCCAGAGTGCACTGAGGGATTGACACCAAAATCTCCAGACGCTGAGCTCTCTCCGCTCAGACAGACTGTCCAAAAGACTTGGAGATCTTGGAGAAATTTAGCAAAATCCTAAAGGATGCACTAATAGCAGAGAAACTAAGCAGCAGCCATCTTGTCCTGGGGATGGCACGTTGCCTGGCCATCAACAGATGAATGGAAACTCACATGCCAAGGGATGCCGGAAGCATGGCCTTTTCGCTTGGAACGACGGGGAGCTCCACATGAAAAATGGATGACTCACTCTCCCAAGCACCAGAGTCAGATGGGGAGGGGAGGAGGTCATGGTACTCCTCCAAGCTCAGCCCCCAAGAATATACTTGCCATATACCAAAATGAGATGTTATGAGATGTTTGGCTGGTGTGGCAGGTCTCCCTGCTTCACTCCCTCAAGCAGCAAATCTGTGCTGGCTGGTAGAAATCAATAGTGTAGATGCAAACCCCTTTGGTTTCCAGTGAAAGCTGGAATGTCTGAAGGGCTAGTTGTAGCTTCCAAGGCTTGCTACAATGGTCGTGTACCTCTTCATCCAGCAGAACTGAACCAACTGCTGAGGCAGTTTCATCTTGGCTGAGCAGGACAGCTCAGGTACTTTCCAAGATCCGAGCTGTGTTATCCACTGTGACCCCTTTCTCATCCCTTCCAAGCACAGAGGTTTTTGTACTCCCTGTGGGATGGCCTTATCAAATGCTCTTGAGCTGCAATATGAAGTACTGGAGAAAGCTATTCCCCTTGGTTTCATCCTGCACCATTACACAGGGGTGATTCAGCCAAGGAGCTTGGAAGAATTATTTATTAATAGGTCATGAGATCACTGAGGAGCAGAAAGTGGATCATTGGCCTCAGGTCCTTGAAAATCATATAAACCTGTGGGGAGTGTCTCTGCTCCAACCCTCATCTGCTCTTGACAGATGTTTATACCACAGTGGCTTCTCTCATCTCAGTGCTGTAATCCAGGCAACGGTCAGCCCTTTCATTGCCAATGCCTCCTTTAGTGCGTGCGGTGGGTTGGCTTTTCCGTGTCAACGAGGCTTAGGGTCTAGTTTTTCCATGCAGCCTCCACCCAGCCTCTATGAACATGCTTACCCTCTGGCAGAGGCACTCATTTGCTTGAGCCAACCTTCACGGAGCATTTGAGTTTGAAGGGGCGGTTCGTATGCTTCAGCACAAGGCTGAACCAACACAGCCGTAAGAGGATTTCCCATACAGACTATGGCAGCAGGTCTGCGTGAAAAGGAAGGTAGCTCAGGTCTGCTCTGAACAGCCTTCTGCAGAAGTCTGGCATGGCTCTGAAGGACTCCTGTGGGTTTGCTTTCCCACTGACCCCTTGGAGGACTCGCCAGCTTCAGTGTGTTCTCCTCCTGAAGGACTGCTGCGAGGTCTAGTGGAGACTAGACCCTCTTTCTCCTGCCATCATGAAAGCTCATTCATGTTTACCCCACACTTGCAGCCTACCCTGGATGAGTGGTTTAACTTCAGCCACAACAAAGGGTAGGCTTCGTTCACCACTTCTCCAAATCTTTACTTTTTATCTAGCCAGCACCGAACGAGGGACTCATTCAAGACATCTTCTCATCTGATTGTTGTAGATAGGAATGATGTAATGGTCCTTTCTCTTTGACCCCCAGTTCTGCAGAATTAGGAGCCTCCATAGTGCAACTAAACCACCACATTTCCCAGCAAGAAGCAAAAGCAGCCTGCTGTCCTCTGTGAGCTGAAGGGTGGGGTTGTCTGAACAGAAGGTTAAGCTTCATCTGGACAACTGACAGGCTGCTGGTCTTGTGCCCTGTATCCTGCAAGGCTACCCACTTTTTGAAATGGGGAATATGGTGTGATGTCTGGACAACATGGCAATGTGACAAGAATTGCTGTTCATTGATTTTCAGTGGTGCCCTTCTCGTCAGCCTGCAAAGACCAACTCACTCCCGGAACTGCATGGCTGCGCCTTCCCATGTAATGGTGCATGACCAAAACCAGGGCACCTGAGACATTGTCTGGACGTATCTCTGCCAAGGAGGGATACCGCTATCTAACCGGACCTGACTGGTATTTCTAACACCTTGGTTTTGGAAACTTCTAGGGAAGGAGATTGTGTGGTCTCTGCAAGGCACTCTGTCTTAAGAGGACAGGACAGCTCTTAAGAAGCTGAAAAGTTTTTCTGGATGTCTAACCCTATGTCTCCTGGAGATGGAGAACAATCCATTCTGTTCCTTTTTCAGACACTTTTTACAAATCTGAAGGTTATCATGTTTTCCCTTTCCTCTTCTCCTAAGCAGACTAAACAAATGCAGTCCCTTCAACCTGTACTCATAGGTCATGGTTACTAGGCTGCTGATCATCTTCCATGGACTCTAATAGGTGTCAGCCTTTCTTGAACTGCATTGCCCAAAACTGGATATATCCAGAAAGTATGAGGCTTTCCTAATGCGGCATGAAGTGGAATGCTTGCAGCACACATGGTGCATGTGGCACTCTTGTTTATATAGCCTAGTAAGGACGTTTGCTTTTCTTCACATCTGTTTGTTGTCAAGTCACTCAGTAATGACACCCGTCACCACAATGACACCCATGTCCTTTTCTGAAGGTCTTGGGGGCCCCTTGTATATGCATAAAGCAGATTATCCTGCTAAGAGCTGTGGCTTGTATTTGCCCTTATGAATTGCATCCTGTTTATATCCATTTCACCAATGTCACAATCTGTTTGAACTCCCATCCTGATCTCCAAAGTGCCTGCAACAACCACATGGCCAATCATCGGCAGCAAATGTAATATGCATGTTTGACACCAACACCCAAGCTGATCACGCAAGTAGCTCATGGCATTAGCACCAGGAGACATCTTCCTCATCTCCTTACCCTCTAACCCTGCTGTGGAAGGAAGTTAGGCAGTTGCCAAATCTGTGTTGGCTATTACTTCTCACCTTGCTATCACGTTCAGTCTTACTGAAGGCAGCCCAGCAGGTCCACAGTCCCATGGCTCTCTTTCCACTCCTTTAGGAACAGGTACTATCCCTCTGCCTTTTTTCCCTAGTCATCTGGAAAGGTAGTCCCTACCCTTCTTCGTAAGATAATTACCGCCATATTTGAGACCATTTCAGCCAGGATTTCAGCAGGGCCGGCTAATCCCAAAGGAAGGGAGAGACTCATCTGAGGTCACAGGCAAAAGGACAAAGGAAGTGGTGTCTCTGCCCTGGCCAGAGGGCGCACGGCTCAGACCCCTCTGCCCAGCTCAGAGAGCCCGCAGGTGCGAGTCCAGCACCTCTCATGTCACGAGGAGGGTACGTGAGCCTGCAGACAGCATCCCGCAGCATCTGGCCTGTTTACAGAGCAGGGAGCTTTTGTTAACATCAGGGGATTGGCCAACGAAGGGAAATTTTACAATTGCACCACACAGCTCTGTTGACTCAAAAGGAAGAGTTAGCTTCAAAGCAAAACAGGCTCCACGTAGCCAGGCTCACGTAGTCCGGCCAGCTGCACAATGAGGCGTTTCAGCAGAGGGCTGGGAGGCTGCTGGATGGATGCGCAACATTCACACGGGGCAGATAGCGGCTCTCGCTAGGCAGCTGGCAAACAGGCAGCTCCCGGGAGCCAGAGAGCGCCCTGGGAAAGGGGCAGGCAAGGGGGGAAACAAAGGCTGCCGGGTGACGGCGGGGAGGCTGCGGGTGCTATGCTGACATCCTCGCCATCAGGCAGGAGCTGGCAGCTGCCACTGGGTACCCGAGGAGGGACAGGGGACGAACGGGCCACTGAGTTCCCAGGCCCCTCGGGGGATGCGACAAAGTGCAGTTCTGCGCATCAGTGAAGGGGACTGCCCCAGCATTGTCCCCCCCCTGCCCCAACCGCACTATTTTCCATTTCTTCTCCCAGATAGGAGCGGCCCCATTCTTTGGTGAACCCTTTTGCCTTGTCCTTACCTTTAGCCATGAATGAATTTATTCTTTGCCCTGCTTTTTGGTCCAGCGGTTTTCCCAGCCGGGCAGTGAGAGAGGCAGGCGGAGGGAGCGCTACAGCCACCTCTCACTCGCTTCTCCCCTGCCCGCCGCAGAGCCAGGCAGCCCTGCTGCACACCATTAATTACAGGGGACGGAAATGCCCCATGCCCGATATCCGGTGGGGCTGAGTGATGACAGCCCGCTAATCATTTCCAGAATTTGTGATTGGAATTAAAGGGCCGGGTTCTCCTTCGGCGAGTGTGGGCACCGGGGGAAGGGAACAGCCCCTGTTCCAGTAGGGAAGAGACGAAGCTGCGCAGAATATTGCTGCGCTGCTGGAGCAGTTTAAGCACTGGCCCGCTGAGAGGTGATTTATGAGCCTATGGGACAGCCATAGATGTCTTGTGGGACATCTCATGATAGCAAGCAGTTACAGCTTTGCCAGATAACAACCTTCCTCCCTGCCCATCACACACAGCACCTCCACATCCAGCATTCGCGTGCTCCCTCCCCACCTTCTTACGCTCCTGGGAGAGAGTACGTCCTGCCTCTGCTCTGCTGGCCCTGCCAGGCGATCAATACTGCCTGCTTTCCCAACAAGCGCCTGCATGCTACTTCCCTTCTCACCCACTTGTGCCTGGGAGAGGCTTCTCACACACCTCCTCCAAACCACTTTCTCCACCATGGTGCTGGAGAGCGTAAGGAGCCTGGCCACTGGCTTTATCCCAGCTGGGGACTCACACCACTGGATTCCCCGGTGCTCCCCACCTCCCTGGCGGCTGGTGGCCGGGGCTGCTGCTTGGCTGCCTGCTCTGGGAGATACACATCCTTGGGAAGGAGCCATCTTTCATAGTTTTGTGGCTCAGCAGGACCCAGCAGCACTCCAGGGACGCTGCTTGCACAAGGAGTGCTTGCTCAAAAATGGCCCCATCAGCTCCTGCACTCCAGATATACGGTGTGGCCCAGGGGTGCAGGCCACCAAAGGCAGCAAAGTCTTTTATTATTATTCATGTCACAAAGAGAAAAGCACTCCAGAAAA
This sequence comes from Burhinus bistriatus, assembly GCA_013397275.1. NCBI lineage: Eukaryota > Metazoa > Chordata > Aves > Charadriiformes > Burhinidae > Burhinus > Burhinus bistriatus. Next base: position 220,540 of record VYXH01001721.1, read on the forward strand.
GAAGCAAGCCCGTGCTTGCTGACCTGGCTCGTTAGCCTGAAGCCTCTCGTCCAAAAGCAGCTCTGGGAAGGCCTCTGAGATGCTGCCCTGTCTAAGCACGGACCAGAACTGTTTTCTCCTGGGAACAAGACAGTGCCCCCATTTTCCCCTGTGCCCCTTTTAGGGGCTTCTCGCCTCTTTGACTGAAGCTACAGGTCTGGGCTATAAGGCAAGGAAAAACCCCATGGTCTTCCCATACACCTCCACCCTGGGCCCCAGCTGTGAAGTTTTTCTGAAGGGAGGCTCAGGGCAAAGTCCTGTGGAGATGATCTGGAGTGAGCTGTGAAAAGGGAAGCCAGCAAGAGGGTGGGACGCCTGGAGGGCTGCGAAGAAACTTTTAAGTCATTGTGTCAGAGCAAGAAGAGATTGGGCTGTGGAATGGAAATTAATGAGCTGTCTGCAGGGCATGTGCAGGACAGACTGGAAGCCTTGGGAGCCTCCTGGAACTGGGCGGCCAGCTCCTGCAAGAGGGACATCATATGTAATACGCTTGTGTCAGTGCTATGCAAGGAGCTTTGGCGGCAAGCCCATATATTTTGGGATAAGCGTCACTGCCTGACTTCCAGATAAGGATTTTACAGAGTTTACTTGCTCCCAATTTAAAACCACTGCAGATGTGACGTGTTTCCAGAGCTTCAGGTGGCCACTTTTTCTTCACTGCCGTGGGACATCCTTTAGCAGAGGTCATCAGTGTGGGAAACTCCTTCCCTGCCGAGCCTGCCAAATGGGGGGTTTCACAGCCTTCCGCAGACCCCTGTCTGCCCCAGCGGGGCGAGGAGGATGTTTGCAGAAAGCCTGGGATGAAATCACAGTCTGGGAGGTCTCTTACTCCTCTTCGCAGCCTCAGAGCTGAGCTCAGTGCCCGGCTGGGATCCACTTTATGAGCTGTTGCTGTTTGATGTGAAATCTGCATCCTGAGCCCAGGGCTTGAGATAGATACAATTAACAGATTTGATGAAATAACCGAGATAAAAGAAGGTGTCTGTTGGATGCTGGGCCAAGCCCTGCCCGCGATCATGCCAACACACACATTTTGGAGAGCAAACATGCAATCAGGAGTGGGAATTAATTACCTGGGCTCATTCATCACCTCTCTCCCTCCCTGCCTCTCACGGAGGCTCACACCCCATCTCAGTGCCAGGCTGCACGTACGGTAGCAGGGCTCTGACTAAGGCTTGCCCAGGGATCCCAGGCAGCGCGCTCCCATCTCCACACCCCGGCCACCTCCAGCCCCACTGGGCTGGGTGCTCACTCCCGAGCCTGGCAGGCAGGGCAGAGCCACAGGGCAAGCCAGGAGGGAGGGTGGCATCTGCCCACTTATGCCTCTCACCTGCGTCCAGGGGACCTGCTCTGAGCTGGTGCCAGCTCCTTGCAGGTGACCATCGGGGACGCAGCTCGCTGGCTAACAGGGCTGAGCAGAGCTGGGGGATGCCATGGTGCTGGGACAGTGCTGGTTAGCTTCCAGGAGCGTGAAGGTAGTTGCTGAGGGCTCGGGTGATGGTGGGGGTCTCGGAGGGTGATGTGGAGGAGAGAGGACGGACCTCAAGGATCGAGCAGTGGCATTGCAAGCCGGGTGTTGGGACAGGCCTGCAGTCACATCCTGAGGGACTGGGATGCTTGGAAGTCAGGGTGGGTTTGCTCTGCTCCGACTGCCAGGGCCACGCTGAGGGAAGCTTCCTCCCTCCAAAGCCTTTAGTCCCACTTCAGTACGTCCCTGCCTACGCTCACAGCAGAGCTGGCACACGGGTGCCAGAACGGGACTGTGTGCCTGCAGCAGTGGAGGTGGTGAGGGGTGGGGGGACCAGCCCAGACCTCCCGGAATGCAGGGTACCTCCCCCAGGCTAGCCCCATCTCCTGGGCCCTCCCCTGGCTCCTGATGGGCTGCATCTCCCATCACCCCACGGTCGCCTCTTCCACCATTGGCCACCAAGAGCTGAGTCTATCCGTGTTGTTCGGATCAGCCAGTCCCAGGTTGTTCCATCTGGGGATGCTACCAAGGAGCTGGAAACAAAGAAAACCTCGTACCACTGCCCGAAGATCCCCCATGCGCTCTGAGAGCAAAATCCCCCTGGCTTGTAAGCGAGATGCAGCCACTTTTTGCAGCTGGTTTAGCAGACAGCACCCTGTGTTCACTAGTGCCTCCTAGCACCCCGCCGAGGGGTCAGGTCTGTACCAAAACAAGGAGAAGGTGGTACATCGCCGATGTCTTCTGGCTAAAGAGCCCCACAGCTTTCTGAAACACCTCATGCTCTGCAAATTTCTGCAAGCACCAGCCACACTGTGACTGCAGCTTGCAGAAGACGAGGGGTCGGATCTTAAGGAGAACTTGGACAGCGTTAAAGGAGACAAAAGACCAAGCTTGAATGTAAAATACTCCAAGGAAGAAAGAAAGCTTGTAACCAGCTCATGGAGAGCAGCTCGTGGGAGGACAGGGAGCGGGCTCCGAGGGATGGCACGGCACAAGGTCTGCACACGCAGAGCAATTCCTGTGTACAATGAGCTCCTGGAGCAGCAGCAGGGAAGGGATTCAAACATGAGTCAGATGGGCACTTACTTAGAGGAAGGAAATGGTCCAGAGGACAAACACCAGACAGTCAGGTGGAGAGAAGGGCCACCACCTCTTCTCCTGAAACGCTGCTCTGGCCCTCACGTACTGCAGGTTCCTGCAAGAGGAACCAGCAGCAAGACCTGGGGGAAGGGACTCGTTCCACCTGCCCAGCTCAGATCAACAGAAACGGGGGAGCTCCTCGACGCACTAGCAAGTAAAACATAGCAGCAGCCCAGGCACTCGCCTTGCAAACATGTCCTAAAACAGCCTGCCCACCACGTGCCCCTGCCCTCCAGTGACGTCTGCGTGTGGACTCAGCATGGTCACAGCAGACAGCCTGGGCGGTGTGCGAGACAGGGAGTGGAGACAAGGCACAGGGACTGAGACAAGCTGGTGAGCTGCTCAGTGCAAAAATTCCCCCCTTCTTCCCACTCCATGTAAGAACTTACGGCAAGTTTCTCGATTCCATTGATATCTCCTTCAAACATGGGGCAGGGTACTGATGGAGAGGACAGGCTCTTGGGCTCATAGGATGTTTGTTCCAGAGAGCATATGTGCTGTCCTTACAAATGGCACAGCATGCTCCGAAGGACTCTCTTATCAGTCCTGAAGGATGTACCCAACCTAGCATTAAATCTAGCTGGCCTGAGTGCCAAGAGCAACGAAGCTCTGGTCCCACAGACTTCAATATGAGTCATTTACCCCCAGCGTGGAGCCTGGACCATGTCCTTGTGGTGACTAACTATTGGCACTGCTAGCTCAGAGGTGTCTACATATGTTCTATGCCTACCTAGCTGCTGTCCTTTCTTACAGCAAAGCCACCCACACGCACAAACAGCCCTTGGGCTCTGCCACCAGTGCCCTGCGCAGGTCCTGCCCCTTCACACTGGCTTGTTGCCTGCCCTTGCCTTGGCTGAGGGGCAGCATAGCTGCACTGTGAGTGCCCCAGCTCTCCCTTCCCCAGTGCTGCAGCCAGTTTGTGGGGACAAAGACTCTGTCCCAAGATGACAATGATGGCAGAAGCCCTCATAATGTAGCCCACAAGCACTGATACTAAGCTGGTTGCCACACTCGATTCATCACCCATAGCGCCTGTCCTTTCTGGGTCCCTGGCATTTCCTTTTCCTTGTCAGGGCAGGGTACCCCAAGTGCTGGGTATTTAAAAACACCCCTCTTCCAGTAGGGACAAGGTTTCCTTGGCCATCTGAGTCCCACCAGCTGATGGGCATCTCACACAATCAATACGTGCAGTGTATTTGTGTTCTGGCCCCAGATGTTGAGCAGGATGAGCTCTTCTCCAGGGTTTGCCTGGTGGTTTCACCCTCCTTGGTTACTGGGAAATAATATTCCATTGGAAAAGTGAAGGAATTTACTGTGAGGGTGGTGAGGCACTGGAACAGGTTGCCCAGAGAAGTTGTGGATGCTCCATCCCTGGAAGTGTTCAAGGCGAGGCTGGATGGGGCTTTGAGCAACCTAGTGTAGTGGAGAGTGTCCATGCCCATGGCAGGAGGGTTGGAACTAGATGATCTTTAAGGTCCCTTCCAACCTAAACCATTCTATGATTCTATGATTCTCTAAGTAGCCCTGTGTCCCCTGTCGGTGAGCAAACCAACCCCAAAGTCACTGACCAGACTGGAGTGGAGAGACACAGAGGACCCCCACAGCTCTTCCCGCTGCGAGAGAAGCAGCGCAGGAAATCTCAGCCGAGCCACGGCTCCCAAAAGCCTCCTTTGTCGCCCCAGCTTCCCAATACCCGCACCAATGTCCCCCGCTCCCTCCCTCTCTCCCTCCCTCCCTGCCCCAGCCGGGTCAGCGCGGCTGTGCTTGCTGTATGATTCAGCCATTTCCTGACACTCAGCACCGCGCAGGACGACCAGGAGCAGATGTACAGGAGCGGAGACGAGTGGGAGCTCTAACACCGTGTCCAACAGCCCGCTGACAGAGTGTCGGGCAGGGAAGGGAAAAAAAAGAAAAAAAAAGAAAAGAGAAGGAGAGAAGGGGGGGNCACACTGAATCACCTCTGACTTCCAGGACTACGGCCTAACTGAAGGGAACGGGGGGGGAAAAAAAAAAAAAAAAAAGAAAAAGAAAAAAAAAGAAAAAAAAAACCAACAGAAACCCACACACGGCTCAATACTTTCCATGTGCTGCCGCTAAGGAGGAAATCGCCTCCATTTGCTACGTGCAAAGCCGGGTGTCTGCACAGCGGGCCGGGAAGAGAAGGGAGCCTGTTTCCCAGGTGGGGAGGAGGGGCTGCCGGGGGA